>VZRS01009909.1:0-92540 GCA_013398055.1 Ifrita kowaldi | reverse complement strand
GATTTCGGCTTGGTTTGGCATTAGTCACAGTATTTCCAGCAGCTTAAATTTTGTAAATTAAAGCAAACTCGTGGCTGTTTAGAGATGCTCCAGCCCGTGTTAGACATCCCTGGCAGCAGCAGCCAAAATACCACATTGGTCCTTAAAACCAGGTCAGGACAGATACACATTGCTAATGAGATTTAAATGCACATAGAGCTGCCAGTGCCCTGGCAGAGTTATTGAGAGGAGGGCAAAGGAAAGCCCACACAACTGGGGATCTCCTGCCCACCTCTGTCCCTTCCTCAGCAACAAACTGTCACTCCAAAGGGACAATTTTGCTGCCCGGGCTTGTAAGAGCTGCTTTCCACCCTAAGTGCTTGGACTCTGTGTATGGGCACAAACCAAGCTGTATAGAAAGCCCCCCCAAGCCTGAAATAGGAAAAAGAAATGGGACAAGAGCCTTTCAGGAGTTGTGGAGGCTGCTGGCAGCTGCACAGGAGTGGCTGAGGGAGCTCTTTCAGCTGCTGTCCTCATGCTGGCTCAGCTCTCACTGTCCCCAGTCCCTCTGTCCCCACCTGCACCCTGACCCGCCCAACCCCTCTTGCTGCTTCACTGACTCTCACCACCTCTTTTTCCTCCTCAGTCCCTTTCCACTCCCTTGAAACACTATTTTCCCCTCTTTATTCTCAGTCAAAGACAACTTTCTCATCTTAAAAATAATAAGGAAAAAAAAGAAAAAAAAAAGAGGCAGGTTCTAGCCCTCGGGGTGGTGTCGGTGTGGGGTGGTGTTTCTGGAGGCTGCTGCTGTGAGCTGGGTGCAGGGAAGGCATGAGGTTTTGAGGTGCTGCAGCATTTTTTCCCAAAGCCTTGGCCCCAGCCAGGCTGGCTCTGCCCCTGGGGACAGCCAGGCTATGGGGGAATCCAGTGGGATTTCTCCTGTTCCCAGTGGGATCTCCACAGCATGCCAAGGGCAGAGCATGGCTTTCCAAGCAGCAAAATACCCACTTTGGTTTTTGGTCCAGGATCATCCTCCTCCTTCCTCCTCAGTGTTTTTTCTTCCATAAGGGATCAAGGATCCCTGGGAGCAGTGAGAGCCCATCCTCACTCTTTTTTCCTTGCAGCTCCTTTCTGCCCTCAGACAAGCCCAGAGTGCTGCCTGACAGGAGCCAGAGATGACCAAGGAAGAAGATCTACCAGACTGGAACTCATCCAAGGAGTTTTACGAAAAATATGAGCCGAAGGAGGTTTTGGGCAGGTAAAGCTTTTTTTTTTTTTTTGGCAAGCAGCTTGTTTTGGTTCCACATCCTCCAGTGCCAGATAGGAACAGTATTCCCTGGGAATCTGATACAAACAGGGCCCACAGCAGCGTGGGGCTAAAAATAGCATGGAACAGCACTTTCCATCAGCTCAAAACCTTCTGTCCCACCGAGACAGGGTGACAGAGCGAGACCCGCTCGTGCATGAAAATCCCAGCCAGCCCAGGTGCTGATGGCTGGGCAGGCAGGGATGGAACCCCCCTTTTCTCCCTGTTGTCCCTGGCAGGGGGGTGAGCAGCGTGGTCCGGCGGTGCATCCACAAAACCACGAGGCAGGAATACGCCGTGAAGATCATCGACATCACGGCAGGGAACATCTCCCCCAAGGAGGTGCAGGAGCTGCGGGAAGCCACCACCAAGGAGATCGACATCCTCCGCAAGGTCTCGGGCCACCCCAACGTCAGTAAGTCAGGCCCTGAGCATCCAGTCCAGGGGAATTTCTGCCCAGTTTGTTCCTCAGGGTGTCCCCAGGAAGGGTTTTTGGGGTGAAATCCCTGGATGATGCAGGGCACCTGCTCAGAGCATTGTTTGCTCTCCCTCCACACAGTGTTCGCTCTCTCTCCACACACACCCCAGCAGTGCCCCCCATGTTGTCTCCCAACCACAACGCTAGTGAAGATCAGCTCCTCATTAACTCAATTAGCAGTTTAATCAGCAGTTTTTAGTCCACTGCTGTGCTCACAGCCCCTGTGTTTTATTCCAGTCCAGCTGAAGGACAGCTATGAATCCAGCACCTTCTTCTTCTTGGTGTTTGACCTGTAAGTACCAGCTGGCTCAGCACCCTGGGCCCACTCCCTCTCTGCAGATTGGTCCCAGTTTTTTATGGCCCAAAAATGGCAAAGTGGGGGGACAACCAGCTCTTAAGGTAGAATCAAGCCTCAACTACTGCAAGCTCATTGCAGCCCTGCTGCCAGCACTGTTTCCCCTCTGTCAGCGGCTCAGTGCTGCTCGGGTTTCCCTGTAACCTTTGGTGGGAGCTGTCATGCATCCCTGAGGGTTATTTATATGCTCAGTGGGACCAGGCTGTCTGCAAAGCCACAATTCCCAATGCCAGGGCAGTGCAATGCATGTCAGAGGAGTGGGATGGCACTGGGAGAGCCCCATCCCTGCCCCGTCTTTGGTGGTTGGACTTGCTGATCTTATTTCCAACCTTAACAATTCTGTGTTTCTATCCAAAACTTGCCCTCTCCAGGCACAGCCTTTTCTCCTCCTGCCTGATATTTTACTGAAATATATAAAGGCATTTTTACCCCTTTTTATGAAAGTTATTTTGGGCTGTTAAGGGGCACAGACCCCTGGGTGATCCTCCCCAGGGACTCAAAGCTGGTTTGCTGTTCCAGCTCAGCCTCTGCCTCACTCTGTTTCCCCTCCCTCGTGCAGGATGAAGAGAGGGGAGCTCTTTGACTACCTCACTGAGAAAGTCACCTTGAGCGAGAAAGAAACCAGGTAAGGCCAGATGCAGAGGGGTGAAAATTACCTTGCAAGAGCAGAGCGTGTGTTTGAGGGACACCCTGGGCTGTGTCCCTGTGCTCAGGGCTGAGGGCAATGTCCCTGTCCCTGTCCCCATCCCTGGGATGGTGGTGCCAGTGGATATTTGGGATGAAGGATGAGCTGTCCCCCATCCCCAGGAAGATCATGCGAGCGCTGCTGGAAGTGATCCAGTACCTGCACTCCATCAACATCGTCCATCGGGACCTGAAGCCAGAGAACATCCTGCTGGATGATGACATGAACATCAAGCTGACGGATTTTGGCTTCTCCTGCCAGCTGCACGAGAATGAGAAGCTCAAAGGTAGGGGCTGGCGAGGTGGGGGGATGCTGGGCTGGCCCCTGGCCACCCCACTGTTGCAGTGCCCATGGCGAGTTCTTCCAGCCCCACTCTCTCCCCGTCACCAGTCTCACCTGTGGGTGCAGATTGGTGCTGTTTGGCTGCTCGTGCTGTCCTCACACACAAGTTCTGCCTGCACACAGCCTCCTCTCTCCTTGCCATGAAGAAGTTGCTGCTCTTCAGGAAAACCATCCTAGTCATTCCACTTCTTTTTTCCTCCAGTTGATCCCCATTACCCCATCCACGTACAGCCCAGCATTATTTCCCCCAGCTCCTACATGCAAAGAGCCACACATCCAACAACAGGCATCCCCTCCCACAAGCATCCATAGAATTTTCTTTACTCACTTTTTAGCCACTGTAATTCACCAAAGTCACCACTGAGATGCACACAAGTTGCAACTCCTCCCTGTGACACCACCCCTGCAAAGATCCCACCTGGGGGCGGGTGGGGATGGCACCTGCATGGCTCAGGGGGATGCTCTGCCCTGTGTCCCTGTCCCCACAGAGATCTGTGGCACTCCTGGCTACCTGGCCCCCGAGATCCTGCAGTGCTCCATGGATGATGAGCACCAAGGCTACGGGAAGGAGGTCGACATGTGAGTGAGAAGCTAAGTGTTTGGAAAGAATGAAATGATGCACCAAAAGCCAATATCGGTGGTTGTGAGGGGCTGTCAGGATCACCAGGGGCCTCTGGCACAGAGCAGGGGGAGAAGCAGCCTGAGGACAAGTCCATCTCCCCACTTTGCCCCATTGTGGGAGGGAAGGCAACACTTTCTGTTCATAGAAGTCAGCTTGGGCTGAGCTCCAAGACATGGGGTTTTTAAACACACCTGAGAGAGCAGCCAGCTCAGGACAGCTCACCAGAGCTCTGCAGGGACTTTGCCACCACCTCTGGTGGCTTCATGCTCAGGGGTCTGCAGTGGTCAGAGCTGTGACCAACCACTCAAAACACACCAGGGTATTTCATGCCCTTTTCAGTTTGAGCCAGGACACCTGGCACTGCACAGCCTGAGTTATGCCCTAGGGCATCCAGCCTGGCTGCCATCACCAAGCCCCACTCCCTTCCCTAAAAAACTCTGCAAGGGTCAAATACTCCATCTCAAGGCATCCTCCTGCAGCATCCAGGGAGCAACTCCCCATCAGCTCAGCTCAGCTCAACCCCCCTCTCCAGCAGCGAGCTCAGCCCCCGTCCCCAGGCACATGCAGGGCAGTTCCCTGCTGGTTTTCCAGGGGGACAAAGGCAGGTGTGGCCACCCCTGGGGTGCAGATGCAGCTGGGTGCCCTTGGGGTGGCACAGGGGTGCTGGAGGCTCTGTGTGGGCTGCCCACAGGTGGAGCACCGGGGTGATCATGTACACCCTGCTGGCCGGCTCGCCGCCCTTCTGGCACCGCAAGCAGATGCTGATGCTGCGCATGATCATGAACGGCGATTACCAGTTCGGCTCCCCGGAGTGGGACGACCGCTCCGACACCGTCAAGGACCTGGTAGGTGCTTGGGTTGGGGAGACTTGGGAGTGGAGGGGGTGCTGCAGATCCCTGGGATGCCCCAAATTGAGCGGGTGCCCTGTGCAGATCTCGCGGTTCCTGGTGGTGGACCCGCGGCAGCGGTACACGGCGGGCGAGGCGCTGGCACACCCCTTCTTCCAGCAGTACGACGTGGAGGAGGTCCGGCACTTCAGCCCCTTCCGGAAATTCAAGGTGGGGATGAGGCTGGGAGTTGCAGGAGCCAGCAGTGGGATGGGTATTCCAGCTGAGCTGGGAGAAACTGGGAGTTGGGCAATGCTGATGGGGCTGGGGTTTGGGAGGATGCGGCAGCCTGGGTGCAGGCTCACAGGAGGGCGTTAAGGGAGAAGGGAGAAACTGCCTCTCACCTCCAAAAAAACCATTCAAAGAGCTGAAGTGTTCAGCCTGGAGAAGAGAAGGCTTCAGGGAGACCTCAGAGCCTAAAGAGGCCCCAAGAGAGCTGGGAGAGGGACTTTGGACAGGGGATGGAGTGACAGGGCAAGGGGGAACAGCTTCACAGTGCCGGAAGGCAGGGTTAGATGGGATATTGGGAAGAAAGTCTTGGCTGTGAGGGTGGTGAGGCCTAGCAGAGGTTTCCTAGAGAATTTGTGGCGGCCCCTGGATCCCTGGAAGTGTCCAAGGCCAGGTTGGATAGGGCTTGGAGCAACCTGGGATAGTGGAAGGGGGTGGAATAAAATGGGTTTTAAGTTCCCTTCTAACCCAAACCATGCTTTGATTCTGTGATTTCCCTGGCATGAACCCCTGCCCTTTGCCAGCCCCACAGGAACTAAACCGTGCCAGGCACTGAGCTCCTGCCTGACTCCCCTACATGGGCAGGATGTGCTAGGGGTGCTCTGGCCCCGTTGTGGGAATCCCCCTGAATGCCAGGCTGCTCCCTGTGCCACAGGTGATCTGCCTGACCGTCCTGGCCTCGGTGAGGATTTACTACCAGTACCGGCTGGTGAAGTCAGTGACCAGGGAGCTGGTGATCAGGGACCCCTACGCCCTCAAGCCCGTCCGCAAGCTCATCGACGCCTGTGCCTTCCGCACCTACCGCCACTGGGTGAAGAAGGGGGAGGCCCAGAACAGAGCTGCCCTCTTTGAGAACACCTGCAAGGCCATCCTGCTCACCCTGGCGGCCGACGAGGGGCTGTTCTGATCAGCGCTGCCCCAGCCCCTGGTTTGGCTCACAGTAGGCGAGTAAAATCTTTGAAAACAAACTGGTGATTTCTGGGGTTTTTAAATTTTCTTTCACTGGGCTCAGGACTGGTGCAAATGCAAAGCCAGCAAATAATTTGTTCCTGGGGTATGTCCCACTGGAAGAATGGGTTTGGAGAAGCCACCTTTTAATAGAGCCATAACCAGCTGCAGCTCCCCAAAGGGAAGGCTCAGCCCTCAGGCACCTCCAGTGCCTGTTTTGGGACAGTCAGAGGTGGACATGAGTGTCCTGAGCAGTGTCCTTGCCCAGCCTTGTGCTCAGGGCTCCTTGTCCCATCAGGTTTGGTGCAGAGCTCGTGCACAGAGAGTTTGTGCTGGTTTTAAGTCCTGGGAGAGGTGGGGCACTGGTTTGTGTCACCTGTCCCACACATCATTTTGTCACTGCTCAAAGGCCCATGAAGGTGCCTTGTGTTACTTCTGGGGAGGCTCAGCAGGTGCTATGAAGCTGGAACTTCCTGAGGGAATGGGGATTGATTATGAATCCCCCTTCCAGGGATGTGCCCCCATCACTTCTCCCCCGGCAGCCCCACGCTGGTGGCCATGGAGGGCTGTGGGTGTCCCCTCACTGGGGTTGGAGATCAGAGCAGCTCTGGCCCAGTCCCACACATGCACCCCTCTGCTTACTTTACATGGACAACAAAAGGAGAGCTGGAATATCTCCCACACCAAAAGGAGAGAAACCCCCCTTGCTGCCATCCCAATCGCTGCTCCCACCCTGACATCCCAGCACTGGAAAGGCTGAAAGTTATTTTGAATTTTAAAAACAATCAGGGTTTAATGGAAGTGACAGCTGGGGGTTACTGTTCATCTCCACAGGAGAAAATGCCTCAGGTGTTTGCAGTGAGCCCTCAGAGCTCGGGTTTGGTGTGGCTTCTCCAGGCTGTGACGGGCGGGACGTCGGCAGCGCAGCGGAAGCTGAGGTTGTCAGAGGCTGAGTCTGGTGTGTTCCCCATCCTCCCAGGGAAAAAGACCCAAAATTAGGGATCCTCCCTAGTTAACACCTATCCCCAACATGTTACAACCCTCACAACCCTAAAGTTTTGCTTACAACCCTAATGTGACCTGGTAGAACAGCCTAGAAACATCTTCCACTTCTCCTGAATAACTTAAGAGAAAAGCCTTTCATTATAAATATCTGCTGGAAAACACATGATTTGAGAAGCAATAAGGAATGGATTTACAGCAGAGGAGTTTTTAGCCATATTTGTAGTGTGCTCTGCCAACTGCTTCTCAAAAAAAATTGTGTAGGAACAAACAAACATCTTTTAAAATAAAACCAACCCAGAAAAAATCCTTGTGCAGCAACATCTGGGCTTTGGCCAGACCTACCTGGTGGTGACATGAGCTCTGTGGTTTGCAGAGCCATCTGCAGTGTCAATCCACGAGGCCCCTCTCAGCACCTGCATGTTCTGAGCCCTGGATGCCCTTCCTGGAGCTGGGAATTCCGACGCCGTCCATTCCCAGGTGTTTCCCAGCAGGTCATAGAGCCCTGAGATGGTTTTGTGTCAGAATTAGGAGGGCAGGTTTGCAAAGGCTGCAAATTTGGTGCATGGGAGGGGCCCCAACATTCAAAGCATCGTTCAAGAGAGTGGTTTAATGGTGAGGCTGAGGAAATTCCTCACTGTATTTCAAACTTCAATGTGTCTCATCATTTCCCATGTGCATGAGGGCACGGCAGCCAAACAATGTCCTTGGAATTTCTGTTACATCCCACTGAGTTGCAAAATAGCTGAGTTTTAATTAAAAAGAGGTGATTTGGTGCCTGAAATGCAGCAGCTGCACCTCAGCCACCTCCAGCACCAACCATCGATGCATTTCCTGGGCTCACTTACTCTACCTAGATACTGACAACAATCCCACACATCTGAAACTCTGCCCCAGCTCCAGGATTTGGTAATTAACATTCATTTAGGAAGCAGAAGGCATCCCCCAAGCAGGAGGAGGGTGCTCTGTACCGTAGCTGTTCTGGGCAGGGAAGGCTGTCACCGGGGAGACGCCGTGGTAGCCGTCCTCAGCCGTGTCCCCCCGAGGGAAGTCACCCTGGGGGAACAGAGATCACTCACAGCAAACAACCACCCCACAAACAACACCCAGTCCTGCTCCTCACAGGGCTGTGCTACACTCAATTCAGGCAAATAACTCTCTGGTGTAAATTCATGCTGCTCAAGAGAGATCAACTACCTGAAGTTGTGCCAAGTTCCCTTTTCAAACAGATTTATGCATGAATTTTTAGAAGCAGTAAAATCCTGCTTTCCCAGGGAAGATGGGCTGAGCCTGCTCCCTCTGAGGGTATTTTTACAACCCACCAGGAGCTCAGTTTCAGTACCCACAGTGTTTCCCAGGGCACCCTCACTCAGTGGCTGAGTGAAACCCCACTCTGAGGAGGGCCCAGCATGGATGGGATGGTTTTTAGGATCTTACCTGCCACAGGTTTGTACGGTTTGGCTGGAACTTGTTTCCCCAGGGATACATCCTTTCTGCCAGGGAGGAAAAGACACCTGTCAGCCCTGGGTCACTCCAATCTGTAACCAGGCTTTTATGATTGTGCTTTTCTGCTCAGCTTGAGATTTATTTTATTATAATTACTTACGTTATTATCGTTATTTATTTTATTATAATTAGTTTTATTAGTTATTACTATTATTACACTCTCAGGCCAAAAGAGGTGGTTCAAACCCCCCTAAATTAACCCCTGAAAACCTGGATGGAGGTTTGGATCTGGTGGAACTAACAGCACTCCATGCCTGGTTTGGGAAAAGCTCAGGGCTCGTGGTACATACGCTCCAGTCCTCCCCTGGCAGCAAATTCCCACTCCTCCTCCGACGGGAGCCTCTTCCCTTTCCAGGCACAGAAGGCCTGAGCATCATTCCAGCTCACGTGCAGCACTGGGTAATCCAGCCTGTCCTTTATGGTGGAGCCAGGGCCTGAGGGCTGGGAGGGATTTAAACATTAATTTTATAAAATTTTCATTACAAAGGGAATAAGGGGTAAAAGAGATGAAGGGATGGAAGATGGTTTTTTTACCCATTTTTGGTCAATAAGACTCAGCTCATGCCATACACACGAGCTCCCAGCATGGGGAGGAGTCGCCACACCAGGATTTTACCTCATCAGGATTTTACCACACCAGGATTTACTCACCTGTCTCCAAAAAGCCTTCTCGATGGGCAGCCACCACGGGGCTGACTGGGGAAAGAAATGACACCAGATTAAAGGTGAACTGGTGACACCTGGACTGGTGACACCGTCCCACAGCAGGGTGTGTTAGTCTGGGAAATGCTGCAGCTTGAGCTGGGTTAGCACAGACATTTGGATGGTGCTTTCCCACAGAGCAGAGGCATCTGCTTTTAAAAGTGAAAATAGATCAAGAGGCCCATGCTGTTCAGTTTTTCTATTTTAAAGCTGGGTTACTGAAATACTTTGAAAGACATTTTACTTCCTCCCAGCTCCCTGGAGTCCAGACTGACAAACCAGGGGCTGAAAGTGCTCACAGAGGAGCACATGAATCAACCCCAGCTCAATCCTGCTGAGGTTCAAAAGCAAAACAACCCCAGACTACAGAAAAACCTCTGAGAACAGCCAGGCTCTGCAAAGAGGCAGCTGCTCCTCAGTGGAAAAGCAATACCAAACTCATCACAGGATTCAGATTTACCTCCAGTTTTTGGGTGACTTTTTTTTTCAGCTCTTCAGATACGAAATCCTCAAAGACAAAGCTCCAGCCAAATGCTTCTGCTTCTGTTTTGTATTTCTTTTCTCTAACAAACTCCCTGGTATAAATACAACACACTCTGGGTAAGAGTTCTTTAGGCTCTGCTCACAAATCTGCACGTGCAATGAGTTCAGAGCAAGGCAAAAGTTACAAAACTTACAGACCCCCCAGCTCCAGATGGTTTGATTTAGATTTAACAGATAAAACAGTCCAGTGTGCATCTTTGCACAGATTTGATACTTTTTGTGTTACCTGTGCAGCTAAACTCAGCCTGCACTTAGGTCTTCCATAATTGTAGAGATAAAAAAATCCCTCAAAAGTCAATAAAACCTGTGGCTGCTGTTAGTGGAAGAGGAGAAGAGAGGAAGAAAAGTGGAAGAAGAGAGGGAAACAATAGAGAGAGGAGAGGGAAAGAAGGAGGAGAATAAAAAGAGGAAGAAGGGAGGAGGGGAAGAGAATGAGAAAAAGGAGAAGGAGATGAAACACAGAAGAAGAAAAAAGAGGAAAGAGGGGAAAATGATAAAAAAGTAAAATGAAGGATGTTTGCAAGCCACACTGCTAAGATGGCTCAGCTTGCAGCTGTAGGGATGATTTACTATTGACAGACGCATTTTTTTTCTCTAGTAAGCACCCAAGCATTGTCTATCACACCCCAGGAACCAGCCCCAGCACACCTGGCACCCACACCTGCCCCTGCCGCCTCCCCACAGCCACCTGCGGCACCGCGGGCTCACCTGAAATCCCTGTTGGTGACCGGGTGTTTGTCGAGAGCAAACGGCTTCACTGTCACCTCCCTGACGGGCCCCTCCTCGCTCCTCCTCTCCAGGGAGCTGGATCCCATCTGGAACGTCCCTCCGGGCAGCTGCACCATGCTCCCATCCTCTCCGAGCGCTACAAAGGGAGAGATTCAGTACAAGTTTCATTTTTACACATCAGTGAGGCGCAGCTACTGCCGGGGTGTCCCTGAGTGTGCTGGAGGGGGTGACAGCGATTGATCAAAGCACTTAAAATCCCATTTTCGGGAAGGGATAATCAGGATGCTCCGTGGAGGGGGATACCGGGGGCTCTCACCGCGCTGAGCCCCCAGCACCCCGCAGCACAGCAGGAGCAGCCCCGCCGCCGTCCCCATCCCGGAGCCGCGGAGGAACCGCGGAGGAACCGCGGGGCCCGACCCGGAGGTGCTGCGGGCTCGGGAAGCGCTTCCGGGCCATCCGTGCTACAGGGAAAGGGGATTTCTGTCACAGCCCGGCTGCACACGGCGGGGAAAACTGCCTGGCACCAACCCTGCCCCACAAAGCGGGGCTTTTTTTGGTGTTTGAGCGGTTTTTTTAAGGTTTCGTTTATGGTCATTCAGCAGTCGCGTGTGAGAGGAAGGAGACTCCTTTTAACACAAAGCACCGCTGGGATTAGGGAAAATCATTCCAGAGGGCAGGAGCCTGTTCCCTGCCCATAAACCCACTGAAAGCTGTGCCTAGACCTGCCCTGGCACTCGCCGTCCATAAATACTTTAATGCAGAAGCACCAGTGTTAAAAATCCACCTTAAAAATCCTCCTTAAGACAAGGATGACAATCTTGAACGGGTCCTTCAACCCACTTCAAATCATTCTGCAGTCAGTGAACTCAGTTTTATTCCCAAGCAAGTGCAAAACTATTAAATTATTGCCTTAATCCATTTTTTTTTAATTTACTGAACAAATTCCAGGCCTGATCCCACCCTGTTCCCACAGCAGACTTTTGAGCAGTGGTTTCACAAAATTCCCAAGAGCAGGACTCAGGGATGCAGCCCCCCACTGCAGAATGTTCAGGAGGGGGTGAAGGTTAAAGAACAGACACCCAAAGCACAGAACAGAACAGTTTATTGGGTAAAAATGGAAAGCAACTGCAGCCACACAGTTCAGTGAAATCAAAAATAAATAACTCCTTTTTAGAGCCAAATCTTTGATTGAGTTGCTAAGACTTTGAGTGGCCTTGTTACCAAAGGGGCTGCCCCTCATGGCAGAGTGACTCCTGGTGCTGGGACATCCACCACAGCCAAGGACAGGGCCCTGGGGTGGATTCCTTGGAGAAATTCCACAGGGCACTGCTGGAGCTGCCTCTGGCCCAGGAGCAGCTCCAGCTCAGCCTTTCAGAGAGGACATCCCAGCTCGCATGATTTCATCCACCAAGAGAATGTTGCTGGCAATCACAGTGCTAGAAACAGGAAAGAAATATTGTTACAATTGCCAAACTCAGCTTCATTTTTGTGTTTCAAGACATCTTCCTGTACATGGGATCCTCAGTTTTACATCACTCACACACAGAGTAATGTTTGAAGTGAAATACTGTCAGCCTTACCATGAATGAAGCAGCTGCTTTTTGACATTGTAATTATCCCAGATTCCAGCTGCTGCAGCCACCATTGGCTCCCCTGCAACAGAAGTGAAGCAGCTTTTAAATAACCAGCTCACACAGAGACTTTCTGCTGGCTGACATCTGAGACCAGCCACTGTATCCAACAGTGTCATCATGTGCTTTATCCTTTAAAAACCTCAAACCACAATGCACTGAACTACAACGGCCTGACTGCCAAGGCTTCTGGGCAGCTTTTCATGAATAAAGGTAAAACTTTCTGCATTCAGAGCACTTTGTTCTGCACAGATCTGAGCCAGGTTCCTCCTGGAGCATCACCCTGTGCCTGAGGGAGTCCTTACCAGTGTTGAGATCAACCCCAGTGAGCTGCCCAGACTCCACGTGCTCAGCCTGGACCTTCACCAGCGTCTCCTGGGGATCATATCCCGAGTTCTGAGCAAGCACCTGGCACAGAACACAGAGATTGGCTTCATTTTGCTAATTACAGAGTCCTCCAGCAGAAAAAAGCAGTGAATCTGTGTGTGCTTTAAAGCCACTTTATCACCCAGGAACTCCTTATACCTTAGGAATGATGAGCAGAGCATCAGCAAAAGCCTGAACTCCGAGCTGGGCTCTTCCTTTCACGCTGGGTTTGTGTTTCACAAGAGCATTGGCTACTGCCACCTCCAGTGCCCCTGCTCCTGGCACCACACATCCTGCAAGGCAAAAGCACCTATTTCAATTTCAACAGCTCATTTTTAGTGCAGTTTCATCTCTTCCCTCCATATCTTGCACCTCAACAGGTGAGTACTTACACGGTAAGTAAACACAACTACTCACAAACACAAGGTGGCAGAACTATAAAACCACCTCACATTTAGCTTGGGCTCAGATTGGAGCAGGAACCAAGGAAGCTGATAGGTAATTCCCTAATTTTGGGATGAGTTTCTACAGGTCCTTAACGTGATTAACAGGGAGGGGACTCACCATCCTCGATGGCATTTTTCACAGCCCGCAGCCCATCCCTCACTGCATCCTTGATCTGGGTGAGTGTGTGCTTGTTGGGGCCCCTGATGAGCAGGGTCACGGAGCGGGGGTTCTCACACTTCTCAATGAAGGTGTATTTCTCCTCTCCCTGTGGAAAACAGGGTTATTTTGGCCTGTCAGCCACTTGCTTCAGCTATGTGCACACAAATTAATGAACTGGATGCTTTCAGGCTTAGTTCTGTACTGACAGCACTTAGGAAAAGCAGCAGAACTTTATTTCCATGAGGTTTTAATTCAATACTCTTTAAATTCATTCTCTCCAAACAATTGGTCACTCACCAGGGTGTACTCATAGACAAGCCCTGCGTGTCCCAGGCAGTCAGGAGTGAGATCCTCCACAGAATTCATGGCAGTGCCACCACAGGCCAGGGTCAGTCTGACAGAGAACAGGTACAGCTCAGCTTTATGTTCAATAAAACCCAAAGTCACTGACAATAAGTGCAGTATTTCAGCATGCAGACCCCAGGCTTGGAACAGTTTGGTTTTGTCCATGGAAGAGCTCTTTAAAAAATAAACTTGTAGAATTAAATCTCCTCTGTAGGTGTCTGCATTGACAGCATCCTGAGAGCTCAAAATGCCCTGAGTTACACCAGGAAGAGCTGCACAAACCGAAGTGGAATTTTTAGTCCAAGCCCTCAAAGGTGGATTTAAGCCAGGCTTGACTCAGTGTCTCAGTTATTGTACCCTCTCCTCTCCCCAAAACTGACCTTTCCATGTTCCTCCTTTTAGCTCTCCTCAAAGCAACTATTCCTTCTTTGGCAAGTGCATCCAAGGAAAATGGGTCAATTCCCTGGAACCAAAGAAAGTGCCCATCAGCATAGGGACAAAGCTAAAAACACCTTCTCTCAGCCTGACACTAGTAGAGTTCTTCCTCGAGGCTTAAAGAAAATCTCAGATAGGAACTGTACATTATATTCAGAAATACCAGCCTAAATTTAGCTAATTCTGTCTCAATAACTGTACCAGCTGAGTCACACAGCACTTGGCTTGCCAAGGAAATGAATTTCCAAATTAAATTTTAGTTATTCTCTTCATCTCACCTTCTGGTTGATCACAACAAATCCTTTGTCTGAGTCACCACAGACTTTTCTTTTCAACTCTATGATTTTGTTGACTCTGTCTTCAATGAACTTTCTTTCTGCTTTCACCAACTTCTCCCTCTCTTCAGCACTTTTGTAGAAGAATCCAGAGCTCACCTCTCTGAAGGGGAAAAAAACCCCACAAAAAAGCAGTGAGAAAACTTCCTCTCTGCTGTAGAAATCAACTCAAGCCTAAGGAATGAGCCTTTCAGTAACACTCTAAAGAAACCAACCCAAAACAAATCAGTCCCCCCAACCTACACTGCTGTTGCTGCTCTCTAGTTCAGAGCTTTTCCACTTCAAAAAATAAGGCAGACACTTGAAACTGAGAGAACTCTGAAGTGTATTTATGTGTTTGTTGTAGAATATCAAATTATGCCCAACAAAAGAGGGACTTTCAGCCTTTCTGTGACCACACAACCAAATAAAAACCACTGTGAAGCTCTGCCTCTCACAGGCATTTTTTCACCCATCACCCTTCCCAAGAGGACTGCAGAAGGAGCATCACCTTTCACCTTCACAGTCCTTTTGGTTGGTATCTAAGCACAACTCAAATAAAAGTCCTTAGGACACGAGCATTTGCTGTGTACTCACGTTTTCTCATACTCCAGAGACACATTGCAGGTAAGAACAAAAGCATCTTCCACTCTTTTCTTCATGTCAGGGTGGCGAGCTCCATGATCCAGAACCAGCCCCCTGATCAGCCTGTGAGATTAAAACCATTTCTGTGTCAATGAATGTATATAAATATATCATTTCATGGAGTGCAGGCTGGTCAGAGAATGGACCTGGTCCGACCCAAACTGCCCAGGCACTGCCTGTGTTGGCAGTGAACAAGGATTATGTATTCCCCTTCCAAGGGCATGCCCATTCCCATAAAAAAGCACACCAGGCACAGTGGGAAAAAAGGAATTTGCTCTGGCATGGTGTCTGACTGCATCAGCTACTGAGGAAAGCTAGTGCAGAATTCATCCATGCACTGAGGGAAGTGGAAAGCCTGTGGAATATCCAATCCACAATCCAGTTTCCATTTATTACATGCTGCTTTGTATTTAACAGATGCCAACCTAAAGCATCATCAAGCCACAGGCACTAAGAAAAAAGAGTATTTATCCAACATTGTTAGGCCAGTGTTGCTCTTTGCTATTTAAAAATTTCATCAAGGAATCAAGTTCAGTGACTGAGCAACTTCTGCCAAGATATTTATGGCTGAAATCTGTATTTCTGCCTTTCTTTTCAGCAGCTCCTCCAGTGGCAGCTTTAGGATACCCTAAAGACAAACCAAAACTCCCCAAGCTACTCAAACCTCAGCTCAAGGATCCTCCTGACTTACGTTGTGTCTGTTTCTGATTTGTGCTTCATCTCCATGATTTCCACCATGTACAGGTCAATGGGCTCACCTGGTTTTCTGACTGTCAGGACAGAATCTACCACAGCCTGCAACACAGGGGAGGGGAAATGTCCCAAAAAGACCATTAGTCTTCCAAAGTGCAAGTTCACATCTTTCACACTTCAGATAATCATCCCAGCACTTTAAAAGCTGGATCTCTTCACACAAAGAGGCAGAGGTGACAGGGACACTCACCTCTGTCAGGATGTCAGCAAGCTCAGCGTGGACTTTAGTCCGGAGGGATGTCCTGGCAACATCTATGAGGGTCTCCCTGTCCATCTCCTTGGACACTTTGACCTGCTCTAAAACCTCAAGTGCTTTTTCCTTGGCAATCTCAAATCCTTCTGCAACTATTCTAGGGTGCAAACCCTAAGGGAAGGAAAAAGGAATTATTGGACAGTGGGAGACAAAATGGTCCTTTTTCCACACCCGTGGTTGCAACATTCCACATAAAGGCAAAGCACAGGGAATGTGCTACACAGGCAAGGTGTTCTGTCCTTCTGAATACATATAAAAGGAATGCAAATCCTTCCAATGCAGAGGAAAAGTACAGATTAATTTAGCACAAAACTGAAACCAAGGGAACTACAAAGCACACTTGGGTGTTCGCTGTGCAGTATCAATGTCCACCTGCCCTCAGGGAGCAGCTCCTTTTTAACACACAAGAAGTGTTTTGACTCACACAAAACAAAGTAACAGCAGCTATCACACAAAACCTTGAAAGCTACAATATCCACAATAAGTGGGTTTGATTTTGAACAAGTTTTAAGTCCTCTTCTCCAGCTTTTCCCCCTTTTTACAACTTCTCATTTTAAGCAGAACAATACATTTATGTTTCACTCCTATTAAACAAACAAACAAAAGCTGAAGGGTCTCAGTGAAGCTTTTAACTTGCCCACCTAAAAAAGAACACCGAATACACACCTCAGAAATATAAAGATCTGCTTGCTTTAGGAGCTCTCCAATGATGAGGACATTTGAGGTGGTGCCATCTCCAGTGATGTCATCCTGTGCTGTTGCTACTTTTGCTATCAAGGAGGCCGTGGGGTGTTGGATTTGCTAGACAAAAACAAGAAGCTGAGCAGTTAAGTTTCACTGCAGTGGTACAGCAAACAAAAATCTGAGATCAGCTAAGAAAGGACTGGAGGTGATGTTTTAATGGTTTATGGCAATTCAACAGGTTTGAACAAAACCCAACCATCACTCTGACAGTAAAGTGATTGAATTAATCCATATAACAGTTTCCCCCTCAGATTAGGCATCTATACACAAAAATATTGAGTGCCCAAAGCCAAACTGGTCTTTAGCTCACTCTGAGCTTGACAGAGAATGGCTGCACCATCACAACCAAGCTGGCACTAAATCCATTGTGTTTGGAGTGAATTTATTTATCCCTGCGTGATCAGTGCTGTACATACCCTAACTGGTTTGCTACTCCTTTAGCTGGTTATTTTACTCATTCTTATGGTGCCATTTATATTTTTAACATTATTTTCTTTACAGTATTGCCTTATTCTTAATCCTCCTCCCAAGGGACATTTTGCTTCCAACGGATAAGGGCGGGGCAGTGGGGGACGCGATCCCCCTCACCCAAAGGCGCTCGTCCCTCCCTAAATCGCCCTGCGAGGATGAGCCCCAGCTCACCATTTCCTGCAGCAGCACGTTGCCATCTTTGGTCAGCTTGATGTCTCCGGACCCCGACACGAGCCTGCGAGCGGCACCGGCCGGGTGAGCAGCGCCCCGGCCCCGACACACGTGTGGGGCCGCAGGCCCGCCCCGCTCCTTCCCCATTCATCCATCCATCCATCCATCCATCCCCGGCCACAAAACACGTGCGCGGCCGCGGCCCCGCGCCGCTCCCTCCCCATCCCTCCATCCCTCACCCGCTCACCCCTCACGCCTCCGCCTTTGTTCCCTCCGCATGTCCCGGCACCCCCCGCCTCCCCTCACGCCGTGCTCCCCCCCAACCCCACCCGCGGCGAGAGGCGCGGGGGCTCCCTCACATCTTCATGGTGCCCTTGGGCCCCAGGTTGGTCCTCAGCACGTCCTGCAGCCCGCGGGCCGCGCTGATGTTGACGGCCAGCGCGGCCTGGGCACGGGCCACCTCGGCCTTGGGGTTGAGCGCCTTCACCGCCATGACTGCGCTCCGCTCTGGGCCGCGCCGGGCGGGCGCACCGCGGCCCCGCCTCCCGCCCGCCCCTTCTAGAACTCTCCGGGCTCGCCCATTGGCCCGCCGGCGCTGTGCCGCATTTCTATTGGCTATCATACCTGTCGCTCATCTCAGGTGCTCCCGCCGCTGAGGCGCCTTGTCTTCTCATTGGCTCACTGGCGCGCCAGAGGCTCTCCCATTGGCTGTAGCGCCTGTCGCTCCGCCTAGCCCCGCCCCCGCCCCGCCGCTGAGGCGTGGGCGCGGCGCCGCTCCCAGACCGGGCCGTGAGGGGAGCGCGGGACGGGTTCGGAGGTCTCTGAATGGGCGGGGATGGTTGGTGTTTAATGCGCCCTCTCGTGTCACGGACACCCCCAGCAGCTTCGCAGAACCGTGAGAATAAATAATTAAACCCGGTGATTTCACATTAGATCTATAGAATTAATAGTTAATGGACTGGATTAATAATCAATGGTTCTTGGTTAAATTCGGGGTTGAGGTTAATCAAAACTCGTCTTATAACACACAAGCTGATGTGTGGACCCTGGGGCCTCCATAGTCCCCAGTGCACACCCTCTACCCGGGGCTTTCCTCGACTGAATCCCTCCCAGGGGTTCTAAGGATGGGGATGATCCCTCCCAAGGGTGAGCGGAGGTTTCCCTGTGGAATAAAACCAGAAATATTGTTGTCAAGGCAACCTTGATGGGTGCTGAAACGTTTACCCTAGGTGGCCTGTCAGGGGTCAGTCTTGGAGACACTGGAATATTTGTGTCTTTGGACTCTGAAACAGAGGACAAGTGAGTTTCCCTGGAGAGGAGCTTGAGAAGAAGCTCCTGCCATGGTCCCTCACATCCCTGTGGGCACTGATTGCACCAGGTTTGAATCCCAGATTGCTCCATCTGCTCTTGTACCCTCAAACACCCATTGGAGCCCGTGGCAACACCAGGTGTGACACAACCCTCTTCTTATTTCAGGTATTGCATGAGAAAAGGGCCCAGCCCCAGAATAATCCCCAGGCAGTTCCCAGTGTTCTGCAGCCCAGCTGCTCCAGAGGGTGCTGACCACAGGGACAACTGGCCCTGAGGCCAGGATTTTGTCAGTATTTGGTACAGGGAAGACAGAGACCCTTTCCCAGCACTCACCCACTAGGTGTGAGGATGCCCAGAGAAGCTGGAAGTGTCCAAGGCCAGGTTGGACGGGACTTGGAGCAACCTGGGATAGTGGAAGGTGCCCCCCATGGCACGGGGCTGAAACAAGATGGTCTTTAAGTTCCTTTCCAACCTGAACCTGTGAATTTTTTGAAATCTCTCCCTCTCCATCCCACTTGTTGCAGCAGGGAGCTCTGGATGCAGCCCTGGATTGCTTCAGCAATACAACGAGCTGGACATGTTTCCACACCATCTCCAGGAGTAAAGTCTGAGCCTGATGTTGGGTCCAGTTTTGCTGCACAGGAGTTTTGGGGGAGCTTGCTGGAAAAAGTCAGTGTCAAGTGTCAGGGCAGCCTGGCTGGGTTTGGCTGCAGGCTGTGGCACCTGCTTTGGGTGAGGATCTCAGGTTTCTGGGCAAAATGCCACGCTATGCATGAGAGGAGGACTCCCACACGTGGCCTGTCTGCCTCCCTGGAAGGGACAGCTGCTGCTATGCTTGGGATTCTGGTTTTTAAACTTTTAGATGGAGTTGGTATTTGGCCATAACAACACAAGTTTGGAGCCCTTTTGTTTAGCTGAGCAGTGTCTTGTGAAATATTTTGATGCTGACTCCAGTGGAGTGGCTGGGCTTTCTCCTCTGTTATTGCAGTCATTAGGAATAAACATTAAACATTGCAAAATGCAGGGAATCACACTTGGCCTTTCAGTATTGGCTCTGGAACTCTGTTAAAATGTTGTCTGCACTTTGTTGGGATGCTGAAACCATAACAAAACAAAACACCCAACCTGGGCCTGGAGACTGCAATGCAAATATCTGAGAGGCAATGTCCAGTTAAAACACCTGGATGCCCTGGATTCTGTAACTCCCAGGTCACAAAGAAATATTTGGTTGCTTTTGATTCTCTGATTTGTGGGGTTTTTTTGCCTGTTCTTCTCAGGGCTGTTCTCAGCAGAGGGCAGCCTTGTCAAACCCATACCAGCAGGCTTGTTATATTTTATGTTTTCCTTGCTGATGCCTATGGAAAGGCAGGAATTATCCATCCTGAAACACCTGTGTTGTGTGGGGCTGGCAGTGATGTGGTTCAGGTTCAGGTTTGTGAGGGGAATTATTACTGCAGGAAAATACAGGGAAAATTTAGTCTGAATTTTAGATTTTTTTTTTTAAGGAGGGAAACAGTAAAAAAGGGAAAAGCTGTTTGCAAAGACATCCTAATCCTCCATGCAGGTAGTCTCTGCTTTTTTTCTGTACAAATGGAGAGATTCTGTAGTGATGTACAAGAGTTGGGTGCTGTGTTTGTATCAACAAGTTTGTATTTTCACTGCTGAGCATCCTCCTACAGCTTCCAGGCAGAGCTCTCTGTGTTTCTTTGCTGGCTCACATTCCTCTGGATAGTTATTTTGTGCTGTAGGAACATTTCTCACGAGCATCTTCCCATTAAATTCCCATTTTGCAGCATTTTTCAGCCATCAAGACAAGCTTTTCTTCCTTTTTCAGTCTTAGCTGTTGAATTGTTCTGTGTATTTGCTTTTTATGTGTAATAAAAATAAAGGGCGAATGCTTACCAGACTTAAATTGCCCTATGAATTCAGTGGATTACACCAGGTTAGAATCAAAATATTTAACTAAATTAAAGCCAACATGTCCATTAAACTAAGCCAAATAAAGGCAATATCCTTCATGAAATATTCAGCAGCAATTCTCTTAGTCAAGCCAGGCACTGCTTATCTTGGCAAAAACCCCTCTGAGATTCTCAGTAAAAGCCATTTTCTTTCATCTTTATCAAGATGGGTTTTCCTTTAACCTTATTCACAGAAATGATTTCTAAATCTGCTTTAAACAACATCCTGTCCTGCCACGATAAAGCTGACAAACAGCACCAGGCTGCTGATCCCTGGCACCAGTTTGGCAGCAGAGGGGCTTGGTCCCATCTTTTCCTGACTCAAGAAGTTACTGAGAGATGATCCTGTGAACATTTGGTCGTGTACTAAGAAATTCTGAAAAAAACATAAAGGGAAGAGGGGCACAAAAGGTGATCAGTTTTAATTAATAAATGGAATTTTGAGGGGTGACACTGGCAGGATGGCAAGAGAGGTCATGCACAGAATGTGACTGGAGCATCCAGCGGTGCAGAACAGACGGGCAGCAGTCACAGGACTCCTGGCACAAGTGAACAAAAGTAGCTAAATCAGCTAAATTAGGTTTTCTTGACCTTGAACTAAACAAATTCTGGGCTGGCACTCTTCCATTTTCTAACCCACAGCAGTGTGCGGGGGAAGCTCTTCCGTGGGATGCCAAAACGCAAGCACGGGCAGGTTTGGCAATTTTTCCATAGCTTTTGACAACACTGCTTTTGGGGAAACAACACAGAGCCTTTTCCCACGCTGTTTTCCCTTTGCTTCCGAGCTTTTGCCGGCTTTGGATATGATTTGTGTGTGTAACTTTGCTCAGGGATGCACTAACACCTTGAGCCAAGAGGCGATATTGCAATCTGAGCTCACAAACCCTCTCTTCTCTCCCGAAAACAGCGTCCCTGCCTCGCCTCTGATTTCTGAGAGGACAAACTCCCGACTGCTGCCTGCCGGAGCTTTCCCCGGGCTCTTCCCCGTGCCCACGGCGGGGTGAGCGAGCTGCCCGCGCCCGCTGCTCCCTGCGCAGCCCGGAGCGCCCCGAGCCGGGCCGGCGGCTCCTCCCCTGACGTGGGCCGGTCACACCTCTGCTGCCTTCCCTGGCAGCGAACGGCTGCCCTGCGCTGCTCCATGTGTCCAACCACCTCAAACAAACCCCCCGGGCTGGCTTACTCAGCGCTTTATCAGGGGCTGAGCGGCAAAATGCGGCTCTCGTCCAGCGCAGCCCGTGCGTGGGGTTTGTGTGACTGAAGGGCTCAGCTGATCCCTCCTTGTCTGGCGCAGCCAAGAGGTTCCCAGCGGCAGCAGCAGCCACGGCCAGTTCAGTTCTGTAAGTCACCGGCATCGTGCTTTTCTCGCAGGTCGGAAGGGGTTGGCGTTTGGCTCGCAGATCCATAACACCGTGGGTTTTTTCCGGCACGGAAAATGAGGAGGAACTTGTGCCTGTGCTGCCCGGCACCAGCGTGGTGCCCGTTTTATAACAGCAGCGTGAATGAATGATGCAATCGGGCACGGGGGGAGCAGCAGCATTTTGGCAGGACAGGCGAGAGGGGATTGGAGAGTTGGGAGGTGGATGTCAACATCCAACAGGTTCCTTCTGCCCCTATTCACCTGCTTTTCACGAGGTGATTAAATGAGTTCACTGTGAGGCACTGCTGTGCAGAAAATCGTGTGGAGCTGCAAGCAGTTCATCTCTTGACTTGCAGACAGCTTTGTGCCTCTGCCTTTACAAACTGGACAGACAGGAGGTTAAAGAAAAACCAAAAATGAAATAGAAAACCCAGGAGGTTGAAGAAAAACCTAAAAAAAGGAAGAAAAGCCAGGAGATTAAGGACTGAATCTTCCTATTCTCACCCTGCAAACCACAGAAAGTTATGGGTGGATGGGTTGAACTTCTAAAACTTATATAAAACACAAACACAATTTGCTCGAATGTAACTAATCTGCTAACATATATCAGCTTTCCTCTAAAGCTTTCAAAACATTGCTAATTCTGAGGATGAAAACTCAGCACAGAAAAGCTGTGGCACTGTATTATTCCCATTTTACAGACACAGGGCTAGAAACAATGAGGATTAAGTGGTTTGTTTAAACTCATACCATGGAAACACTCCTAGGAATGTTCTTAGAAGCTGTAGGAGGAAAAGATCCTGAAAAAAGTTTCAAGAACTATTTTCTGCAAATCCTTTGCTCTGAGCAGCAGCAACAGAAACAGTTTAATGTGGTTGAAGTTCTGTTAATGTTCAATACAATGTTAAATGGAGAAGTGAATCAGAAATTGTTTGCAAACAAGGATATTCCTGAGTGCTGGGTAATATTTCATTAAGATGTACTTCATCTTCATTTTTAACAGCAATAAATGTGAACATCATGCAAAGTCGCAGCGTGGCAGCACTTCTGAAAGCTGAAATGTGACAACAAGGGAGGTGTAGTCACAATGAGGGGTTTGAGATCTCATCAAAACCTTGCAGCCCCAGAACACCTGCAGTTCTGAGCACCACTTACTGCTTCCATTTGTGTTACAGGTGGCTACAGAGGATGGTTCAGTTTTTCTCAGTGAGGCAAGTGCCCTTCTTTGAAGGGACAGCAAACAGAGAGGGTTTCAGTTGTTTTCCTTTCCCATGTGCTCTTACATAATTCCCGTGTTTGCTGCTCTGACTCCACCCTGTCTATTATGAAAGAGAATTATTTCTTGTGAAAATGTCTTCTTTATTTTTTTTTCAGAACAGCCTAATGAAATACTTCATAGTCTGGAGGCAAGGAGATCTCACGGGAATTCCACTCCTCCCTTGTGATTTCCTTTTTTCTCCATCTTTATCTCAAGTTTCACCCTACCTCTCTCTGTCACTCTTTTGTCTTCTTCAGCCACTTCTCTGCCCACTGTTCTTCTCTTCCCCATATTCTTCTTTCCAGCTTTTCCCCATGATATTTTATTATCAGACCTGTTGAAATGTTTGCTACTTGGATGCTTTTCCAGCATGCAAATAACAGGCTAGGAATTGATTACCTCCCTGAAATTTGCTGGCAGGAAGATCAGAGATTCCCTATCAGTGTTTTTCATATGGAGACAGAACCCATTATTTGTGAGAATTTCTTTTTTCTTCCCATCTCATTAAAACATTTACACTTTTAAGCAATCAGATGCCCTGTATTTTGGAGTAATTCATCTCTGCCAACTGCACAGGCCTGGACCACTCTGGAATAAAAAACTGCTCTTCCCTGACTGCAGCTGAGATTTGTCCATAGAAGGGTTTTACACAACTTCAATTCTTTTTGCTCTGATGAGCTACTGATGATTTCTGCAATTCTTCCCTTCCAATTTGTCATTTTTAGACAACATAAGCCACAGTCTGAAACTATTTTCAAAGAGTTATTGCATGTCATAAAGAGAGGACTGGATTAATTCCAACTATGACTCCACAATAATTCTTTCTCTAACTTCTTTATTTGTCCATCAAAGTGCAAAGTCCACCACAGCTTTCAGATCATCCTTGTTAGGACCATCCAGCAGGGAAAGGAGCATGGGAAATGTGGATATCAGAGAGGAGGAAATATTAACATTTCATCATTCCTGCTCCCAACGCGCGTTCGGAGCGATAACGTTTTTTTGGGAGGGATGAAAGACCTGTATCCAGACCTAAATTCCAGCTTGTCACCGAGCAATCACGTCACAGTGTCCCCACATGGTGCCATTGATTGCCTCATGGTGTGGCAGTGTTGCAGTGCAGCCCCAGGTGAGGCAAGGATGGCTTTGCATAAGAAGGGCTCGCTGCTGGAACACCGTGACGCCAATGTCACGCCACAGGGATGCCTGCCCTGGAATCACAGCCCTGCTGCTTGGAAAACCAGGATATTTCACTGCAAACACAAACACAGCTCTCTGCAGTCCATGGCAAGTCAAGGCTAAAGCAAAGTAAATGTGGAATTCACGTGTCACCTGCCCAGCCACTGCCAAGCCTTACCTCAGGACTGGCCTCTGTCCACCAAGCCTTCCCTCAGAACTGGGCTCTGGCAGAGGGAAGTTTTGATGTTCGTGGCCACTTTTCTTGTATGTGCTGTGCTGATGGCTTATGACTATTTTTCTTACATGTCCAGTGCAGTCTTTGTAGAAAAAGATAAACCCCCACAGGGCCTGCAGCAAATAGTCCTTTAGTCACGATCCCAAGGCTAGACTGGAGTTTAATGGTGTGTCCATGCACCAAGGGCAGAGTTCTGCCAAACTGCAGGTCAGAGGTGCTCTGTAAAAGCCTTTTTCTGGGATAGCTCCTCTATTGCCACCTACTCCTCTCAAGGGTAGCAGAAAAGCCCCCACAAAAAAATCCTGTCTGATGGCTGCCTGTGCCTTTCACGTCACTTTGTGTCTCTGTTCTTTGTTCATTCCTATCTCCCTGTTTGTCAGACAGAATCTCTCCTGCAGACACAGCTCCTGGCTGTTCACAACAGGTTTCACCACTCAGGCTGGGTGGTTTCATTTAGACAGATTACCACCTTTCAACAGTGGACTGGAGCATTGTCTTTTATTTCATGCACAAGAGCAGATAAGAGAGGTGTGTGTTCTACATTTGTAGTGCTGATGGTAATTTCTCATAAAGCCTTTTGTATCCCAATATTCACCACATCCTGGGAAAGAACCCAAAGGTTCTTGTTCCTGCTTTGACCATTAGTGAGAGGAAAACAAAAAATGAAAGGATATAAAGACATCCATAATTCTTAAGAATGTGCTGTTTGATGGTGTTTTTCTCCCATCCCAGAAAAAGAACCTGCAACCCAGATCAATCATACAAGACGTGTCCTGAGAGATGTCTGAGAGATTAGAAGGAACAAACATTTTTAGAAAAATCTGGGAAGTGAGATAAAAAGGAAGCTGTTGTTTGTGTCTAAATGTAGATTAGTAAATAGTAAAATCCACACTGAATTAATTCCCCTATGAGAGGATGAAGCACAAGGTGAGTAGGGATGAACAAGACACTTAACTCAAGTGCTCAACATATGGAAGTGGACAGATCTAAAAATAAACTTTTGACAGGGACTGTTATGGAAAATGTAATGTCTTGATTGGTTGAGTGAAGTTCTCAAAGGGCAAGGGTTTGATTGATTTTATAAATTGCTAATCCCCAATGCTGATGGCCCAATCTTTTATTAATGAGGATGTGGGAAAGGATCTAACCCTTCCTGATTTAGGGACAACCACTCATTGATAGGTTTAGGATAATTTGCAATCAGTCCTTAGGGCCTGGGTGTCCTGCAGCAACTAATGTGACACCCCAGCCTGGGAGAGATGAGAAATCAAGACCCACCCGAGATGAAACAGAGCCCTGCAATCCCACACAGCGCTTGGCAGCCTGGTGCCTCAGCCAACGCCAAGGATTACAGCCTTGAACCCATGAACATCAAGGGGCTGAGGCAGCAGGGAGCAAATCAGCAGCTGCCCAGGGCTCCACGGCCCACCTGGAGCACAGGGTGACCATCAGTAGGCAGCAACAGCCGGGAGCAAATCAGCAGCTGAGCCAGACCTCCACCGCCATCCCCCCCGGGATAAAAGCTGGCGACCAGGCTGTGCTCGTCCCTTCTCACACGCATCAGAGCAGCAGCACCAATGGCTCAGGAAACAGTGCACTACTCCCACTCAGAGAAAGACTTCATCTTGTCCCCTCACAGTAAGAAGGCTCCCAAAAGGATGGCATCCCTGATGGAGCTGAAGGAGATCTTCCGCAGCGCCGATGCCGTGTGCTTCGACGTGGACAGCACCGTCATCAGGGAGGAGGGCATCGACGAGCTCGCCAAGTTCTGCGGGGTCGGGGATGCCGTGGCAGAGATGTGAGTATGGCTGGGGGAAACTCACACAGTGAGGGCAAAAATAGCCATGGCTTTTACAGATAAGATTCATCTGTGATAATGAATTTATCATTTGCAGTCATTTGATTCTGTTGTTGGTTATTGCAGTTGAAAAAGGGGTTGGGGTAATAAGTGGAGTTAATGCAGGATAAGGGACTTGTTTGGGAATTGTGAGGCTACCCGACAAAACTGTACTGGCATGAATTCTCTAATGATAGTTTTGATAGTCTGAGAGCAGCCCTCATCATTAAACTTGGCTAAGCACTACCAAACACTGTTAAGGACTTGGCTAAGCACTACCAAACACTGTTAAGGACTAGCAAACCTTACCATGAGATGGAGGAGAGGGGACAGCTCTCCCAGCCCATCTCAGAGGCTGAGGCTGGGAAACAGCACAGGTTGAAGCTTGTAGCAAAAGCTCTGTTAAATTCAGAGAAGGGCACTGAGCTGCAGCTCAGGAATATGGTCCCAGTATGGCATCCCAGAGGGAATGGAACCATTTTCCTTTGCCTCCCTGGTTCTCCCATCCATGGAGATCTCCTTCCAGTGGACGCCACCAATCTTTTAGTTCAGTATAACCTCCAACCTCTGCTCTCTTACCTGGTTCCTTGTCATTCTTTGTTAATGCTCTGTTGCTGGGAGAAGCCTCAGCTTGTGAAGTGTCACTGATTGGGTTTTCTGGCTGTCCCCTCAGGACCCGCAGAGCCATGGGTGGCACTGTGACATTCAAGGCAGCTCTAACAGCACGATTAGGTCTCATCCGGCCCTCCTACGAACAAGTGCAGAAATTAATATCTGACAACCCACCTCAGCTAACTCCAGGAATAAGGTAAGAATTTAATTATTTTTTAAGTATTTAGGAAGCAGATGGAATAAATAAACCAAATTCTGTAAGATCACAGAGCTGGTTTGGGTTGCCTTCCTGCTCCATCTCCATGCTGGATGTGTGCAAAGCTTGGATCAGGAGCCTGACTCCACGGCAAGTGGTTAACAATCCATGGAAAAAGAAAAGTCTTAGGTATCAACTGGCACCTTGGCTGGCAAGCTCAGATCCTGGCTTGAGGATTAAATGGGCATGGAAAAGAATCTGTTCAATCACTGGTTTTTCAGGGGTGATGGAACTGGGAGGAGATTTAATACCTCCTTAAATTTGGTCCAGTCTGCAGCTCTGTTACCTCTCTCTGACTCTCAGTGCAGTCACACCCCTGGCTCAGCTTAGGGCATCCTTTGCTCAGAGCTACCCATTCTGAAGTCCCTAAAAACATTAAAAAACTCTTGTATTAAGCAAACACACATAAATATGTGTATTCATTCCTCCTGAGGTTTGGAATGACCATTAACTATTTAAACTGAAAAGCTCTGGGGATTTTTTTCCCCTATTCAAATTGTTTCCAACAATTGAAAATAATTTCTTTACTACAAAATCTGACCGTAGCTTCAAGTCTAAAATATTTTTAGTATATAACAGGAATTTTAGATGATACTGTGCTTGTATTTTGTCTTTTTTTCTGTAAAGACAGAGCTAGAGGTAATGACAAAGAGAACATTGTTTCCTTGTTCAGGATCACGTGATTTTCCTTTTCAGTCCTTCCTTTTCTTCCTCCTTTTCATTCCTTCCCTTTCTTCCTCCTTTTCTGTGTCCTGCTTTGAGCCTCTGCTTTGCTTTTCAGTCTTTAGTGTTTCTGCTGTTGTTGCTACCCCTTCCCTGCTCCCCTTACTGCAGGCTGATCTTCCTGCCTCCAGAGCCAAATCCCTGAAACTTTTCACTGCCTTCAAGTCCTGCTCACGTGAACTGGGGCCACAAACTTCTCTTTTTGATTCCTTTTCTGTAGCTGCTGCCCTCTTCTAAAGATGGCATCGATGTCCAGCATCTGGTGAACCAACTCTGAGCTAGAAAACATTTGCACCACTCAGCCAACTTTGTGCATTTTGGAGCAGTGGCTTTGTCTCACATTCCCTGCTTTTTGCTGCATTCCAGATTCATTTTCCTGCTGTTGTTTTACTTCAGGAAAAAAAGTCTGAACTGGATCTGCTCTCGCTTGTTCAAGGGAACTGATGTGGAAGTGGAAAGAAAACATTTGTAGGGAGTGCTTGTTTTTGAGGAATTAAATGATGGTTTTGTCCAGCTCTTTCCAGCCAGATGTGTGCTGGAGAACAAAGGGAAAGAAGGAAAAGCTTTGGGCAGCAGGGATGGATGGAGCTGGAAAGCAGCACACACCCAAACTGAGCTGGACTAGCACAAAGCCTGGTTTTTTCCTGGTTTAGGAAGGATTTATTTGACCTTTGTGCTCTCTCTCCTCAGGGAGCTGGTGAGCAGACTCCACCAACGAGGGGTTCAGGTGTTCTTGGTCTCTGGGGGGTTTCAGAGCATTGTGGAACACGTGGCCTTGCAGCTGAACATTCCCACAGCAAACGTCTTTGCCAACAGGCTCAAGTTTTACTTCAACGGTGAGAGCCCCCTCAAATCTCCTTTCTCTGCTAATTAATGGCACTTTTTTGGTTCCACCTCTCAGATATTGGGCTGCAGACACTGTCCTGTTATTAATCCAGCTAATTCCAAGCAGGAAAATTACAAAACCTTACGAAAAAGCAGCTCAGGTAATTTTCAATATAAGAAATAGAGCTGCAGTTACTTTTTAATTGCAAGCTGTGCCAAAGGTAAAACTTGTTACAGCTGCTGAGAGCAGAGTTTCATTTTCTCCTGCTCCTTCAAGTTAAAAGAGTTCCTTACACTGAGCTGCTCTCACAAACCTCCCTTTCAGTGGCTTTTTGCAGCAGAGCTGCTCTGGATTTTAAGCTGGAGTGCCCAAGCAGAGCTGCAGTTACTGAGGTTGTGCCTTACTCAGGGCTTCCTACACTGTGTCTGCATCATCCTGGCTGCTGCTTTTGGGATGCTCACACCAGAGTGGCTGGGAATGGATTTGTAGCACTGCCCTGACAGGTTTCTGTTTTTCTCTGAAAATGTCTCTATTTTTCTTTGAAAATCCCTCCACTGAAGACTTGGGTGAAATCCCAGTCTTAAACTTACCTTGGAATTATTTATTTGGGATGCTGCTACTGTGAGGTTTACAGGACTGCATGCAATGAAGTGAAGACCACAGGCAGAGATCTTCCTTCATTTACAAGAAAATATCTGTATTTCCAACTTGTCCTTCCTTTGTTTTCTAGGAGAATATGCAGGATTTGATGAAACACAACCAACAGCTGAATCAGGGGGGAAAGGAAAAGTTATCAGTCATCTGAAAGAACAGTTCCATTTCAAGAAAGTGGTTATGATTGGAGATGGAGCTACAGACATGGAAGCCTGCCCCCCTGGAGTGAGTATTGCAGAAATCCTGAATTCCTTCTGAGCAAATCCTTTGGGGAAAAACAAGAGTGAGGTTTGGATTCTTTAATACAAAAATTAACAGAAAGACAACTTTTATAAATGTCCCAGGGAAGAGATTTTAATTCCATCTCCCCTTCAGCTCCTTTCCCCACACAAAAATCCCCCAAATACCCCAAAGCAGCTCAGGATTTGTTTAATGCTTCCCACCTCAAGGCAAAAAAAGAAAAAAAAAAGGAAAAAAAAAAAAAGCTGGCAGTGGAAATTTTAAACCCTGCACTTTCACTGCAGGGGGTTTTGTGAGATGTAGAAATGATGATTGCCCTGGTTAATGATTGAGGACAGGGTTAATGTTTGCTTTTGGTATCTCTCAGATGAGGTAAACAGAGGTAAGATAAACAGGAGAGGGGTAATTGTGGGATGCTCGTGCATGATCCAGTGTTTACTTGCTCTTGGATGGAATTGCATCACATTTGCATCAGATCCTCAGTAAAATCTCACATCTGAACAATCTGGAAGCTACAAAGCACTGAGAAAAACTCCAATAACCAAAGTGCAGCAGAATTAATTGTTAATAAATCTGAAAAGTGGACATGCAAAGGAAAACAGGGCAGGGAGGAATGCTGGGATTTTAAAATCCAATCTGAAAAGCAAACTTAATTACTGAGAAGCTCCATGGGCCTGCAATAATCAATGTGGCCATTCCTTGTGTTTTTCCAGGATTGCTTCATTGGCTTTGGAGGCAATGTAGTCAGAAAGCAAGTAAAGGAGAAAGCAAAATGGTACATCACCCACTTTGATGAACTGCTAAAGGAACTGGAAGAGCGATAAATCCTCGTGTAAAATAATCTATTTAACACCTGTAAATCCATTATTCAATGCCATTAAACATTTATTTGTTTGCAAACTTGTGGGCTGGAGTTTTTAATGATTCTGGGAGTTGGGCACCTTCCACTCTGGCTCGTGTGGGAAATGGGACTGTTCTACTCAAATAGGTTGTGATGAAAATGGTTGAAGATTTTTTATACAGCTTTGTCATGGTGGAAGAAGGAAATTGATTATTTACTTCCAAGTGAAGACCAGACATAGAAAATAATAAAATTAAAAATACCTTAATGGATTATCTCCTGGTCAATATTGCACATCTGTTGTTTCATCTGTAATGCCTCTACTTATTTTGGGTGGCAAAAAAAGAACAGGGCCACAAACAAGAACTTTACCTAACTAATAATAATAATAATAATAATAATAATAATAATAATAATAATAATAATTCAGGCTAAAAGCTGAACAGTTTGGCAAGTGCCTTTCACTGCATAGAATCTCAGGAGCAGGTTAATCAGTGAACAGGTGGAAAACATCACTAAATATCTCTGATTTCATTAAATTATGGCTACCAAGAACCTGAGCTGTCATCTGTTACTCAACATCAGTTGCTCAACCTGTCTGGGACAGGAGTTGCATGGAAATCTGAGACAGATCCAACGTTGATCCCTGTCCAAGAAACATCTTCAGATGAGGGATAGAGTGGTTCCCATCCTTCATGAAAACATTCCAATCAAACTCCAAACTGGTGATTTTGTGAAGTGGTCCTGCTGCTTGTGGAACTGCTTTGTTTATTTACCAAGCCACCCCCATCAGCTGTAACTGGATGGGAGTGAATTCATCAACCTTTAAAGGAAATTCTGGGAAACTTCAGTCCCTTCCTCTGCCTCCAACGTGGATTAACCACCCTTAAACTCTGCTAGAGTTAAGCCTGACCTGTTCTAAGAATCCCTCTGAGCTCCAGCTGATGGATCCTGCTTTCTTAAGGAGTCTCTTTAGTGTCTGATCCAAGAGAACACACCTGGTAAATGCTGACAACTCTCCTGAGTGTGTTTTTCACATCGTGGGACTTTCATTTCCCTGACTTGTAAGAATCTCACCTGTGAGGATGTGAAAATCTTTACCAATGTTAAAATACATCACACCTTCCCCTTCCTTCCATCCCCACAACACACAGGAGAAAGATGGGTAAGTGGGACATGATTTGTGCTGGAAAAAAAATACCTGCAGAGGTTTTTATCTTCTTTATCTCCTTACCTTTTATCTACAAAGAGTCCCAGTATTTTTCCAGCAACTGAAGTGTGGCAATTCTCTTTGACCCCACCACATATTTCTGGGTGGAACAGAAACAAGTGATGCCCCTACCTTCCCAAATTTCACATTGTCTCACAATAATCACTGCTTTTCACAATTAGCACCGAAGTTGCTTAATTTATTATGATTACATCAATGTGCCATGAGACAGCTGCTGCCCAATTATTAAAGCATCACCAACAATTAAAGCAAATATTGCATTTGTTCATTCCATGACATCGTAGGGGAGGATATGGGGGAAAGAGGAGTTAACACAGCCCAGAGTGAGGGGCGCAGCTCTCAGTCAAATGTTTTTGGCTTGAAGTTACAACAGCATTTAATAGTAGAGAAGTAGAAGGGTTAAAAGAAAACAAATCCAGAACCAGAAAACAAATCCAGAATCAAACTTGTGATGCTTTTTGGAGCAAGGCAGACATGTAAGAGCCACAGAGGATCTGTCAGAGTTTAGCAAACCCCACAAAAGCTGAGGCAGACGATGGCTGGCAGCGCTCCCCAGAACTTCTGGGAGTGTTAAAGATGGGCTCTTTGAAATTCTCCCTGAGAGAAGTCCCAGCCAGCTCACAGGGCAGCTCCTGGACAATCCTGCTTTTGTTCAGGCAAGGCTGCATGAGCAGGGCAAGTCTGAAGTCCTGCTGCTCCCACCGTGTCCCTGTGCAATCCCACAGTTAGGAAGTGAAGGAGTTTGTTTGCTGCTTTTTATGGAATTCAAAGGCCACGAAGGAAATAAATCTGACATGGAGCTGATCAGCTGGAGCTCCAGGCACTGGGACATGGCTCAGGGCTCTGAAATTCCCCCAGTGCCCCAGCCAGGAGCCCTGGAAAGGGATGTTAACATTCACAGCAGGAGCTTCTGCCAGTCGGGGCACTATGGAAACTGTGGGGCCGTGCCAGGGATTTCACAACAGCTCTTTAGGTCAGACTGGCTTGGAAAAAAAATCCCCTCCTCCCCTTCCACTGGGCAAATATCAAGGCTGACCTCTAACCCAGGAGGTAGCAGGAGGATTGCTGAGCTCAGTGAGAGGCTCAGCTGTTTTGTCTGTGAAATAGTGGAAAAAACCCAGCAGGGAATAAAGCAGGGTGAGGAAAGTTGCAGTGTTACAGATTTGCCTGGACCCATCCCAGCACAGCAGGGCAAAGTCTGGGGAGCAGCACAGGTCACACAGGGAGGAGCTGCTCTCCAGGTGGGTCTCCTGACCACCTGCCTTCATAGAAAGCCTTTTAATGTGATTATTCAATGAGGCAGAATTGCTTTAAATGATAGATTTGCATGAGGGACAGTTTGCAGCCTTCTCCAGGATAACTAAACCTGAGTTTTAATTGTGTTGTTGCAGTGGAACAAGAGTTGAGAGTTGCCAGAGACCCTTCCAGGCATTGTCCCCCACTTTTCAACCCTTCAGTTCTGAACTCCAGCAGTTCTGCTGTAAGAAATGCTGAGGGTTTGCTTGTCCAAGGAAAACTTAAGACTCAGCCATGGAATTAAGAGGGAAAATCCCAACATTGTTCACAGATCCAGGGAAAACCAAGCTCAGGCAAAGGGAAGCAAGGAAAGCTTGGCACTGCCCGTTTCCATTTGAGTTTACATTGCTATCTGTAAGGAAAATAACAGGAACTGTTTTATCTGCAGGTAAAATACCAGGAACTAACCCTGAGGGCAGCCAGAGCACGAGCAGGGAGCTCAGAATGAGGGGAGGCACATCCAGAACACGTCAGGGCAGCTCCAGGGGGAATTCAGACCCTGGGGACAGGTGAGGGACCTGCACTCTGTGATGTCACCCCACAGGACACTCAGTTATTCCTGATTCCTTATTCAGGCAAAACTTCGTGGCCCTTGAACAGCAAGAGCTGTGCCAAGCAGAATGTAATTCCTGGTGAAGGTAAAAACCATGGACTGCATCAGAACACACCAAATCCTGCAGCTCCAAAGATGCTTTTTGCTGTTTGTCTCTGGCTGAGAGTTACAAGGACAATTCTCCAGGGAAAAGAAATCTGGGAGGATGCTGGGAGAGGTAACGAGGACTGGAAGCTGATATTGGCATCCCTTTTTTCCTTCTGCAGCTGAAGAGTGGCTCCAAAGGTCTGGAAAAATGGCAGCCCCAGGTGATCTCACTGCTCAGGGCTGATTTGTGAGAAGGATCAGCTCAAATGATTTCCTTGGCCCACTGAGCAACTTTAAGCTGATACAGCACAGACTTGGACTCAGTAAAATCCCATCATCACTTGACAACAGGAGGAAAATATAAACCCAGACAAGAACCAGATCAAATATTGACTTTGCTCAAGAGGAAATTCAAGGGGAGGCACGAGTGCAGAAACCACACCTGAAAAATGCAGGATAATTTGTGGAGAAAAATCAAAAGAAAAAGTGTTTTATCACCACAGCACTCAGGACCTCTAGAACACTCAACAAAATGGGATGTGATGGAGAGATTGTAAATTCCCTTTGGAGAAGGAGAGCAGAACATGGGAAAGGCTGTCCCTGAACCAGAGATATTGGTTAATTAAGCTGAAATATTCTTACATTTTCCATACTGAACACTGCAAGAGGAGAGAAAACACAGGTGGTGCAATACATAGGAGGTGCCAGCAAAAAGTGAAAATTAAAAGGATTTTATTGACTATATGTTCTTCCTGAAAACTTCTTGAAATGTACAAACTGGACATTCAGAACTGATTTGTACATTCAGTATGTTACACTGATTCTTGGAGCCACCAGAGAGAGAGAGAGAGAGAGAGAGACAGAATATTACTGTCACTTACAGGATGTTCACATCGTTGCAGACACCAAAAAGTGTGGATACATTCTAGGCTAGAAGTGAAACCAAAACAGAACTGGACACCATGGTACACAGAAATGCCAATGCCACTGAGCCCACATGCACCAGCTTCACACACCAACCCAGCCCCAGGGAGTGCCACCCCCCTCCAAGTCTGAACAGCACTGCTTATGAAATTGAACCCCTTTTCCCAGATTTTGGAGCTGTTTGGGGAAGGAAATGCTTTGGAGTGAATGGATTCCCTGCAGGGTGTTCAGCCAACCACGTCTTGGCAGTGTCAGTGGGGAGAGCGTGGGTCACCCTGCGTGGGATTAATTCCAGGGGGAGGTACCACACAAATGTGTGCTCAGAAACCCTACAAATGCCCCTTTCTGGCCATAACCCCCCTCCCCTGCCACACAGGATCATCCCCAATTAATGACTGGAGACAGAGACTTGCTGATTTCAGGGGTTATTTCACAGCAAGCCCAGAGCTTCTCGTTTTGTAATTTGAAATGAAATTCTCCTTTCTCCAGAGCTTCTCATTTCACTCCCATTTTTTTGTTTGTTTTTCAAAGCTGCAGTCATTAAATGTCTCACAGCAATGCTGTTACTGAGCTCTGGGCAGTGCCTGTGTGGCAGGAGATTTGAAATCCTGTAGGCCACATGTTACCTGGGGAGCTGTCCCACAGATTTGGATTTGTTTTCAATTTACCAACCTTTTAATCACAGTCTTGTATTGGTTTTTTTTTTTCCCCCCTCAGAGCAGAAGGTCATGGGTTCTGAAGAAAAGAGGTCTCTTTTATAAGCTCAATACAGTACTTTTATATTTCAGACTATGATATACAGTGTATACCATAAATTAAGACAAATACTTGTCACTTTATCTATGTAGGCACAAGAAAATCAGTGACTTTACTGAAGTGGAGAAATCTTCAAGGGTATCATGATTCTGGACTCCATCTCCTGAATAAGGGGCACTGCAAAAAAATGGAGAGAGGGTTTAATTTCACTGACAGAGTTCAGTAATCATCCCTGTAGCATGGTAGTTTTGAGAATAAATGACTTTAATATCATCTCTCTGCTCGTTTAAAGACAAATGTTTCCATTCTTTTCACCAAAATGGAAGTGATCCTACATTTTTCTGGTGTAACTTCCTTTGAAATGTGCCCCATGGAACCCAAAGCTGACATTCTTGGCACACTTCTGGGAGTTTTGTTATGACAGCTTTCTTTGATCTCAAAGATCTCCTGGCTTTTAGTTCCAAAGTCTAAATTCCCTTTTCCCAGCAATGCATTTAACAAGGCTCCTGTATTTAATGAAATATTCAAAATAATCATTTAATATAAAGGTAAATTTCACTCTTGGCTCCCTAGATCTTTGGACAAGCATTTCTATAAATCTGTTCTTCCACACAAGTGCTGGTATAAAAATTCAATATTAATGCAGCAATTTCTTAGCACTTGGGCAACTTTTCCAACTGCAACCAGCTGCAAAATTCACTTCACAGCTCAGTGCAATGTCCCTCTGTGCCCTCACAGAACTAAAACTGACACACACACGATTCCCCCTGAGATAAAGAACTTTTTCTCCCAGTGGGATGTGCTGAGGAGCAGAGAGGATGGCACAGCCCAAAGTCTGCCCCCAGCATTCCAGAGGAGTTAATGGGTTACCTGTGTAATAGACCAGTTCATCCCAGCCAGGTTTATGCCACGCTGCATTCCTTATATCTTCCCTGGTTTGCAGGTCTTTGTAAGCTGGGAAAACAAGCACAAAGTGACTCCTTTTCCTTCTGAACAGGAACAGATCCCTTAAAAGCATTCCAAGGAGGAATTAGGAGGCTGGGAACAGCGGGAAGGAAGAAAGGCAGGAGTTCTCTGCCTGAAGGAAAAGCTCCCAGAGCAGCACAAACAGAAGGAGCTGGAGAAGAGAGAGAACTCCTGGACATAGGTAAGGTAATAAGAGCAGGGGTACAGCTCTATATAATATTCTGAATTGTTGGGATATGAAGAAAAAACTGAATGATTTCTAACAAATTATCATTTTTGAAGCTGCAACAATCCTAAGGGGTTTATGAACATGAATGCACAGAGAAAGCCAAAACACCTCAGTGCAGGAATGGAAATAAATACCTGACTTCCCTTTCTGCAGCTGTGGTAAATGTGAGGCTTGGAATGGGACTGTAAAAACCTGATTTCAGCATGAACTGGGATGGCAGGGTCAGGGTTGTGGGACTGAGAGCAAACAAAGAGAAAGGGACAGGAGAAACTGTGGCAGAAACAGAAGAAAACACAAAATGTTCATTGCTTGTTTGGTGAAGAATAAATTTGCCTACACAAAATTTTTTAAAAAATCAACAAATTAAAAAAAAAATCAACAAATTAAAAAATCAACAAATTAGGAAAAGAAAAAAAAAATTAAAACCCCACTTGTTAAGATGTTTCCTTTGCCTTGTGTAAAAATGCTTCCTCCTGGGCAAAGGGACTGGACTGAGTCAGTGAAAGAAAAAAAGCAGGAAAAAAAGCAGGAAAAAAGCAGGAAAAAAGCAGAAAAGAACAGGATTTTACCCCAAAGGTGATGGACCATGTAGAGCTGTCCAATCTGGGAGAAAAATCCCCCAACTGCTTCATTACTGTCCTGTCGGAACCGAATTGCACGAGCCCTGCAGAGGAGCAAAGAGACATCAGAACCTGCAGGTCTGGGGAGGAAATCAGGGAAAATTGCAAGGGAAACAGAGTGGAAGGGAGGCTGGAATGTTAAACTGAATTTGCTGCACACTTCAGCAATTAAAAGTAAGAAAAAATCTGCAGTATGTTCATTTTCAGCACTAAGTAATTAATTAAGTTTACGTCTTGTCTTGTTAGGATGCATTAAAATTGGAGGCTACATTTTCACTCAACTTGGCATGAATTATTTTTCAACCAGATTCAGGATCAAGAGAATTGCTGGAACAGTGTAAAGTGGCCTTATCATAGCAGGTTTTATAACTAAATCCTCAAGTTTTAGTCATATCAGCTTTGTCACATTAATTTTCTGAAGACTCAGATTTTTATTCATGTGGATCTTTGCATAAATAAGATAAACAGTTCTCTTGTTGGATCTTATAAAAGAGATTTTTTTTTTACCAGTAGAGATGTGCCTATTTTATAAAAAATTCTAAATTTGATTTGTTCAAATGATTGTAATTGAAAAAATTGTATCAAGGACAAATCTGAAAATCTAAATCCTCACCTTTGTCCAAATAATTAAAAAGACTCCAAATTGTTTAACTAGCAACCAGCAGAATTGCAAGGACAGTGAGTATAAATTGAAATAAGGTTAAAAATAAGACAAAATCAGAAGCATCTAATCAATAGAAAACTGTCTCAAACACTTCTCACCTATATATTAAAACACAAAAGTGCTGCTCAGCAGCTTTTCAAGAAGCAACTTGACTTTAAAAGCTTGAAGAGCCAAGGTTTAAGCTAGAAGTGGTCTTGTGAAAGATGCCCCAAGTCTCCCAGAGGAACTGCCACCCTTCCCCAGCAGCTTTCTGTTAAAAATCCATGGGTTTTGCAGCAAACTAAAACGGTTCTGGGAGGCAAAGCCAAACCACAGAGTGTTGTTTGTGCACAAAATTCCTTTTTCTTTCCTCAGAGGGTCACAGGGCTGCCAGACCAGTGGTTCCAGTGCAGCAGCAGCCCCTTAACTGGGGGATTTAGTGGCTTTAGTTGGGATTTAGATTTGGGGTTTTAGTGCCACCCTGCTTTTTGTACCCCTGCACCTCTCAACCAGGAGCAGGCCAGGGCTGAAGGCAACACTTACCAGTAATTGCCCCACTCAATCATTGTTCCAGGCTGCAAGAACAACACACACTGTTAAAACTGCAGTTAAAAAAAAACCCCCAAATGCAATTTTCACACCGTTTCTGTATGGAAACCACTTTGCATTAACACAATCCCTTCCTCTGAGTGATAAGAATATTAAAATAATCCCTAATTGTTCTGTTTACCACCTCTTAGTCATCTCTGAAGCACCCCTCAAAGCAACCACAGGGTTTCAGCCCTGCAGACATCAGGATCTTGCTGGAGCCTGCCTTCACTTCAGACCCCACACTTGGAGAGCAGCACTGACTCAGAAATCACCTTTGATAAGAAGCAGATTTTTCAGACAAGCTCTGTTGGCCATAAACACCCTCTGAAGGTTTTAGGACAGCACAGAGCTTCAAAAATAATAGAAGAAATAAAATTTAAACTTACTCTGAGTTGATAGGATCTCAGTTCATAAATATTAGGGCCATCTCTGGGAACAGGTTCATTCCAGAAGCTGAACTCCAGCAGCAGCTGGTTCTTACGGGAGAGGAGCATGTTACCCCTTTCCTTACGGAATTCTATGAATTCCTAAAAAAAATAATGTGATAATTGGGTCAAATTCTTCAACAACAAACAGCAGGACAGCATATGGTGGCTTGGATTTTGGGGTTTTTAATGCTATCAGGGTTGTGGGACTGTGAAATCCCTAAAGAAATCTGAATTCTCCTCGGTGAATCTGAGAATTCCAAGGATTTCCACGTGAAGTGTTCAGGAATTAAAGCTGAATGTGACAATAAATCCTTTCTCAAAGAGGTTTCTGGGCTTGTACAGGAAGGGATGAGACATTTTAGTATCTAAATATGCTTTTTTTTTTGCTCTGCCCTGTTCTTTGCTCTGAGTAACAAAATCAGTGGTTTTTACCTTATTTTGACGAAGTTTGCTCATGACCTCATTGAGAGCTGGGTAACCTCCCTCATATCTCCACAAATGAACTGAAACAGAGAAAATGAAACTTTTTCAAGGGACGTCCCAGAGCAGTGGTAAATCTTCTGGAAAAATCACGCTATCAAATGCTCTTCACACTACAGAATTATACAGAAACAGAAACCAGGCAGCAGGTTTGAAAACAAGATTTTCATTAATGAAAGCACTACACACTGGGATAATTTAAGGATCATGGAATCATTTGCTTTTTGAAAGGGGTTCTCTTGGAAAATTTTGCAATTTACTCTGAGGGTAACAGGGAAATTTCTGACAGGACTTTTTGTTGCCATGCTAGTAAGATGTGATGACTTGACATGACTGTTATTGAAATTAAGATTCAGTTGAAGAGGATGACTTAGTTCCAAAAACGTGCTTTATACCAATTTCATCTAAGAGCAGTGGAGGGGCAGATTTTCAGTTCAGTAAATTACTCCAGCACAAAAGCAAGACACTTTCTGTAGGACATGAAAAACGATGCAAATGTTATTTCTGAGCTCAACATTAATAAAAGCAGAAGATAACTGAACATTAGCTAGGATTTCCCCCACAAAAACAATTTCAGGACATGTATCTATGTTTGTATCTAAATTTTTTTCAAAGCATTCCCTCTTTAAAAAATCAGAATAAACCCCTTTGATAAATCACAGAAAGATGTATTTACAAGCATTTAGTACAGCAAGGCAATAATTTCACCTCACAGAATCATAAAAAACTATTTTCTCCCCTCTTAAGCAGCTCTGTGCCTTTTCCAAGAGAGCAAACAAGGCTGATGGGAGGCACTTCCCTGTGAGATCAGATTTATCCACCTGCTCCTGCTGCCTCACCCCCAGGGCAGATTTGATGGATCCATCTGATATTAACCCAGCACTGAACAAGTCAAACCCCATAATCTGCTTTATTCCAGTGCTGCAAGAACATTTCCAAGGCAGGCTGGGGATGCAGTGACAGACCCAGCCCGTGTTAATCTGTTACAAAAGCAGCCACTGAGACTTGCCCAAGGAACTCCCATGTCAATTGTCCTCATTCCCCAATTCCCCTTCAGCTTGCAGGGTTGGCTCTCAGACACTGTTTGGTTTAGCTGCTGTTAATGCTCTGCATTTGTTCAGTGTCAATACTGCAATGTGCTGCCAGTGCAGGGAGAATTAACGTGTGCAGGAGTTGATTTTTTAATTAGGAAGCAACAGCACCGATCCTGGCACAGCTCTAACAGAACCTCTGTGCATTTGGATCTGTGGCTTCCCATTCCTTCCAATTCCCAGGGTGTTTTCCAGGTTTTCTCTCTACATTGGGCTCTTTGGAGTTACCTCTGTAGCAGCTCTTCAGTCATGCCTAGTTCCAGTTTGTTTCCATAGTTAGGCAGTATCCTCGTATGAACATGAACAGAAATATTTTTACTTTCCCCCAGTAAAGTTTAATGTTAAGTTTACAATGCAGATGGGTTGGAATGATTTGCATTTCATTCTCATACAGCAATTACAGTCTGAAAGCCTGAGCAAAGCTTTTATACTGCCCAAGGAGGGATAAGCTCTGGCTTTGCAAGAGTTACCCTAAAATATTCAGGAACTGTGTCCACAGGACTATATTTTACAAGCAGTTCCCCAAAACCTCTTAATTTTAACAACCATCACCACCTGGAAAACATGAAAAGATATTAAAAATGAGACAAAATTGAAGGAATGAACGTTTTACTGTCCAACCCAGCACGACAAAAGCAAGACAAACAGCTGAGAAGTGATGCACACACCCCCTCAGTGGACACACTGCCAACAGGCTTGGAGTGTCAACAGAGATGATTTAAAAGAAGAAACCTGCCAAGCACATGGGTTTACATTGGGTTGTACTTCTATCTCCTACCAGCCTGATCTTGCTCTCCGTACCACGTGTTCCAAGTCCCCACCAGAGCACAAGGGTAGTGTTTTTCTTCATGAATCTTTGGCAGCACCTCTTGACTTGAAAACAAGGAACACAGACACTGGGTTGCATTGCCTTCAGGGAGGCCACAGTCGATATATGAATAACACAGCATCATGCTAGGAACATTCACAAGGTTTATTTTGCACAGGAGAAAGCTGAAATATCAAATTCTGCTACGCAGGGGGAAAGGTGGCTACACCCCCATGGAGAATTCAGGTGAGTGTTACCATTTTTTTAGAATCTTTAACAAAGGATTCTTTGGATGCAGTAAATTTGGTTTATCTAAATAATTATGTCTATCTAAAAGGTTATCCAGCACATCAGGAAAACAAATGTCAGGATTATGTCACAGAAAATTCAGCTTATATGGGTGATTTGTTAAAGAAAAAGCTTTTCTTTGCTTAAGGAAAAGCTCTCCTCAAGGGGGGGAGAATGCACAGAAATTAGAAAGCACAGTCTTCTCAACCAGTTACACTTGCTGAGCTGAATGAATAAAAATAATTTGATAAATGAAATAATGGCTGTACCTCAGAGTATTGCTTTTTAATTGCACAAAGTGCTCTTACTTTGAGGCAACTTCCCCACTAATCAACACTGAAACTGCGTTAAAAATACCTCCAACACACAATTTCTGTCTGACTGTTCCCAGGATTTCTAACACTCTTTCAAACTTTACAAGTGGCCCACATTAGCAGGAGGAAATGAAGTTTTGCTGATTGCTGACTTGGCCAAGACAGCTTTCCCTGCACTGTGTCTTGATGAATAAGTCAATTAGTCAGGTTGAACTCTGCCTTTTATATTTTTCCCTGAATAATTACCCTTCTTCCTCAGTTTGGCTCACGGGCAACGAGTCTCTGCACAGTATCAAGTAATAAAAAGTAGGCTGGGCTGGGGCTGGGAGTCATTAGAGATGAGTTTTCCTCTTGATTCTGCCACTGACTTTCCACACAACCTTGAGCAAATCTCATTACCAATTTGTACCTCGACATTTTCTCACTAGCCAGTGTAAATAATATGATAAAATGACTCTCCAAGGACATTCTCAAGGATGTTTCACCATCAGTTCATTTCTGCAGAGCAGAATGAGATCCTGAAAAGGCAGCTTTGAAGAGGAATGGTAAATTACTGCATAATTCTACCATATATTGTTGCAAATTAGAGAAAAAATGCCCAGAGAACACCTTTTAAAAAACCCTGTCCCTAATTCTTCAGAAGGGCTCCTTAACTACAGTGATTCATGAAATACTCTTGTAATTGTCTTCATTACATTATTTATTAATACCTAATGACTAATCCTCATTCTGATTTGATATAGAATTAACCTGGGTTTTTTTTGTTGTTTTTATTTAGGGAGAGGCAGAAGGGAAGTTCAGAGAGACTTAATTTTGTTTATTACTTTACTCAAGTTGTCTCCTTCCCTGAAATACTTCAATGTGCTTTGGAAATAATCAATCCAACCACACATATTTCATCTGACTGCTGTCAGCAGTTTCTTTCTTTGCTGTTTGTTTCTTTCCTTGAAAACAGAAATCTCTGCTCTCACTCAACATTTAGGCAGCTCATGAAATACTGCACAGAAGTGGTTCCCTGTCTTGCATAATTGGACATGTTTATATTCAGCTTTTAAACAGCAAGCTGGCTGAATGCTAATTGTCCTTTACTGTGTATCTATTTTTTAAACAAAAGAAAAGCTAAAAATACCTTGATTGAATGTTGTTCTAGTGGCTTTTTATGCTTGCACAGCAGGGAAAACAGTTCTGGGTTATCCAGCCCCACACAAGAAGGCACAGAGGTGACAGATGAGCTGTGCAGCCACCCAGTAACAGCTGAGGACATGAACTGGGAGCTGGGACTTCTTCCCCTCCCTCCAGCCCAGCTGCTGTGCTCACACTTCAAAGCTGGTTGTTGTTATCCTGAGAATGTTTTATTTCACTGGCAAGTTGGGCACTGTCAGTGAGAAAAGCACTGCTGGGTGCGAGGCTCACTCCATCCCCTCATTTAAACACACAGTTCTCTCAGGGCTCCAGAGGGGGGATTGTGTAGGCAGAAAAGGAGGAATATTTCTGCACTTTCACCCTTAAAGCTGTCAGTTTCACACGGGATTAACTCATACATGTTCTAAAGCTGGAACTTTTTGGGAAAGCGGTCACAGTGCTGCTCCCTTTGGAGGGAATCACCCCAAAGCAGAGACCCCATCCAAGGGTTTGTGTAACTCCTTAGGAGTAGCTCAGCAACAGGAGTTGTGAAAGGGACATTAAAAAGCTAAGAACAAATCAACCCCTGGGTTTTTAACATCTCAAAGTTCTACTTGAGTTTAACACTGGTGTAGTTTTATTCACCAGTGATCTCACTTTCCTTCCAGCGTCCAGACAAAACTCATCCTCAGCCTGGCAGCTGCAGTGGGAATGCCAACATTCCACCTTTCCCTGCATGCAGCAGGACCTTTAAGACCACTAAGGGAAGGAGGAGAGCTGCTCCAACAATTGACACCAAAGCTCTCACAACAGGACTCATCCTCAACTGCACCTTAAAAAATGACCCCTCCAAGAGGGAAGTGGGGTAAACTGAGTATAGGATTTTTTGCTTTTTTATTAGCATCTATTTAACACCAAATCCTAAAAACGCAGAATTTTATCACCTCCCCTCTACACAATTACAGTATTTGCCAATTTACAGATCAAATCAACGTGCCTAAAAGGTGAAAAGAGAACTCACACACTTACCAGAGCTTGTTGTAGGCCTCTAGACATTCAGGTTTGACATTGTGAACTGCAACAACAACAACAGGGACGTGAGACAGGCAGGGACAGAGGGGAGGAATGGTGCTGCTGAGCACAAAGCCATCACTCACACTGGAGTTTGTACAGACTGCTGGTCTCTCTTTTGGCCAGGAGGTTGGAGTGGGCATCTTTCCTGGGATCGACTTTGCGCACGAAGAGGGATTTTAACCAGCTGTCCTCGCGGGCTCTGTGGGCCGAGGAGCCCAGCCCCCTGCAGGGAACAAGGACAGGGCACTGAGCCTCTGCAATTCCCACCAGGCAGGGAAGGCAGCCACGAGTTTAATGTGAATTATAGTATCACAACATACAGTTACATATTGCTAGAACTTCCCACTGAGTCTCTTCCCAGCAAGGCAAAGGTGGCTCATTCCCCACTGAGAGCTATCATTACACTAGATACAGTTAACCACACGTTATCCATGGTTATTCCCTGTGCAATGGCTGCTTTTGCTGCTTATTTATCCTCTTTTTAACCCATTGCCATTGCTCAGGGCTGGGTCTGCCCTGGTGTAAAGAGTCAGGAGTGAAAAAGAGCAAAAAAAAGGTGCAGAAGGAAAACTGTGTACAGCGTAAAAGGGAAAGGAACTGCCCTATGTTCCTGTGCTGCTTAAAGACAACTCTACAAAAGGAAAAGTGAAATGTCTTTCAAGAGGAAAAATAGCATGAAAGACTAATTTGGGAAAAAAGATGAGTGGTAGGAAACAACCAGCCAGGAAATATTTCAATTCTGGATTCTGGCAACTGCATCGTGTAGGGACACGGATCCAGGCTCTTTGTACAACATCCACTTTTCCCTTGCCTCGAAACAGAAGAATTTCACTGTCTTTTCTTATCTAATCTTTATTCAGCTTCTCCAAGAACACTTTCAAAATAGTATCACCTCCCTTTACATCAGAGCACACAAACCAAGTGATAACTGTGATTTTTTAAGTGATGTGTAAAGGAATTATTCTTCTTTTCCAGATGACCAGGACAAGGAATCTGATGCATTTAACTGATCCTCTACAATGTCTGATAAGCTCAAATGTTTTAGCTTCTTTCTCCTAAGATCACTCCCTTCAATCTGCCTTTTTTTGACAGCCCCATAGTAGCCACTGTGAAGAAAATGAATTCTATCACAAGCTTCTCCTGAAATACTAAGATATCAAATGTGGTATTTATACCACATTTATTTATCTATAAGCTGGAAATTTCAGCCTTTTCCTGCCTCAGACGTCAACTTTTCACCCTTAATTACTGACTTGGAGATGCAGAAGACAGCTGGATCTCCAGCCCAAAGCTTTCTTCCAGGGAAAAAAAAAATAGGGAAAGAAAATCTCAATTTCCTTTGGGAAAAATATCCCATTGGACACACCTGTATTACACAAAAGCAGTTTTTTACAACAATCCACCTTTGAGTCTGAAAAGAACATAATGACCTGGTTCTGCCTGTGGCAGCAGGATGGAGGAGAGGGAAAGTACTTCACAGCAGAGAAACAACAACTGCAGCTGAGATGACCTTCAGCATGAAGAAATAATTTGTAGAAATCAGTGTGTTTATTGAAAATGGTGCCTTCCTTGGCTCTGGGCACACACACACAAACATGTGGCTGTGCTGGAAGCCAAGCAGCTATTCCTGAGTGCAGGCATTTGAAGGGCATTCCATGATAAGGCTGCTGCTGGAATGGCCTGGAACGGAGCTTTCTCCCAGCTCAGAGCACAGAGGTGAACCCCAGCTCAGAAATCCAAGTTTTGTTTTAAAAAGCTCCCTCAAGTTAAGCCCTCGCTGGGCTCCAGGAGGCAGAACTCAACCCCACCCCTGCAATACTCACACCTGTAAATTCTCACCGTTCCCGGCCCTTTATTAAACAAAGTTAGCAAAGTAATATTTAGAAAACTACCCTACGAGGATCATTGTTTGCAGCAAACTTTGAAGATGAAAGAGAGAAATAATCATGATTAAATTCATAATCATCATTTTTGTGAACTTCAGCAGCAGCAGGAGAAAGCTGGAACTACAGGGAGAACTCTGAAAAGCAAATTTCTTTGCTATTAAGAGAATGTCATGACTTGAATGTTAAACTGCACCTAAAAGTGGAGGTATGGCTAATTTTCAAAACAATGACATGAGTAATACTTTACACTTATGGAAAATCTTTTTCCCCAGCAGCTGGAAAGCTCCTCCTGAGCACTGACTAACAAATCACAACTAAATATTCACCTCACTTAGAATAAAGGCAACAGGCTAAGTTTATTAAAGCAGATGTTCACTGCACCCAAACTGAGATGCAAGAGCCTGATTTTTAATCAATATCCTAAAATACCACTGTCATCCCAGACTCCCACAAACCAAGAAGCCCTGAACTGACCACTGGTTCAATTTTGTGGGCAGTCTGTACCCAAAACTAGCTCTGGAGGAGCAGGGACTGAATTCATGTCTTTAAACAGCTGTGAGCATCAATTTGTCTTTGGTAGTAAGTTCTCATCCTGCAAATGTTAACTGTGGGCTTTGCTTTCTTGCTACAAAGGTTGGGCTGTGAACACAAAAGGCTAACACTGATTAGCTTGCTTAGATTAGATTAAAAATGTCAGGGAAAATATGTCTTTTCACTTAGCTCCTACTTTAGCACAAAATATAAACTCGGTAGGAGATATCAGGTGAAGTATTTAGATTTTTTAATAACCCATGTCTGCCTGGAAGAGAAAGAAAAACAACTTATCTATCGTTTGACAGTGTTTGATCTGTGGTCTAAACAAAGTTTATTTGAAGCTAAAATAACCCCAAAACATGCATGTCAAACCCCTCAACATACTCCTTGAACAGCTGCTTGCAGGGATGCTTTTAGTCTTGCCTATTCTGAGCCTTGAGGGAGCAGCTTTCCCAGTTTAAAAGAAAAGGAGGAAAAACCCTATAAATCCACCCCAGCTTGGGAATTCCTGTGTTTCCATCACCCCGTGCCAGCTTCCTACAGCTGGGAGGTACCCCAGGAGCTCTGTGTGTGTGTCTGCACCTCGGGCACCCCTGCACACAGAGCCGCAAATCTCTGCATCCCAAAACTTGACGGATGTGCCTCTCTCTGTGCCCTGGCACCAGGACAGGGGTGCGTGCACATCCCAGCTCCCATGGGAAGCACGGATACACCAGCCCTGACTCCCAAGGGGTTTCTATGTGTGGCTGGGCATGGTGAAAGCAGGAAGATGTCGGGGTGTGCAGTCACGCACCCCGACCCGAGGGAAACATGGATTTTGGGCTGTGCATCCTGACACGAGACGCTTCTGGCTGTGCACCCTGTTGCCTGGAGGAGTTGGGATACAGAGCTGTTGCACGCCCTGATCCTGAAGGGATAGCGGAGCATCCAGGTATTTAAACCCCAGAAAAACATGTGAGCAGGGCGCCTGGGCACCCCGAAAGCCGTGGCTGTGGGGTGCCCAGTTCCATGCGGGGGTGGCCATGCAGGGGTGCGGGGTCCGTGCGGGGATGAGGTGTGGGTGCGGGGATGAGGTGTGGGTGCCCCCTGAGCCCGGGCACCGGCGGCCGCCTCGTCCCGGCGGGGCAGCACCGCGGCCATCCTCCCACCCAGGGGCGGACTCGGAGGAGGGAAGGAAGGGGCCGGCCTTGCGGCCCGTGACCTTGAGGGACACCCCGCCGCCTCGCACTCCCCGCCCCAGGCCCGGCCGCTGCCCCGCGAGCGGGGCGCCATTTCCAGCCTGGGAAGGGGACTCNCCGGGACCCCCTCACGGCCCCTCAGCTGAGGGGGGACCCCAGGCCCCGGTTTTGGGGACACCAAGCCGGATTTAGGGGGCTCAGCCCCGGTTTGGGGACCGTTACTCAAACGTAGGGGGACTCCAGCTCTAGTTCTGGGTACCCCCGGCCCTGGTTTGGGGTGACCAAGTCAGGTTTAGGGGGACCCAGCCCTGCTTTGGGGACCGCTACTCAGACAAAGGGGGACCCCAGGCCTAGTTTTGGGGATCCCCAGCCCCGGTTTTGGGGACTCAGCTCCTTTTGGGGGATCCCCAGCCTGGTTTAGGGGGACCCAAGCCCCGGTTTGGGAAGGGAGCCACTTGCATTTACGGGGACCCCCAAGTCCCACTTTTGAGGGACTCCAGCCCCAGTTTGGAGGGACCGATCAGATTTAGGGGAATCCCAGCCCGAATTTTGGGGATCCTAGCCCTGGTTTTGAGGGACTCAGTTGGATTTAGGGGACCCCCAGCCCCGGTTTGTTGTTCTCCCAGTACATTTTTCACTCGCTGGCAGCTGAAGGGTTTTCCCTCACGCTGCTCCGCTACACTCAGAGGTATTTTGGCTGAGGAGGAGGTGTGTGCTGGCATCGACTCCTTAAATAACTTCAAATTAAGGATAAAGTGATAATTAGGGTAATAATTAAAGGGCAGTTCTAAAAGCAACAAGCCAATAAACACAGTAAAGCAGTCAATGACTAATGCTTATCATTTCACATAACACCTATAATGATTCTATCTTGGCCCTATAAACTTTCCCTTCCCATTTTATGATTTTTCTATCAGCACTCTCTGAGACTGATCCAGAAGATAACACACATGATGTGCTTTAACATCATAAAAGCACAATCTACAATTGCCATCACTCTCTTAAATAACATAGAGTCTGATATGTAATTTGTTTTTAGTCACATTTTGATCTGACAGCATGGCAAGATCTTCAGCAACCCTCCCAGAGCCTACACTGGAAAAATTATAACCTTCTGTGATGAATCAATCTTAGAGAAAAAAAATATGGCATTTTCACTGTTACTCAAGGGAAATCACAAGAAATACAAGAAAATATTTACTCTCCTAATTAGATGTAGATGCAACCTATTAAGGAAACAGGAAACTTATATTTCTTACAATTATCTAGTTATTAGAACACTCATATCCCATATATTGTGGGTCAAGTTCTGCTTGGATACAACTTCAGTGCATCTCCTACAGCCCAGGGCCAAATTCTACCCCGTATCCAAGTTCTCCCAATCTTTGCTTGGATGAAGTTTCACATTTTACATTCACCCGGGCAGGAATCAGAGCTCAGGTTTTTCCTTCCCTTTGCTTTGATCAGCCAGCTCCAGTTACTGAGGAATTTACATAAACCTAAACACCTGCCACAAACAAGAAAAATCCTACAGCCACATGCTGAAGGTACTTCCTCAAACTCAGAGCCCATGCCCACATTATTTTATATACAGTGAAGTTTTCTTGACATCCCACATGAACACCGGCATTCAAAAAGCAGCATTTTTTGCTTTGAAGCACTGAAGGAATTTTAAGTTTCTCATTCCTGCTGTCCCAAATAATTTGCTGAGTTCAGTCAGGCTTTTTAGGCAGCCAGAACTGATTTTGTGCAGGAAGTTAAAGGGCAAATGATCTTTAATACTCTGACAACAGCAGAGAACACAACTGGAAGCTACCAGTGCAAGATGGCTCAGCTGCTTAAAGGAAGATATCTTAGGTCAGAGGATAAGATATTTTAGGTCTGATACACCTTGTTTTGCTTCTCACCCTAAAGACCAACAGACACTTTGGAAAGGATTTCTCACAGCTCTCATATCCCACTCTCCCCTCCCACACTGCTAAATTTTGAGGCAGATGCCCTTTTAGATCCAAAGTCAGGGACGTGAGGCTGCTGCAACAGCTGCAGGCTCTCAGCTTGCTGTATGTCCTGGAAGAGAGGACATGAGATCCCCAGAGCTGTACCAGGATAAAGTCATCTTTCATCATTAGCTGCTCTGAACTTCAGCTGTGCATTAAAGCATGCAGCAAAGCAGCACCTCTATCTCCCCAAAATGTGTTATTTTAATCAGCTTTTCTGATGAGACTAAATCTAATCACCTTTACTTTTACTTTTTGGCTTTGTATGCTCATCAGCTCCCCTGTGCTGCTGGCAGCTCAGAGAGATTGAGCTCTCCCAGAACTAAATCCTGCCTCTGGACAGGTTACAAAGCCAACCACACTAAGCTGCCCAAAGCTTTGATTCTCACCTTTCTGCCACTATAAAGGCAAAGGGCTGTGGTTTGTTAGAGAGTTTGGAAGTCAAGAGGCACTGCAAGAGGAAATGAGGACACGAGCATGCAGCTGGTTTTAAAATTCTACACTTCCTTTCAAAAGCTTTAATAGCATCATCTCCAGTAACCCTACAAACCACAGAGTACTGCCTGAAATACAGAACAATCAAATAATGTAATGACCCTCCCACCAAAATGAAACATCACACAGTTGCAGTCTTGTCTTAACACAGAGGAGTCATTCCAGGAGGGCAGCTGGCTTTGGGAACTGTCACTGGGCCAAAACTACAGGCAACAAAACAAAGTGGGAACACTAAACTTGCATTTTTCTCTGTGTTTTCATTCAAAGCTCCGGGTGCCCATCAATCTGCAACATCTCTTTGCAGAAGCAACTACATTTACTATTTATTTTGACTACAGATTTCACTGAAACATTTAACATATCACAGCAGGGCCTCAAACATCCCTGGCAGAGAGAGACAAAAGCTGGAAGCCCTCTGCTTAAAGCATTTCCCCCGCTATTTGTCTGTTGAACAAACTTTAAGTTCCTGAAGTTTCTCACTTAGATAGGTAGTATCTGCCTCTGTCAGATTTTCCGAATCTGACAGGTTTTCCAGGAATCTGGTTCCTGCACAGGGCTTTCCTGTGATTGGATCTATGACACTGCCAACCTTGAACACAATTTCAGCCAGTTCGTGTTTCACGTGTTTGCTCCTTCGCTCGGGCAGAGCTTTCAGAAGAACAATGTCTCCAACAACACACTGCTGCAGTGGGTCATGGGCAAAATAGGTTTTTCTTTTGTTAAAGAACTGTAAAAGGAACAAAAAGAAAACAAAAAAAAAAAAAAAAAAAAGAAACCTTGGCATTATATTTCAATGGGTAAATATATCATTAATATCAAATAAATAAATAAATTTCACTAAGTAAAGTCTTATGTATCTTTTAAAGGGAGATTCACTTGGGATCATGAAGAGAAATGCAACTGTGCACTCTACAGGTTCTCCACAGAAAGCACAGCACTGCCCTTCCCAGTCTCCTGTCAGGATAGTTTTGCCAACTGAGCTTGCAGGAAAGGAGATGGGGAAGAAAAAGCTCTGAAATCTGTATTTTGAAGTTTTTTGTGTGAGGGTTTTCTTGCTGAAATAATTTTCTTTCACATAAAAAGTCAGTATTTTTTTTTTAAATTGAAACAGCAGAATTCAGAATCCTTTAAGAAATATATTAGGTTAAGAAATAAATAAAGGTTCTTCTACTGGATAAAACATTGAAAGGGGCTCCACATCCTGACTCTATCCTTAACCTTCAGGTCACCAAAGGCAATTTATTCTACCTCCATGTACCACTGTTTCCCTATTTAAAATGGAGAAAATACAATTTTTAACCTTCCTGTTTGAAGTGCATTGACAAGGGATAAATCCAAGATCACAGTAATGTTACAATTATGCATACAGGAAAAAAACCAGCTATAAAATTTATCGTACTAGTGACTTATACACTGTCAAGTCTCCAAAGCATGCTCCACATCAACATGAAAAATTAAATCTAAGTGTGAAACAACAAAAGCTTACCTTCCCAAAAAGATCAAATGAAGTGCATTAACAAGGCACTTCAAAGAAATACATTTAGCAGGTAATTTGTAAGTCCTCACCACTCACTGCTTTTCATCCTTTGCAGTCATCCCCACAGCCAAAACCTTAAGTTCCTTAAGGAGTTTGACTTCTAAGGACTCATCAAAACTTCTGAGAGTCAAATCAGCAGAACATTTTTCCACACAACACAAAACCCAGCACGCAAGACAAGCTGTTAACTGGCGTTACCTTTAGCAAGTAGGGATCCAGCACAAGCCTCGTCACTCTCACTTTGGCCGTTTTCTGCATTTTGGTCCCAATTACTTTCCCTACTATCCATTTTGCATGGACAGCTCCACGTGGGACAGACATTGTTTAGTTATGGTCATGCAGTGCCTGGCAGCAAAAAAAGCAGATGTGTTATTGTAATAAAGTAAAAAACATAAGTGCTTTCTGATCAATACCAAAATTTTTCTTATTTTGGACTAACAAATTAATAATTTGGACTAGCTTCATTAGGTCATTTTGTTGGAAGAATGGGGAAGAACAGTTCAAAACTCTATTTATTGCACTACCTCAGCCTTTTTTGACAATATACAAGGGATGTCATCATGTCCTTGCTATCAGTAGAAGTTACTTCAGGACAGCACTAAAACTGGACACAACAGCATGAGGATGAGATTTATCCCACAAAACTCCTTTGAATCACCCCGACTGTCACAAACTCAATAGAGAAAAGTGTAGCTGTGGAAATGATTCATTTAACTCATGCTCCAGCAGCTGTTTTGGCTGGAAACCTGCTCATCAGGTCCGTGTATGACCAGAGTGCTCCCAAGCAAGGGAGCTGCCTGCAGCTTTTGTTCAAAGTCATTCACTTCTGTGCCTCTCATTATCAGCTGAGCTGATGAAACCTAAAAAAAGGTAATGAGCTTCTCAAGCCATAAATGACACATCAAAGAGCTGTCTGATCTATAGTACATCTATTTGCTTTTGAGTCCTTTCCTTCAAGTAATTATATTCCATCACCTCGTTTGGTTTAATTAGGAAGAGCTTTCGGTACCACTCTTGCAAGAGTCAGGGGCAAAATCAATAGAAGACGTGAATCAATATTACGACTGATGGAGATTAATGACCATTTTCTCTCCTACTCAGATATGTTGTTAAGCACAACCAACACCTGTGAATTCTCCATCCACCCAATTTGTTAGACTTGCTTTGATGTTGCAACACATCAAAAGAAGAGTTTAGGGATACAGGGACACAGCCATAGGATGAAACGCTTCAGCAAATACTCGGGGGCTGCTTTTCCCACCCCTGACTCAGCTGTGGGCGCTCAGGGCTGGAAGGAGCCAGTGTGGGGGGCCCTCCCGTACCCCAGGGCTAAACACCCCACACACACAGGCGTGTGCAGCACAGGCAACACCCACCGAGCACCGCCGGCTACCGGCAGACAGGGATAAAAAGAAAACTGAAGCAGAGAGGGAGCCCTCAGCCTCCCCCACCGCGGCTCCCCACCAGGCCCTGCCCCGGAGCCTCCGCACCAGCAGGGCCGCGCAGGCAACGGGGTTTAGCCGGGCGGTTCATGCAGCATTCAGGGCGCAGCCCCAGCACGGAGGAACCCTCACGGCCGAGCCCCCAGCCCCGGCGAGCCCCATTCCCTCTCACCACCGCTGCCACCGCCGCGCCTCGGGGGCCGTAAAGGGACGGGCCCGGAACAGGCGGCGCCGAGCACGGAAGCGCCGCGCGGCGGGAAGGGGCGGGGCCAGGGCGGGGCCACAGGGGGGCGGGGCTTACCGGGGTATTTAAAGGCGCAGGCGGCGGCTCTTCCTCAGAGGCCGGGAGGGAAAAACGGGGGAGGGCGGTGCGGGAAAGAGTCGCTAAAGTGGGAACAGCGCTCTAAGCCCTCCTTAAAGATTATTTAAGGACGACAAAGGGTCTGGAGGGGAAACCTTAAGAGGAGTGGCTGAAGTCACTTAACTTGTTCAGCCTGGAGGAGACTGAGGGTCTGCAGCATCCTCATGAGGGGAAGAGGAGGGGCAGGTATCGATGTCTTCTGTCTCCTGTGTGACAAGGCTCGAGGAAATGGCTGGAGCTGAGCCAGGGGACGTTTATGTTGGGTATCAGGAAAAGTTTTTTCACCCAGAGTGGTTAAGTGCTGGAACAGGCTCCTTAGGGTAGTGATCATAGCACCAAACCTGACAGAGCTCAAGAACTGAGGTACATGGTGGGATTCTTGGAGTGTTCTGTGCAATGTCAGGAGTTGGACTCCATAATCCTGAGGGGTCTCTTTCCACTCAGGATTTTCTGTGATTCTTTGAATGTCAAGTCCAGCTGTGCACCCAGCACTGCTACTGCAACCCCTCAGCCACAACACCCAGCACCAGATCAGACACCTCTTGAACACCTCCAGGGGTGGTGACCCCACTACCTCCCTGGCCAACTTATTCCCATGCCTGACCACCCAAACAGTGAAAACATTTTTTCTAATATCTAATCTGAATCTCCCATCTCAGTGTAAGGCTATTTTTTTTCTTGTCCTCTCCCTGCAGGCACAGTAGAAAAGATATCCTCTTGTACTCTCACCTCACCACAACCTCCTTTCAGGTAATTGTGGGGAGTGATGAGGTTCCTCCCTGAGCCTTCTCTTCCAAACAAAAGCAGGGTGTAAGTGCTGAGGGGCCCCTTTACGTGGAATTTTGGGGATGGAGCTGACTCTCAGTGCAGCCTCTTCGTGTGGCACTGAGGTTTCTGCACAGCAACGAGTGGTGTGCTCTTCCCCCTGCTGTTAAGTGATGGATGTGAGACAGCTCTTGAAGGTTTTCCATGTAAATCTGGAATAGTTAGAGTAGATACGGAGTGAGAGCTGGCCTGTTGTCCTTGCTGTCCATAACCTGGCAGATACTCAGTTTCTATAAATCTCCCTATAAAATGGAGGTTTAGCAAAAAAACCCCAAACCACTTACAAACTGAATAATGGCAAAATTATTTGGCTTTGAGGTAAGGTGCTCCTGGGCTTTCCCCGTGACTTGAGGCTGAGGCCATCCCTTTTTTTCATTTAAATGTGCTCACTTATCACTTTCTGCTGGTATTTTGGCTGCTGCCCAGTTTTGAGGCTTGTTCTCTTTTTGGTGTTGGTGTCCCATCATCTGTCACCTCAGGAAGAGGAACAGGTAGGGAATCACATTTAATTAACAGCACAACTCTGGGCAGTTTCCCTTCTTAAGGTGGCTGATATGTGGAGAACAGGAGACACTGCTGAAATAGTTGGATCAGATACCATCCAAGGAGTTATTCAGAAGTTCATTATCAATCCTTACAGATATCCAAGCCAAAACTCGTGGGCTTCTCTTATTTTGGTGCCTGCTTACTTGAATTACAGAGCAGAGAAGTTGGGAGGAGCCCTGGTGCAGGCAGGAAATGGTTAAGAGCCGTTCCTATCACCTGGGAAAGCAATCCTTTGATTTTTCAGAGGGCGCTAACATGCTGCAGTTCATGGAAACAAAGGGAAAGGGGATCAAGTAGAAAAGTTGTTCTTGGATTTTATTCTCAGTGGCAGAACTTGTGAGGGCTGGATATTGATGTCTGCGGGGAAAATACGGAGTTTTTGGATTAAAAGGGATTTTTTATTTTTCTTCTTATCGTCATTTCAAAGAAGGATCTGCGAGGTAAGTCTTGATTCCAACTGGTGACTTTAGATAACTTCTTTTTAGAGTGAGGGGTAGAGAAAACCCTTTATCTTGCTGACCCATTTTAAACCAGTGAATTCTTTGCTTCAATTGTTCCTCGGGCAGGGAGCACAGGCAGGAGTGTGAGTCAACAACTGCACAAAGCCCACGACGCTCGCCTGTACCGTCTGCATTCAAATTGCTTGCATTAATTCCTGAGCTGGAGTATGGAAATTCAGGAACTGGGAGAAACATAATGAGTCAGGGGAATTTGCCACTCCGAGTTGCAGTAAATATTTCAGCGATGACAGTCTTTCAAACTGTAGTAGTGTCTATGTTAATGTGCTTTTGCAGTGGATGCTTCAAGCATCTTCTCTTGGTGGCTCTTAAAAGTAACTCCCAAGCCTTGTCTCTTGAATCCTCACTGCTCTCCCAAAGGTTTTGTATTTCCAGCTCTTGTCAGGACTTTGCTGCTGTGCACGTGCTGATCCTTAAGGGCAGATTCATTTTGGGGGTGCTAGAGAGGGGTCTCAATTGCCATTAATTCTTTGCCTGTCTGCGCCTGAGTTCTCAGCTTAAGAAGTGCTGCTGGTTTTTGTGTGTGTGTGAGGACAGATGATTTCCCACCCCAGTGTGGCTGCCCCAAGTGTGATGGATGGTGACAGCTCACACCCGGTTGTCACTTGAGAGCCAGTGCCACGTGAAGGGAAGTTTTTATCTCTGCAAAATCCCATCCATTCACCTTGGAAATGCTAAGCTGGGAATAAATTGCATCCTCACTCTTGAGCAGCTTGCTCCTGGAGGTATTTGTCTACAAGGTGCTGAATTCTGATGGACTCACTGAGCTTTGTGTGCGTGCAGTGATGCTGATTTCACTTTTTTCTCCCTGATTGCCAGTGGACGCTGTGAGTGAGCAGGATCTGATGCGTGGCTTACTCCCCACGTGGATCAAAGTGCAGAGCTGTGCTGTAACACGCTGCCCCCCTTCGCTGTGACACCGATAAGCATCGCTGCTGCCAGAGTCACCTGGCCAGTTCTTCCTGCTCTTCCCCGTTCCCAGTTTCCACAGCACCCCCACGCTTTGCTCCTGGTTTCTCATTGTCCAGGAGGGAGAACACTCCAGTCCAGAGCTGCTGGATGTCCCTCCTTTCATCCTGGATGTGAACAGAGAGTTGGGGCTGTTTTGTTCCTTCACATTTTATTCCCCATCGCTGCCTTTCTGTTCCCCTCACCACGCCAAGCTTTTATCATCTCCCTGTGCTTGTTCCCAGCTCCTGATGAACTCTCTGTTCCCAGGTTCTGGCTGGGCAGGAATCTTTGATCACCGTGGCCTCTTCTGCATTCGTGTGTTCTTTGGCAGGGTTATGACATGCTCTGATCCATCACATTTTGCTGCTTCTGGATCCCTGTGGCACCTGCAGGAATAAATCACTGGAGCTGGGTGTCAGGAACTCTGCCTTGGAGCACCTGATTTCCAGTTAAACGCTGTTGTTAGCAGGGATCTAGGGAAGGGATTGCTTTTGCATTTACACACGAGATGGCAAACCCAGATTGTCCTTTTTTCAGCAAGATTTCTCTTATTTGAAAGAGTTCTTTTCCTAAAATCTCGTCTGCTAAGTGCTTTTGCTTCTGTTGTCGGGATCTGACATTCATTTCAGCTATTCAGTGTGAAAACCCTTTCCAATTTCTTTACCAGTGCTATTGATTAAAATGCAGTTTACTTTTCTGGGGAAAATTTGATATTCAAAAATGTCTTTTCACTGTGAGTCAGAATGTGCTTTTCCATGGAATAAAAGTTCTGGAAAGAACAAAAAAAAAAGCTATTGGAAACGTTGAACAAATTATATTGTCATTTCAACCTGGTTATATAAGAAAAAAGAAATAACTTCAAAGTCCAAATTAAAAGCTCTGGTATTTTTCTCATATTTTGAGAAAATTAGTACATTTTTCTCCAGCTGCTCAATTTTATCTGTTCAGAATTTTCCATATGAAACTCTGAGAATGTTCTGTACTGGCCCTAGCTCCAAGTTCCTGTTCAACTCAATTGGCTGTTTCAGGTTACATATTAAAAATGAATTATGAAGTTTTTTCTCTCCTTAGTTTTCAGCCATTGATGTTCCTTCTAGAAATGAATAAAACTATTTCCAGTATTGTATAGAAGCCTGTAGTTCTCAGGCTATAAATGCTGTGTCCAATGGTACAATTATTTACAGTTGGGAAGAAAACCAGATGGAAAAGAGCTTTGGAGTGCAACAGGTTAAAATTTAATTTTGCAGATTGGAGATCAAAAAATGCCTGGGGTAATCACTGCTGGTTTGGATGCCCTCACACGATGCTCTCCCTGTCAGTATTGCTGTGGTCATTTTGGGGGTTTTCAATATTCCCTTTTTCTTTAATTGAAAACCCTTTGCTGTGCTAAGCAGAAAGGACCTGAGCTCGGCTCAGTTGGGTGCACTGAGCTGCCTCTGGTTTTCCCTCCTTTAAAAAATAATCCCTGAGGAGAAAGGGGCACCCTGGGGGTGATGGGATTTGGGCTCTGGATGTGCTGTTCCTTGGATTTCACTGGTTTTTGGTGGTGTGGCCTCTCCTGGGCTGGTGGTGGGCACTGGCAGAAGGGACCAGCTTGGGGGGAGTCCTTTGAGGGTTTAGGTCCCTCCAGTCTCGAGGATATGCTGTCACATTGTTTTGTGGGGGAGTTCAGAAAGAGAAATGCCACTCTGTGCTTTTCCAGCACCAGAATATCCTGATTATTCTTGAATTTCCCTCAGTCTGCATCCTGCCTGCAGCTTAATTAAGCCCACTATTCCTTGTCATGAAGAGCAGCCATCACAACGTCTCACCACTCGTCCTTTCCCTGTTCTAACCAGTGCTTTCATGTTACCACAGATGATTTTCTAGCCCTTGGGACCTCTCCTTTGGATTCTCTCCAGTTGCCTTCCCAGCTCCAAAAGTGGTGCCCCAAACCCAAACAAGACTTCAGCAGAAGCTCCCCCAGAGCCAGCTGGAGGGAGAGGCCTCCCCAACTGGTGCCAGTGGTGTCAGAAGGATGGATTTCCTCCTGAGCTTGTTTTCCCTGCTTTGAATTGCCTCAATGACTTGTTCTCAACTGTGCCTCTGATGTCCCTATGATTTGGTAACTATTTTATCTCTTCCCTGCCTCAGCTTCCTTATAATCTGAAAAGAAAAACTTCCCTATGTATTTCACCTCCTATTTAATTGCTCAAAATCTGTGGGTGAGTGGCACAAACAAAGCAAGTGGAAAATCAATACGTTACCAAGCCAATTTAGAGCTCAGCAGAAGCAAAAAAGGGGAGCAAGATACTCTATAAAATCCTGGAAGGTGCAGGCAAATGGAAATTTTCAGTTTAAACTAGAGCTTTACTTTGGAATTCCTCAAGGAGAGATTGGAATTCTGCCACACTGTAATAGTCCTACGTTGTAGGAAACCAGGAATGCCTCAGTTCTTGCCCTGTATAGTTCACAGTTACTCACTGCATTATAACGAGTTTGACCTGTTAATTTTATAAAGTAAAAAGAAGCAAAAATCTTTACAGGCTGATTTCCTGTGCTCAGAAAGAAATGCCTGAGAACTGCCTGGAGCAGAGCCACACTCATTTAACCCCAGCTTTCAATATTTAGTTTCCACAAAACCCTTGTGGAAGCAGCATCTCCTCGATTTTTTGGATGGCGTGCAGGTGATTACATTTAGAATAGAAGATTTCTGAAGGAATTTTCTGCTGGCTTCTGCAAAATTAAACTCATTTCACAAAACCTTCACTGGGAAAATTTCTGTTCTAAATAACTTTTATCGTCGTGAGTGAGCAGCACAAGAGAATGTGGTAAATTCAGCTTAATTTCACTGCATATATTCCTTGGCATTTGTATAATTTCAGGGAGTTAAGATCCAATGTTATAAAGAAATCCAATAGTTCAGTTGCTGAAGGAGCCATAACTGATGGAAAAGGATTGTGTTGGATTTGACATCATAAAATTTAGGTGCATTTTCTGCTGTTCTGCTGAGTGGAGATGCTGCAGAGACCCTTGAGAAAGAGAATTTTGTTTGTGATAGCCAAAATCTGAGAAAAGACAGCAATAACATTGTCTGAGCTCCTTATTTTAAGGAACAAGATAATTTTAAAAGTTTTTCTTTCAATATCCTTGTTGTCTTAGACACGAAAAATGCATCTCTAAAGGTGATTTTTTCTGCATGTTTGGACTCATCCTACTTTGGAATCGAACCAAGAAAATGCTGCTGAATTTTCCATCCCTCAATGTTTGATTTCAGGTGTGGCTGCCCTCATCAACTGAAAAATATGTCCATCCGAGGCCTGAAGAAGAAACAACCAAAGACTTTTAAAGTCAAAGTTATAACAGTGGATGCTGAGATGGAGTTCAGCTGTGAGGTGAGAGTGTCAGCCAATGCTGGGGAGTTGGGGACTGACCTTTGTAGTAGCAAGAAATTAGAAAAAATCGGATTATCAGCTCATGGATGGTCTTCAAACTGATCTGTTATTTTTATAAAGAATGGATTATTTAATCTCAGGTGCATTCTTAACTCTGTGCAGAATTTAAAGCTGTTTGCATGAAATCCATTTGGCTGACACAGCTAAATTAACACCAAGCCTGCTTTCTTCATAAGCATTCCAGTTGTTTGTAAGTATTCCTACTTCTCCATGAAATTCTTTTTTTTTGGAACTGACACAACTCTTTAAGACACTTCCAGCTTGGATAAACTGGTCAGAGCTGGTGCTAAGATGTTGCTCTGAAAATAATTTATAAACTGGTGCTTTTGTTGATCTGGGGCACTGTGTTTAAATTTGCCATTTATAAACTGCAGATCTTTAACTGCAATGTGTTTTAGCATCTCTGGGCAGAAGAGAAAAATGGATTGATGAAAAAGCTGACAGTTCTTCCATTAATTATGGCTATCTGATAAATTGATTAGGGAAATCATGGCTGGAGAAAAAGAAATGATCAATTGCTAAATAAATTGGGCTGCACTATTGAAGGGACAGAAGTGTCCCTGATTCATTAATTCCTAATCATCCAGCAAAAGCACAAACAAGACACAGTTATTTTGAGGAGTTAGAAAACTCAGTTCCAATGGGACTGGCAATTTTAGTGAGCCATTTAATGTCATTTATTAGGTCCTGCAGAAACAGAAGAGATTAGTCTTGTATGACTTACTGCTCTGGAGTACTTGCAGGCTGAGTTGTGAAAATAAAGGATTTGGAAAATTTGATTTAGAGATCAGAGTCCTTGTTAACAAATCATGTATTCCTTCCTTTGCTACCTCTCCTTTCTCCCCAGACACTGCTCTTTTGCTGGGATGATTTCCAGCTTTCCACTCAAATACTGCCTTGAAGTTCACTTTATTTTTGGTTTTTGCCATTCAGTTTTCAGTTTTAGCAATTAGATAAAATCATCTTTCTAAAATGTGGTCAAATAAAAGAAACAGATGAGCAGCCTCTTTGGTGAAAAAGCATCAGATGTGTGTGAATTTGGGACCTTTAATCAAAGTTTGCTCTCTCTGGCTGCTAAATTGAAATGAAAACATTTAAGAAGACTCATTTAAATCAGAGTAGGATTAAAGGCTTGGCCTGGTGCCACAGAAATACCTGAGGGGTGTGAAAGGTGGATCTGCTCTCCTTGTTCAGCATTCCTACCCCGTGCCCTGATTTGATTTCCCCAGGCTTTCCTCTCAGTCTCTCCAATTTGTAGAAACTATTGAGGCAAAATTTTGGGACAAATATTAATAAAGACTTATTAGAAAGCCACATCCCAGGAAATCAATAGTACAATCCTCATTCCCAGTGCTCCTCAAGTGCTTGGTGATTAAATGACTCCAGCTGCTCTCTGGATGTGTCTGGAGAAGGAGAGGAGGTGCAATGCAGCAACTCTTAGACTATTTCATTAAAAACCTAAAAGTGAAGCAGGATTTTGTAGGAGAAAGGGCTAAAATGGAGCAAATTCATTCAGGATATCCATGTTTTTCTTGATTTTTCTCTCTTTTAGATGAAGTGGAAGGGAAAGGATTTGTTTGACCTGGTTTGCCGAGCCCTTGGTTTAAGGGAGACTTGGTTCTTTGGCTTGCAGTACACGATTAAAGGAATGTGCACCTGGTTAAAGATGGACAAAAAGGTACAGGAGACAAAATGTGGGGCAATTATTTATTTCTATAAATATTGACTTTCTGGAACTAAAGGGGTGTGAACCATGGCAACCCAGAATTTCACACAGTAGCTTTTTTTTAAGGCTAAAATTGAATTATTTGCTCTGATTGCTTCTATCCCATTTGACCTGGAGCATCCCACACTAATCACCACTGATTGCTGTTAGATTAAAGCTCAGAATTATCCTTCCCTCTAAAATATGGGAAGGCTGCTTTAAGGGGATTATTTGCTGCTTTCTGCTTGTCCTCAGGAATATTATCTTGAGACACTCATGTATCCTTTTTGCTGCTGATTTTATCTCCAAACAGGTTTTAGATCAAGAAATCCCCAAAGAAGATCCCATTAGCTTTCATTTTTTGGCTAAATTCTACCCAGAGAAGGTAGAAGAGGAACTCTTACAGGAAATTACCCAGCATTTATTCTTCCTTCAGGTCAGGAGCAGTTTTTAACCATGAATTCCTTCTGTATTTCCCCTAGTCCTTTTGCATTGTCTTTGATCTTGTTGGCAGCTCAGGATAATTTTGCTTGCTTCAGCTGTATCAAGAGCTTTACAGATATTACTTTTATGAAATACAAACATCTCTCCTGCCTGCTGTGGGTTTGTGTCCAGGTAAGCTGGAATGGTTCATCTTCTGCAGGTTTTTGTGACAACACCCAGCAGTTTGGGTGATAATTCCAAATCTGGATATTCCAGACTTCTTTTGCTCCTTAATATGTGTTTAAAAAAAATAAAATTTCATGCAAAGCTGGAACTGTTGGAAGAACTGTGAGGTTTTTGGGGAGATCTTGTGCTGGAGGGCAAAACCTCTGGAAAACAAGGACTCCCTAAACCTTCATTTTGGATTGTAGGGATAAAAGATCCTGGAATTTGACAGGCATTCTGAAATCCAGGTTTGTTCACCTGGCAAGGTTTAAAAGGAGTAGAGCAGCAAACACCATTTGAGCTCCATCAAAAAGGGGATGAAGGAGTAAATTCTTGGAGTTTTATCAAAAAATAAAGATGGATCAACCACGAAAAGCTCCATAGTTGCAGCAAAGGATACAAGCACTGAGTGTGGGATGGTCACTTCCAACATCTGGGACATCCAGCTGCTCTCCTGAAGTCCCTCTGGAAGTTTCAGCCTCTGGAGTGTTGCTTTATTCCAGCAGGATGTGTCTGTGCAGGTAGCTGGGGTGTATGAGATGAATTCAGTCTGCAGCTGGAAATAAACCCAGTAAATTCCCCTGTGCCCTGAGGAGGGTGTGCTAATGAAATAATGGGGAAATGCTTAAGAAACCCACCAGAACTTCAGCCAGAACCTTTAACCACTTGGCAGTTTATTTCTTCAGCTAATTTTGGAAAGGAATGAGAACAGCAGAACTCTTTCCCTACTCTTTTAATCCTGATTTTTCCACTTCTTTTTCTTTTCTGCTTGAACCTGCCTTAACTAGCAGATAGGCAATTAGCAAATTCTTCTCATTCCAAAGGAGGAAAACAAGGCTGAAACAAATTGGAACTTGCAAAGTTTCCTGACTGTTAGGAACTTCAGCTCACACCTGGATGCTAATAGGAAAAACATGTACAGACATCTGGATGCCTGAATATTTCAGCTCTCCTGACTCTTCAGACCTTTGCAAATTAATGTGGCATAACAGCTTTTTGCAAAATGCCTGAATAAATGTCAGTGACTGAAGCTAAATATTGTCTGCTGAAAGAGGAGGTCATTTATTGCTTCTTCATGGAGTTTAACAAAAAGTCCTTGTAAAAACTGATCAGGGAAAAAAAAACCAAACCAAAACAACCCAGACAGTTATAGGGGATTTATCCACATTGTTCTAAATTCTGGAGCATGATTTGCACTGTGGAGAATGAAAGCTGGAGCTTTCCAAATTGGAAGAAAAAAATCTTTTCATTCTTTCCATTTTAACAGCCTAGAAAGAATGTTCCCTGCACTGCAACTCAGGTTCTGAGATTGTGCTCACCAGGGACTAAATTTTAAAGAAAAAACCTTTCTTGGTTCATTTCAGTTCCCAGCACCTACAGAGGTGTGTTTGTAAACAGAACTCGTGCTAGCTCAAGTCATTTTTTCTATTTGAAAATGTTTAAGACTGTGAGCTATGCAAAATTTTGTTGTTTTGTGCTTGTTCCTGGGCTCAATCCACCTGAGAGGAGGATTTGAGAAGATTCATTTCCCCTTCCCTCTTTAGGTTTTCAAACAGAAATTGCACAACTGATTTAAAATCAAACAACACCTTCCAAACTGTTACACCTCTGGTGTTGGTAGCACCACAGGTTATTAAAATGAGAAGAATGTTGAAAGACTCTTTCCCATTGTGTGATTGTGCTTAGACCATTGCAAGTGAAGAAATTAAATGCTCTATTATTCAGCTTCTCTTTTGGGGTTCTCCTTTATTCTCTCATTTTGGGAAGCTGGAGAACACCTCTTAGGGCTTTTAATATGGCAACACCAGGCAGCTGCACAGCCCTGAGTCTGCTCTGGTTGGACCTGACCTCCAGAGCTCCCTTCCAACCTAAAAATTGATGTCTGACGTGATGCAAAGCTGACTTTTCCAAAGCAGGCAGAAAAAAAAAGGAGGATTGTTAAAAGAAATGAAGCACAGACAATAAAATGGATGTTTTATAAGATATTCTTTCATAGGACCCCTTATGTAACTGTGTGGAGAGAGCTGAGTGGCATTTTTGGTCTCATTAAATGCAATGCTAACTAAAGGCTTCCTGAGTTCCTGAATGCCAGTTTCTTGTTGCTGTTATTAACTCACAAAGGTGATACCTGGTGCCAAGTTATAGTCTGGGCATGTCTGCTTTCATTTCAAGCCTGACAGAAATCCTGACTTTGAGCTTCTTTCACTTGCTCCCTTTTTCTGTTGCTTTAGGTTAAGAAACAAATCCTGGATGAGGAGATCTATTGCTCACCAGAAGCTACAGTTTTACTGGCTTCTTATGCTGTTCAGGCCAAGGTTTGTGACAGAAAATCTCTTTTTTTGTTGACTTTTTTTCTGGTTTAACCAACACATCTACATGGTGATGTGTAAACACAGCAGGGTTAAAATTTGCTGTTAAAGAAGTTGGTCATCCTGGGAGGTAAAGGCATAGCTAGAAAAAGAAACATTAAATGCCACTACAAGGAATTTTTTTCTATACTGTAATTTAGGGGATTTATTTGGGCCTAACATTTTAGTGTAATCTTTCTCCAGGCTAGAATGATTTCCTGTTGTCTTAAAAAATGATCATGGATGCAGAAGGTGCTCAAAACAGAGCTCAGAATGGGAAGACACCAAGTTTTTTAGTGTCTCTCAGAGCTCAGTTCCCTTCTTGCCACCAAGAGCCTGACTCACACAACGGCAGGAGGTGAACACAACTTCTCAGCAGCTCACATTCCTCTAGTCCAGAGGGTGAATTCCTGGGAGATTCCTTCAGTTTCCAGGATGGGATTGAAGGTTTCCAGGATGGGATTGAAGGTTTCCAGGTTAGGATTGAAGGTTTCCAGGTTAGGATGGAAGTCTAAGTGGCTCAGTGGCTGTGTTGGAGCCACCTTGCATGGCACAAGGGCTGGAAGTTCCTTCCAAAATAAAACCAAAATAAAATCTGCCTCAAGTTTTCACATCAAACTATGCAAGGAACAACTCCCTCAGCATTCTGCCTCTAACAAACTGAAATAACTTTTCTTTTTTTGGGACAGTATGGTGACTATGACCCAAATTTCCACGAGCCAGGCTTTCTAGCCCATGATGAGCTGTTACCCAAAAGAGTAAGTCTTAATTTTATATAAATCCAAATCATTGAATCTCCCCTTTGCAGTGCAGAATCTTTGAATCTCCCCTTTGCAGTGCAGATATTACTGGGGATTAACCAGAGGGTTAAAAACTCTACAAAATGACCAAGCTGTGAACTGCACCTCTGCATTCACTTGGCTTGGGAGAGGCAGCACTTGGATTTGGATCTTCAGAGGGACTCAACCTCCTTTCTTTCCCCTGCAGGTTCTCAGGCAGTACCAGCTGACAGCAGAGATGTGGGAAGAGAAGATCACTGCTTGGTATGCAGAGCACAGGGGGATTGCCAGGTAGGAAACCTTTGTGTTTCTTAGAAATCCCACACATTTCTTTATGGGATTTGTTGTTTTCAGTGTGGTTCAGCCTATCTGGAAACCCAATTAAACAATAAATAGGATCTGTTAGCAGCCAGAGGCAGCTTTTCCTAATATTTGGGTTCCATTTCTCTCTGTTCTAGAGGCTTCTTAGCATTATTTTTATTGAATATTTTCTTCAAGATTTACTGATTTACCTTGAAGGGAGGAGAAAAGTGGGTGGAGAGATTCTCACCTTTCTTTGGCCTTGAACAAAAGCTCTGTTCACAACTCATTTCTCAATGAACTCTGTTTCCTGAAGGAGATATATTCATGGAAAACAATGGGAGGGTGGGTTTCCAAGACATGGAGTGGCAAAACTAACACAAGGATAAGACTTTTAATGAATTTTAATGAAGATTACACTGTCCATGAGTCATCTTTTCAAATAGGTGCAACTTTGCTGCCTTTATTCTGTCCAGATGCTGTTTTTATTATCCTTTTTTCTATTATTGAGAGCAAGAAGACAAAATTAAAGTAAGTTTGTACAAAGGACCAGATTGCCTGTTCTTTTCTAAGTGGGGAATGGAGAGTCAGCCAGGAGAGAAAGGCTGGAAAGGAATTTCATAATCATGGCTTTATTCTCCAGGGATGAAGCTGAGATGAACTACCTGAAAATTGCCCAAGACTTGGAAATGTATGGTGTCAATTATTTCCCAATTGCTGTAAGTGCCTTATTTTAGCAGTTTGCAGTTGCTGCAGGTGATGGTGCTGTCCTTTTAAAATCCTCCAGGGAGTTTGGAACTGGGACTCCTGACTCCTGCTTTTCCCTGCTGCTGGTTTTGTTCTGACTTGGTTTTCTTGCCTGCTAAATGAGCAGGTGAATCAAACAATTAAGATTAATATTTTTGCAACTTGACAACTTCCTTGGAATAGGAAGGAGAAATAATTTGAGCTGCTCTAAACAACCTAGAGGAGTGAATTTATTAGTAGTAGTGACAGCATTCACAATATTTTATATAAACCCAATTTCCTAAAACACAGATAAATATCAGTGTATTAAAATACGTGCTCCTTGTCTGTGGTTGTTTAATGTCACCAAAAAATGCCATTTACTGATCTCCCTTTTTTTTTTTAGCAAAATAAAAACCACACAGATCTCCTGCTTGGAGTTGATGCCAAAGGTATTCATATCTACAGCATTAATAACAGGTTCTCTCCAAATAAATCCTTTGAGTGGAGCTCTATCAGAAACATTTCCTGTAGTGAGAAAGAGGTATGCTGGCTTTGATGTATTATTCTTTTTACATGGGCATGGGTGTGGACTGGGATTCTTGGAACAGGCTGAAAGCTTCCTCTGTTGAAATAATTTTTGGGGGAGAAGGGGAAAATCCTGGGGAGCTTTGTTACAACACTAAAAATAACAGCCCTGCCTTGCAGATGAGCTCGAAACCTCGGCTGCCTGAGGCTGCTCTGAGCTCTGACTCTGTTCTGGCTCCTTCCCTGCTGCTTGGCCTTTGCAAAAACAAGTGTGTTGATCTCTGAAAAAGACAGATATTGTGAATGCCACCGTGCCTGGCTTCCTCAGCTCTCCCAGCAGGAATTGCACGGTCTGTAAAACCTTAAAGCTGTTTGCACATGCAGGAGCCGTCCTTGTAGCTGAGCCTTGGAGCCCAGTGGCAAGAGGACACATGCAGGGAGATTTTAATGGTTTTCTGCCTCAACTCTGCCAGTTTGCTGGGACATGATTTCACTCCCCAGCACCACCCCACTGCTGCAATTCCACTGGGAAGCCCAGCTTTTGCTTGTAGGAAGTGAAGGAGCGGGGAAAACTTACTCTGAGTACAAATCATGGGCTGCATGGAAGGCTCTAATCAGAAAAAACAAACCCAGGAAGGCTCCACTGGTACTGGAATACCTGGATTTTGTCAGCCAAAGGGCAGCACAGCCTGTCCCATTTTCTGTTAGAAAAACATTAAGATGAGATTTTACATTCATGCCCATTAAATCAGGCAGGTCTACAGGATTTGCTGCCTCCAAAGCATTTTTGGTCCCTGATAACATCAAACTTCCCCTGAAATCTGGGAATAAACTGCTTTAACTCCCTGTTGTGGGGGAATTGGGCAGCCCTGTGTTTAAGCTTCACTTTATCCAGTGCCACACCACAGCCTTGCTCCTCAAAAGGCAGCCAGGCGTTACCTATAGGGTGAAAGGAGCTATAGGGCATCATGATCCTGGTGACCCAGATGCCCTGGAATCATACAGGAACTAACCTTGCAGAGGAATTAGAGGAATTGAGTGCCAGGGAACCCCTGAGGCACAAAAAACAGGGTCTTAAAAAACAAAAAATAGGGCCATGTTTTATTCTGCAGCCAAACAGAGCACAAGGTGTGGAGTGAAGCAGGAAAACCCTTCTTGGCCTCTGGGAGCAGCTTGGGAAGTGAACTGAAAAAGGAAAAAGTGAGGAAGTCTTCCAGGACTTTCACCTGCTGCTCTGAAGAGCAAGTCCTTAGGCCCTTGATACATTGATTTATCCCTGCAGGTGTTTGACATTCCCCTGACTTTAGGGCTGTGCCTCCTTCAAGGGATTGCTGATGTGTCCTCCTGATAACCAGTGCTTGTTCCAGAGCTCTGGGACAGTGTGCAGTGCACAGGTGGCATCAGGAAAACCACCCAGACTGGCACTGGGGTGGGCCTGGGGGTTTATCCTCCAGCACAGCCTGATTCTATGGAGAAAAACAGTTTTACATCACTGTCCCCATATTTGTGGCATAAATCACCGCTTCCCCACAGAGAGGTGGAGATGAGCTAAAGTTTACATTGGTTTTAATAGTTTCAACTTCTTTTCCTCCTCACTGTGCTTCCTTTCTTTTTTTTTCCCCTTTTGCCTGTTTAGTTAACTATTAAACCCCTTGACAAAAAAGCAGAAGTCTTCAAGTTCTTCTCCTCTCAGCTCAAAGTGAACAAGCTGGTAAGTGCCCTACTTTCCTTCTTTCTAAAGCTGAGCCTGGTGATACTGACTGAGAAGTATTGTTTGTAAACAAAATCGTGATCTTGAGATCTCAGCCTAGATCTGTTGCCTGTGTAATTCAGAAAAATGGGCTCAGAGGGAGATGAGGGACAGAAGGAATCTCTCATCCTGTTACAAACTTACCTGAACTGCTGTGTGCCTGCCCTGGGAGCTGATTTCCTTGGAAAGGGAAGCAGCTGCCAGCACTTGTGCTGAAGTCAGAATTGACCTGTGAGGCTGGTGTGGGCCTCTTTGTCCCTCTGGCAGGGGCACAAGTGCATCAAAATCACATCTGCTTTGCCTCTCCTCTCCAGATTTTCCAGCTGTGCATTGGAAACCACGACCTATTCATGAGGAGGAGAAAAGTGGACTCCATAGAGATCCAGCAAATGAAAGCACAAGCCAGGGAAGAAAAAGCTAGGAAAAAGGTAGATTCTTCCTGCTCCTCTGCTGCTGAAAACACTGATTATTATTCCAGCTGGTGCCCTTGCTGCCCCTGTATTCCATCAATATGTGTGTGGGAGGTGAGGAAGTGCAGCAGGATTGCATGTGGGAGCAGCTCTGTGGCATCTGAGGATATCAGAGGTGTTTGTGTGGAGAGGTGATCCCAAAGGTTTGGGGCACACAGCAGATCAATCCAAGGGCTCTCCCAGCAGTCTGAAATAACCAGGAGTGCCTGTCTGAGGAGCTCAGTGCTGCAAAGCTCAGGCAGCTCCAGCATCTCTGCTGACCATCCCAGCTGGAGAGCAGCCCCTTCCTCATTTGATGCATTTCTCTCAGACCCAGGTGAGATTCTGCTGCAATCCCACAAACTCTTGCTCATCCTACTTCCAGATGGAGAACCAGAGGCTGGCCAGGGAGAAGCAGCTCCGAGAAGAAGCTGAGAGAGCCAAAGAAGAGCTGGAAAGGCGCCTTTTCCAGCTGGAAGATGAAGCCAGGCAGGCCAACGAGGCCCTGGTGAGTTAGGCTGAATATTCTTGTGCTTGATGGGCTTTCTTGGTTTGGAAGCAGGATTTTTTTGACACCAGAAGATGCCAGGCATTGTAGCTCAGACAAGGCTAGAGAGTTTCCAATCACTGGTGGAAAAGGCATTTCCCATTTTCCCAGGAATACCTGGGAAAACCCTGATCTGCCATAATCTGTGAACCATTCCCTCCCTGGATTTGGCTCGCAGTGCTCTCTTCAGGCAGAGAGGGGGGGAAAGGAAGCAACCTTGGAGCTGAAATTGGGAGAAAGGGGCTGACTTCAACTTTGTCCAGCTCTAAGATTTTTCTCCTTGCTTTGTGGAGGTGAGACACAGGAAATTCTGGAGCAGAGGAGGACCCTGAAATTGTGTCTGGTTTTTATAAAAGAAACAATATTTTATCACTTGGTCTCTTGGTAAAAGATGTCTTCTGTCTGCAGGGGGGATTTTGTAGGCTCTAGACAAGGAACTAAGACAAATTCTTTCTCTTCAGCTCCGATCCCAGGAAGCAGCAGAGCTGCTGGCTGAGAAGGCTCAGATTGCAGAAGAAGAGGCCAAACTGCTGGCCCAGAACGCTGCAGAAGCTGAGCAGGAGCGCCAGAGGCTGGAGATCACAGCTCTGAAAAGCAAGGAGGAGAAGAGGCTGATGGAGCAGAAGATGCGGGAGGCGGAGCTAATCGCCGTGAAGCTGGTGAAGGAGTCGGACAGGAGGTTGGCTTTGCTTCCCTGGCACTGTGTGCTCTCAGCTGGGGTGCAGAGAGTGCTGCTTTCCTCAGAGCCGAGCCCAGGAGGAGGGAATTGCTCCTGAAGTGACACTTCAGAGTGATGAAGCCTCCCTGTGCTTTGTTTGTTCCACCTGGAGGCTGTGGTTGTATTGCAGGTCAGGTTTACAGAGGATCAGCTGCAAAGCTGTGGAGAGGTTTAGCAAGAAAGATCCAGAATGCAGAGGCATTTTCTATTTAGTGTTATCAAATGAGCACTGGCTACCTAACTGAATTTACCAGTCTTTATCCCCTGTGAGTTACGAGGCTGTTTTCATTCATTAGTACCAAGTGAATGGCCTCTTGTTTCCCTTTCAGATCTTTCAGAAGTGTAAAACCAGGTGAATTCATGTGAAATATAAATCACTCTGAGTGTTTGCATGTTCCCTGAAGATGCAGAGCAGGCCGGTGTTGACAGAGGATTTTTAATCCTGTTATTAAGAAATCATTCTACTTGTTTTAGGATGCTGCCAAGAAGCTTGCCAAAATAAAGAGCAACCTCTCCCCACCTCAGGGAGGATCTCTGATGGCCTGGGGAGAATCTGTATCAGCAGGTTATAACTGAGCCCATGGAAATTAGGAGTAGGAAAATCATGTTAATTCAGCCACTCTGTGCAGGAGTGTCTCTGCCCTGCTGTGTCCTGTGAGCTCTCCATGTGAGCGTCCTACCACGAGGGTCTCCGTGTAAAGATAACACAGTGGTGGACTTGTTCTCTGGAAGTTAGTGAGCTCTGCAATCCCTGTGTTGCTTGGAAACCATCAGCCATTCCCCTCAGGATGTTTATTTTCCAGAGCCAAGGAAGCAGAGCACCTGAAACAAGACCTGCACGAAGCCCGGGAGGCCGAACGCAAAGCGAAGCAGAAGCTCTTAGACATAACCAGGCTTAATTATCCTGTAAGTTCTGCTCCACTGGGCACCACTTCATCTTCAGGGACAGTCAGGTGTTGATGACATTTTTGTAGCCCCCAGCAAGCTGAGTAGTGGCACGGCTGCATCCAGCTGGGGGACAAACTGGGGTGTAAAAGCAGTGTAGCGAGGATGGGAGTTGTGTTTGTTCAGGATGATAAGAAAGGCAAGACCAAAGTTAAAACCAGAACTGGTGATGGAACTTTAGGGAGCAGAGGCTGTCTTGCCTTCATGCCTAACTTGTGGTGCCATTGCAGCCAGGCAGTTTTTTTGTGGAGCTGGTTGTGCTGAGCCAGCTCTGTCATCCTGGCACATCAGTGAGTGTCTTCAGGCAAAGCAGCCCAGTTGTCCCCAGCAAGAGAGCACTGCTAAAGTTCTGTGCCCCAGCTCCCTCCTCTGCTCCAGCCCTGCTGAGGGTGGATTTCCATTCTCTGCTGAAATAGTAACTCTGCAGCCAGGATAAATCTCTGCTCTTGGATCTGTGGGTTATGGATTTCAGCTGGGTGCAGGGGAAGGGCTGCAGGAGCATGTGTGTGTCTCAGAAAATGGCTCAGCATGGCATTCTTGCAGAGCTGGGGAGATGAACCCCAGATCAATCCATCAGATCTGACTGACAGTGATGTGTTGCCTCTTCCAGCACATGGCCAAGTACCCTCAGTACTCCCCAGGTGACAGCAGAGATGCCAACTTTGACAAAGGATCCATAAAGCTGGACTTGAAGGACATTGACCTCAAGAGACTCTCCTTTGAGATAGAGAGAGAGAGGTATCAGTATGCTTGGGGTGCAAATGATGGAGAAAGGAATTGAAATCTTTGGGAATCACAGTTCATCTTTCATTAACTCCAGCATGTGGCTGGAGGTCTTTTACTGAGCTGGTGTGGGTGATTGTGTCAGACTGGCTGTTCACACAGAGGAAAGGTTTTTTGGTGGCATCAAGCCGTGATAAATCCAGAACCTTCTGTCTTGGGGAGGGACAAAGCACTTGGCTGAACTACCAGCGTGTGAGAGGACAGAAGTTTCCCTCTAGTGCTAAAGTGCGGAATTGCTGGGAGCTGATCCATCAGGCATCCCTTAGTCTGGAAGGAAATGCTCGGTAAAAAGTTAGGAATTAAAAACAAAGACGTGAGCCCCCTTGTCCCTGGGTCAGGGGAGCCAGGCTGGCATTGCCAGAGTTCATTTTACCTATAAAACATAAAATGAAATGAAAACCAATTCTCCTCCTTCCACAAACACCTGTTCTGGAGTTAAATTGTGCCACCCTAAGCTTTTTGTCTCCAATGTGTGGACCCAGGCTGGACTACTTAGAAAAGAGCAGGAAATTCGAAGATCGACTGAAAGAACTGAAGTCTGAAATTCATGCTCTGAAACTGGAGGAAAAACAGGCTGGGCTTTACTGTCACTGGAATGAAGTCCTGGGCTCCTTGGATAGCTCCTTAGGAGCTGTAAGTACCCTAAATCCCTGCCCTTTTCTCCAGCATGAACCCTAAAATGGAACAGTGTGGGTGTGCCAGAGGGAGCTGCTATATTTCAGTCCAAGCCTTCAGCACCCTTGATGATAAAATATTAGAAGCATGAACACAGAGGAGGAAAATTCATGTCAAAACAAAATCTGAAGGCCTTCTTCCTGGGCTGAATACCAGGCCCATAATCAAAAAAATAATCATTTTGTGATGATGAAATCACAATCAGGGGTTTAAGATCTTGGAGCAAATGAAAATGTTGCAACTGACACATTTAAATGTGGTTTCTTAACAGTTTGCATCACATTCTCATTCATATCCTTTGTGGTTGCTGAAAGTCATAAAAGCCTTGGTGTATTTTTTTTTTTGAAGTCAATGAGGAACCAGACCCAGATTTTTGTCATAAGTTGCTTGTTATTTAAATAAACTCTTCAACTTTGTCCCGAAGCAGGGCAAGAGTAGGGCTGGCTTTGTCTGCAGGCTGTTGCTCGTGCAGCAAAAATGGCTCTGGGTCAATGGTTTTTAGAGACAGAAGGGAAGCTTGAAAAATGATGAGGAAAGATGGCCTGTATTTTCTGACTACTCATCTGGTGTTCTTTTTGGCTTAATGAGTGTTGATACAGAGAGGGCATTAAATTTCCATGTGCTCTTTTCTTTTAAAGGCCCCATCATGGCTGAAAACCTTCGAAATTGGAGATTCATTGGATGTAAATCTTCCAAGACCTTTCCCTGCTTACTTGTTAAACACTGCAAGCAGCTGGCCCTGTACCAACAAAATTCAGCACACGGTGCCAGTGGAAAAGTCATCTTCCCAAGGAAATTCCGTGGCTGCCAACAGTGTGGGCACAGGAAGCAGAAAACAGATGATAAAGGTAATCAGATTTGTGAGTAAATTCCTAAATGTTGATTGAAAGTTTAGAGTTCAGAGATGGTGGCTGCCTGTAGGGACCTGGTTTGTCCTGCTCTGTCCCAGCCTCACAGATGACAAGGCTTTTGCAGGATTTTGGAGCCCCTGGTGCTGGCACATCATTTGGGAATGTTTATAACTCGAGGCTGCCTGGTTTTTTTCTCACTTCTGATCTAAGCTGGAGTGCAAAGCTGTAAGCCTGGGTAAATGAAGCAGAGATGTCTGTACACAGTAGGAGGATCTGTGTTAAATTTTATTTGTACCAGCCAGACTTGGAAATGAGAAATGTGCTCCCAGGTACAGAGAGCTTAAAACATACTGTGCCTGTCTCATGGTTTTAAAAGGCAGGGAGGAAGAGACCAATAAATACCCAGGCTCCCAACAGTTCAGTTCTCTTCCATGTGCTCCCTGTCAAAGAGGCCTGAAGAGCAACGAGCTGGGTGTCAGGAAAAAACAACCTGCTTTGAAATGTCACTGGACTGGAGAAATCAAGAAGAGCTGGGAGGAAATGTGGTCTGGACCAGTGGGAAGGAAATCAGCTGTCTGTAGGCAATGCTAATTGGGCAAGGTGTTGAGAATGAAGATAAACCACAGCAAATCCATCAGGCCATGTGAACAAAACTCTGGGGGCTGTTTAGGATCAATTAAAAGCTCCAGAATATAACATCCAACACCTCCTTCAGGGTTTGGGTGCTTAGAACTAAAGGGCACAGCTGAGTGCAGCAACAGCTGAGGGATCAGCTCTTTCTGAGGCAAGTAACACAAACAACTTTTAAGACTAAACTCAGGGGTGAGGCGAATAATTTGTTTAAAGAAGGAAGAAAAAGCTATTGCAGAGCATCTTGCAAAAGGCTCCAGAGTTGGAGGCAAAGGAAGACCCAGGCCAAAGGGAGTTACTTTAAGCCAGCACTAATTCTCCCTCTTTGATTTGCCTGCAGGTTCAGCAGCATGACTCGGATGTGATCTACATTTGAAGCCCCTCGTTTCCTTGCCAGCCTGGTGGGACTGGTGGCCTTTTTTCCTCTGTGGGGACACGTGGGCAGCTCTGGCTGCTGCCAGGTGTGAGAGACAAGGCACTGTGGATCCAGAGCAGCCAAGCTGCCAGGCAGGTGACATCAGCTGGGAATGCCACAAATGGCCCCTGGTGTGTCTGGGAGCAAACCCAGAGGAAATGTTGTTTACTACTTGTGCACTTTGGAAGGAACTCTTCACACTTTGCTAACCCTTGCTCTCCCAGGTGTTTCACACACTCACAGCTCTGCTGCTGGAGGAAGGATGAGAGGCAGCAAGTGCCCAGGAGGTGTTTGGGATGAGAAAACAGAACACAAGCTTGGTGTTTATCTCCACAACAGACTAATTATGTTTTTGGTCCAGTCCCTGGGACATGACTCCCACAGAGCTGCTCGACGTTTTAGTGTTTGCCTGCCAAATATTTTCCTTCTCCTCCCCAACATTTCTTGGTTCACTTAATTGATTTGCATTTCTCTGTGAGAAATCTCAGCTTTTTAATTCCAGATGCAGAAGTGGACATCTTCAAATACCTCCCATTCCTGGGGGAATCCTTTGTTTGGAATGCAAAGCTTCTGTTCTTCCAGTCCCTGACTAGATCAAGCACTTTCTGCTCCAGCAAACTTTGCATACATTAACTGGCTTCCCACTTCTGTGCAACACAGCTCCCAAATTAGACAAAGACAAAAGATGCTGTTGGTGTCTGCTAAAGTGGGACTTGTTTCTGGTGGAGAGGTGCATGCAGCAAAGTGCCTGCCTCATTAGTAAAACCCGCTTGCATTTCCCAGTTTTGAATGTGTTTAGTGTCTGCTTCTCCCTAAATCTTCACTCTGAGGACTTCTGGGGAAGCAGACAACATTCAGCTGCAGCTAAAGCAGGAGCCCAGCTGAACTTGTGACATGTGATGTAAAAATGAATGGTAATGTTGTTAAATATCTTGTTCTAAAAGCTAAGATTTAAAAAAAAAAATAGGTTCAATAAAAAGCTTCCATTTCCATTTGCTTTGAAGGGAATGCTGTGTCAATATTCCTCCAGCATTAACAAGGCAGGTTTGGAGAACAAACACCCAAATCTCCTCTGTACACATCTGCAGCAGGCTGAGCACAGAGGGGGATAGCAGCTGCCTGTGGAGGGGGACAGGAGTGCTCTGCAGGGCTGCCCTGACTCTGCTCCCAGCCCTGGGAGCACCTGCCTGGCTGGGTTGGGCTGTGATAATTCTCTCCCAGCTCAGTCTGGCACGAGGTGTTTGCAGAATATTGGCTGTTGCACACGATTTCTGAGCTGTCTGCAGAAGCCTGGTGTCTGAGAGGGAGAAGCTGTTGGAGATGCCAGAATGGTGAGGCAGCTGCTGTCATGGCCCCAAAGCTGGAGAGGGGGCATTGGCCAGGACTTGGGACCATGAGCCAGCTCCTCTATTAGCTGGGAAATGCTCCAGCACAACTTTGAATGTGGCATTCTCGGATTTGAGGGTGAGGAGAAATACTGGGATTCCCCTGGTTCTTCTTTTCCTGTTCCCTCTTTTTTCTTGGCATGTGTCTTGCCACAGCTAACTGAGCTTGTGTCCTCATCCTTCACACGTGCTGGAGCTTCCTTCTGCTCTTGTGCCTGAGCTGCACCATGGAGCAGGGCCCAGAGGAGGAGAACTGCTCTGTGTGCACCATTGATTTGTGTCTTTGGACTTAGTCCTGTGAATCCCAGTGAAGAAAAGGCCAAGGTCACACTCCTGCCAGCTCAAATACAAAACCTGCCTTTACAAGCTGTTCTCAGCCTGCTGTGTCCTGGCTGTGCATTGCTCCTGTGCAGCACCACGGTCCTGCAGCCTGGGGTGGGTGTTTGAGCCTTTGAGGTGGGGCAGGACGAGCTGGGAGCTGCTGTGAGCCTTTTAGATAGGGCAGGAGGAGCTGGAATCCCCTGTGAACCTTTTAGATGGGGAAAGAGGAGCTGGGAGCTGCTGTGANATCTCCTGTGAACCTTTTAGATGGGGCAGGAGGAGCTGGAATCTCCTGTGAGCCTTTTAGATGGGGAAAGTGGAGCTGGGATCTGCTGTGAACCACTGAGGTGGGGAAAGAGCAGCTTGGAGCTGCTGGGAACCACTGAAATGGAGCAGGAGGAGCTGGGATCTCCTGTGAACCTTTTAGATGGAGCAGAAGGAGCTGGGATCTCCTGTGAACAATTTAGATGGGGCAGGAGGAGCTGGGAGCTACTGTGAACCTTTCAGATGGGGCAAGAAGAGCTGGAATCTCCTGTGAGCCTTTTAGATGGAGCAGGAGGAGCTGGGATCTGCTGTGAACCATTTAGATGGGGCAAGAGGAGCTGGAATCTCCTATGGGCCTTTTAAATGGAGCAGGAGGAGCTGGAATCTCCTGTGAACCTTTCAGATGGGGCAGGAGGAGCTGGAATCTCCTGTGAGCCTTTGAGGTGGGGCAAGAGGAGCTGGAATCTCCTGTGAACCTTTTAGATGGAGCAGAAGGAGCTGGGATCTCCTGTGAACAATTTAGATGGGGCAGGAGGAGCTGGGAGCTGCTGTGAACCACTGAGGTGGGGAAAGAGCAGCTTGGAGCTGCTGGGAACCACTGAAATGGAGCAGGAGGAGCTGGGATCTCCTGTGAACCTTTTAGATGGAGCAGAAGGAGCTGGGATCTCCTGTGAACAATTTAGATGGGGCAGGAGGAGCTGGGAGCTACTGTGAACCTTTCAGATGGGGCAAGAAGAGCTGGAATCTCCTGTGAGCCTTTTAGATGGAGCAGGAGGAGCTGGGATCTGCTGTGAACCATTTAGATGGGGCAAGAGGAGCTGGAATCTCCTATGGGCCTTTTAAATGGAGCAGGAGGAGCTGGAATCTCCTGTGAACCTTTCAGATGGGGCAGGAGGAGCTGGAATCTCCTGTGAGCCTTTGAGGTGGGGCAAGAGGAGCTGGAATCTCCTGTGAGCCTTTTAGATGGGGAAAGAGGAGCTGAGATCTCCTGTGAGTCTTTGAGATGGGGCAGGAGGAGCTGGGATCAGTTCGAGAAATGCACAACCACACACGGAGTCAGATGTGCTGTGCCCCTGCTGGGAGGCTTCCTCCAAGAAAAGTGTTAATTTGCTTAAACCCTGAGTAAATATTTGCAGCAATCAAACTTTGTGAGTTGGTGCTTCTGCTGCTCACACTCACCTGCAGTACTGACCGCAGGATCTGCCCTTCAGCTGAGGAAAGCCTGAGGAGCCTGAGCCCTGGTTTCTCCCGGGAAGAAGAGAAGACAGATCCATTGTCTAATCAGCGACTGCAGGATTTGTCACCCCGAGGAGTGAGGTATTTATCAGCTGCCTGCTGAGGTCTGGGGAGCAGCAGGCAGCAGATGGTGCTGCAGTGCTGCTCTGCAACAGCTCGGGAAGACCTGGCTGGGAAACCCTCCTTGGGAATCTCTGCCAAGTCCTGTGTTCCCACACTGGCAGGGACTCACACCTGTTCTTCTCCTGGAGTTTAACCTGACATCATTTTTGACGGGGATTCAAAATCTGCGAGCAGTGTGCTCTGGGAAGTGATTATTGCATGAGCAGCTCGGTCCCGTGGGGATAAGCCAGCTTCCCAAATGGCAAAAAAATCCCCTAAATGCTTCTGACACCTCATTGGCATTGTCAGCCTGTGGAAATGGCCTGGGTGGATTTCACCCCTGGCTGCCAGGGGTGTGTGGGACCCCACAGCTCTGGTGCTATGTGATATTTTTATTAATGCTGCTCGAAACAAGCACGGATTTGTTAGATTTGCAGAGCGTGGAAGAATCGTGGTGTGCAGTGCAGAGAGGGTGAGAGAGGCCTGAGAACGGTCCCCAGGGGTCACTGCACAATTTCATCCTTTGTTTTCTGCTGGAAAGGAGATGATGTTCTGATCTCAAACAGTAAAAAATAAAAAAGGGAGAAGAAATCCTGCAGCAGTGAGGAAAAGTGCAGGGAGATCACCTGGAGAGAGAGGGGAAATCTGTTCCTAGAGTGACACAGTGAGTGGAAGTTGACTCTCCCCAACCCTGCTTTCTCCTTTTTCTCTGTGAAACCACTTGCTCTCCCTTCCCTCATGAAACCCTTGGATGGGGAACTGTGTAGATGGGAAGCTCCTCGGGGTGCTCCTGAGCCATGGAAGGCAGTGAATGCTGTTCAATCCTTGGAGACAGCACATCCTCTGCTGGGATCTCTCAACACCCACTTCATTTTCACCTCTCCTGCATGATCCAGGGTTGACCTGAGCCTGGAATTCGGGCACCACCACACATGTGGCTGACCCCTGAGTCATGCAGATCTTTTCCTGCCCGTGCTGCTGCTCTGGAGCCCGTTTACCAGCAGCAGGATGAGTTCCCATCTTGCAGAATCACACGGAGAGCAAACTCCTTCCTCTTTCTCCTTGCAGACATCCCCGTGTCTGTGTTGTTCCTCTGCTTCCCCCCAAGGCCTGCTGCCTCTTGTGCCCAAGGTATTCTCTGGGGGCTGTGTCCCTCCCACAGCATCCCTGGCACTTGTGGCACAACCTCAGGAGTGTGCAGGGAGCTCTAGACTGGCACCTGTCACTTGTCATTGTCACCTGAGCTCCCAGCCTGCTGCTCCTGGTGATGGGGGCACAGCCCTGCTGTGGGGATGGCTGTCATGAGCCCTTGGGTGCAAAATCACTCTTTCTTCACTCAGCTCTACGGGCAAAAGCCAGGCCAGGATGCAAAACTTGGTTATATTTTGTTATTTCTGGTTCTCTGCACTGTCTGCACTCTTTCCCACCTTCCTGCACCTTCCTTTCCCACCCCTTTTTGGGGGTAGCAGGGTCAGCTCTTTGGAGAGGCACACAGGAGAGCCCACCCTGGGGCTGCACCAGGCGTTTAGCCCAGGCTAAAAAGCAGTTTTCACACCAAAAAGCACTCTGAAGCAGGAGTGATGCCTCTCCTGGGAGGAGGAGGCTTTGTCATGCTGAATTACACCCAGCAGGGGAAAAAACTGGCTCTTAAAAAGATGGGAAAGGGCTGATGGTTGTCATTACTCCTGGCTTGGTCCTAAAAGCAAAGCCAAGTGTCCTGCTGGAGCCTCCCATGCTGGGGAGTTCACAGGAGGAAAAATCAGGAGAAAAACAGGAGGGAGGGTCCAGAGGGACGGCTTTGGCTGGGATTTGGGAGTGGAGGGATGCTGTGGGTGCTGGGATTCACAGATCAGGGGGGACAGAAGTGAGGGACCATTAAGTAATTCTCCTTACAACGTGAGTCAGTGCCACATCCTGTGGTTGAAAAGGAAAGGGATCCAAGCAGACCCCAGAATTAGTCTTGTCCCAGTAAATTTGAAAGCGAAATTCCAGAGAAAGAGGAAGTCCATAGAAAGAGTCTGAAGAATTAAAGTAGTGCTATAAAAACCTTTCAGCTCAGCTGTGAGGTGGCCCAGGAAGCTCTGAGGGACTTGATCAGAGATGAGGATGTGGAGGAAACCGAAAGGAGAAAAATAAAGAAATAGAAATTCCTGATGACCCCAGAGGAGATTTGATGTGCTTGAGTACTGCAGGGATGGGGACACGTCCCTGGGGATGTGGCAGCAAGGTCAGCAAGCTGGGATGGGCACACACAGGGAAGGTGGAGAGAAAAAGGTTGGAATGACAAAATTAATTCAGCCCTGGGGAGCTGAAACAGGAAGAGGTCAGCTTAGGAAATGGGGTGTGCACAACCAGACTCAGCTCTGCTCCTTCAGGGCACAGGAAGAGGGGCTGGTAGAGATGGGAGTGCCCAAAAAGGATATTCTGGAGGAAATTGGGCAGAAGTGCTGTCATTCCCTGGTTCCAGACTGAAGGCTTGAGCTGAGCTGGTTTCAGAGTGAGGCAGCTCACACCAAAACCCCACAACCACCAAAACCACCTCCAGAGGGGAACTGGTGCTTTTCCTGGGAATGAGAGCAGGCTGCTGCTGGCTGGGCAGCCTTGGAGAGTGCTGGATTCCACAACAACGCTGCTTTTAGGGACACCTTGGAAAACAGAGCTCTAACAGTCCTCTTGGAAAGACAAGCCAGTTCACACTGGGAAGGAAAGCTCAGCTCCAGTCTGGATGGCTTTTGGAACGTGCTGGTAGGACTGGTGTCCATGGGAGCAGTGCTTGGTTTTTATCTCGGGTCAGAAACCTGCATGAGATCCTCAGAGCTGCCCTGTGGAAAGCTGATTTCCCCTCTGTTGGTATTCCCAGGCAGTTCCCAGCCTGTCCTCACCACCAGCAGTGCTCCCTGCACCTCCCTCCAACCTCTGGTGCCTTCACATGGATCAGTCCCTCATTTTTCAACCCCAGTTTTTGCACTGAACTCTTTTCACGCTGTTTAACATCAGCCATGGATCTTTCCCTGCCCCAGACATTCCCAGCTGACAGGATCCCAAACTGGAGTGGCTGTTCCTGTTATCCCTGTCCCCAGCAGTAGGATCCCACTCTGCACTGCTGCCTGGGATCCTTTCTCCATCGCTCAAGGTCAGTAGAATCCTTTTGTGTGATATCCTGGCCTGCTCCAGATTGATGATCCCATCTCGTTTCGCCTCATCAGCACATTTCCTCTGCCTTTCCCTGCTTTGTGTGCCAAGGTCATTAATGCAAATGTCAAGCAGGATATTTTTTTGAGGCAGAAACCCAAGGAACTGTGTGGGTAACCCACTCTCAGTGTGACACAGCCCCTTTCAGCTGAAGCAATTACCGTGCCCCTTTCAGGCTGCTCTTGACCAAATTTACTTTTCACATGCTGGTCACATCTTCTCTGCCTTTGCTCATAATTTACTCTCTGGCCTTAATTCAAGTGTCTTGTGAAGCCCAGATGAGTGAGATCCACTGCATTTCTTTCACCACAAATATCTCTGAACCTACAAGAGGCAGCTATGAGCTGTGGCATTTAAAATAGGTCAGGATAATAAGTTCAAACCAAACTAGTTTCCACTTTATCAATGTGCCTGTTAATGAAGAGTTGGATGTCACAGGAATTTGGGTTGGGGCACAGTGTCCCCTCTGCTGTCCCCATGTCCTGGCTGGTGGTGTCACCAGTGGTGTGGGACAACGGAGCTGGGGAAGGACCTGCAGCTCAATTTCATCATCAATTTTATTATTTAGATATTTGCTGATGGATCCAGCATGAGAATAATGTTGATAAACAATTAAAACTCGTGTTTTAATTGTTCCTAAGTGGTGTTTTCCTTCATCAAGGACTTGAGGAGCTGCTGTGAGGGGGCAGAGTCAGGACAGGTGATCCCAGATGGCCAAAGGATATTCCATCCCGTGGAACATCATGCCCTGACTCTCCTGTGGCACCATGGTGCTTCCAGGACAATCCCTAAACAAAAGCCACTGTGGGGACAGGCTGAGTGGAAGCAGAGCTGGACCCAGGCTGGGGAACAGCAAACCCAGGGTGTGGGGAGGGCAAGGGGGTCCCTGTGGGTCCCTTCTGCCACCTTGGTGCAAGGAGGCATCAAAGCTGACTCTTCATGACCACACACATTGACGTGATTGAAATGATCTTTATTTTAGTGTATTATTCTGACACAGTTTAAATAATTTTTATGCTTAGAAAAAGAATATTTACTTTAACTTAAATAAGTTAAATAAAATAATTTTCCCCGTTGAAGAAGCCTGAGGGTCAAATCCTCTCTGGTGTGCCCGAGGCTGGAAGCCATACAGGGATGGGATTGTGGATGTCAGCAGGGAAGGCTCAGTTTTCCAGGCTCTGGAAGTGCTTCAGGAGCTCCTTCACCCAGGGTGCCTGTGGATCTGCACACACCATCTTCTCCTTCTTGGTGACCACACTGCCGGGACAAAACCTGCCTTGAGGTGCTGGGCTGAGGCATGGGGATCTGAGTCCCACCAGCAGCACCCCGAGTGTCCCATGAGTGTCCCCAACTGCCCCCTGGCACCCCTGGGCACCGCCCCGAGCGCTGGGCACCGCTGGGTACTCACATCACGCCCGGCTGGGTGCAGGAGCTGGCGGTGACGAAGACGGAGCTGACGAGGCGCCGAGGGATGGGCCTTTTCTGGTAGGTGAAGCAGCAGCTGCTGGGGACCCCATCTGTGAGGGGACAGACACACGGCCCTGCTGACCCCCCAGCTGCAGCACAGCCTCTGCCCCCCACATTCCCTGGCAGAACCCCCTCCAGGAGACCCCCAGCCCCAAACCTGCATCCCACAGTGTGGCAGACCCCGCAACGCTCCCCACAGCCACCAGCCTTCCCCCTGCCAGGGCTGGGACTCTGCAGCAGCTCCCAGGGAGGACACAGCGATGCTGGACTCACCGAGGTGACCCTCAGATGGGGAGCAGGTGGCCAGGAGGAGCAGAGTGACCAGGGTGGCTGCCAGGACCTTCATGGTGCTGCGGGCCGAGGGCTCTGTGAGCGCAGCTGGAGCTGGAGCTGGAGCTGAGGAGGCTGCAGGGATCTCTCTCTGTGGCCCCTGGGGCTGTGCTCCCCTTTTATCCTCCTCGGAGGGCGGGTGCAGGACTTCAAGGAAAGAAAGTGAGGGCATCATACCGGGGAAATTATGTCAGGATCACCCAGTTTTGCTGATCTGCAGAAGGCTCGGAAACCGCGGAAGGGGAAGCGCCGGCCATGAGGCTGCAGCTTTCAGGGTGCTCTTTGTGTGCCTGGTGGTCCCAAACTGTGGCAGAGCTCTGGGGGTGGAATAGCCCAGCTCAGGTGCCCTGGCATGGACACCCCCACCCCCAGGAAACCACTGCCAGCAGTCAGATCCCAACTTCTCCCCGGGTTTGCCACAAATGCCACTTCTTCACCACGGGGATCCAGAGCGAGGGGCATAACCACTGCACACACATTCCTCTGCACTGATAACACCAGCTCCTGCTTGGATGGGAAAGATCATGAAGGGACAGGCTTGTGTTGAGCTGGAAGTCACCGTGGGGCTCACATTTGTCCCTTTTTGCTGTGATGTGGTCAAAAGAACAATTTCCTCACTGGAAAGGTTGTGGAGACAAGGAGTCTGTGGAGGTGCAGGGCCTGGACTCTGGTGTCCTGATCCTGCAGCCTGCCCTGCCACCTTCCCTGTCCCCTGGCTGAATTTACACCTCTTTAAGGGTTTCAGTTTGGGCTGCAGCCTGCCCTGCCACCTTCCCTGTCCCCTGGCTGAATTTACACCTCTTTAAGGGTTTCAGTTTGGGCTGCAGCCTGCCCTGCCACCTTCCCTGTCCCCTGGCTGAATTTACACCTCTCTAAGAGTTTCAGTTTGGGCTGTAGTCTCTCAATGCTCAAGTAGTTGCAATTACTGCTTGCCCACTTCTTCCCAAGCAGGGTCATATAATCCAATTTAATCTCTCCTGATTTAGCCCCAAAAAGCAAAGCCCCCTCTATCAGCGACAGCATCAAGGGCAGGAGCCAGAGGGAGGAGAGGATCCTGCTGGTGCCCACTGGGATCAGCTCACTGCAGATGAAACCTCCAGGACACTGCAGAGTGAGTGAAAAAGGGCAGCATTTGCAATGCCAGAGGGTAATTCCCAAACACCCCTGTCTGCTGCACACCCAGACAGAGTGAGCTCCCTAAATCCCTCATTCCTCCATTTATTTTTTGCTTTTTCCAGCCTTTCCCTGATGCTGCCACAGACAGTTTGCAGTCACCATGCAAACCCTGAGCTTCCCCTGGCCTTCCTGCTGACCCTGCCGTGGGCATGACTAATTCCTGACTGATTCGAGGGCTGAGTCCAACTGCCCAGAATGCTGAGCCACGGCAGCGCCTGTGCTCCCATCCCAGCTCCCAGCAGCTGCCTCTTGGCCAGCAAACCTTCCCCTGCCATTCTCTGAGGTGGGAATGGCTGCAAATCATCTCCTGGAGTTGGTCAGGAGGAGCTGGGCAATGCTGAGCTGGTCTTGGGGTGGTGGAGGAATAGGTCCAGCTGTTCCAGCTGTTCCAGCTCTTTCTCCAGCTCCCAATTTTCAGCTATTTCTGTTCCAGCCACTCTGTGCACGGGGCTGCAAAGGAATCGATAAATCCTTTGGATTTAACAATAACCAGGCTCTCCAGCAGAAAGGCTTGGAGAATTCACCTGCTGCTTGTCACATGGCCCTGGGTACACAAAGGCAGAAGGAGGGGACACGGCTCCTCAGGGGAATGCAGATCTGCACGAGTTTATTCTGCTTTTCTGCTCTGCTGATTGCAGAGACACCCAGAGGTTTCTCTAGAGCTCAAAGCACTCCCTGTGTGCAGAGGAATCCCAAGTTCAGGATGAGCCAGCAGAAGTTTTGTGTGCTTTCATGAACCTCTCTGCCTGGAAACCCCGTGGGTCCCGCAGAGATTTCCCCACATCTCTGCCCTCCAGCCACCTCTGGAATTCGGGCTCCTCTCCTGCCCTCACCAGGGCCAGCTTTGCTCTGTGCATGGGGGAGAAGTGGGAGTGGGGACAGACAGGCTGTTAGGGTGAAGGAAACCAGGAATCGCTGTCTGCCTCAACCACAGGAACAAGATCCTGAGCTATCCAAACCCTGGGATGGGCTTTTTTATGGAGAGGACAGCCCTGAGCCAGGAATGAGCTGGATTTGGGTGCCATTGGCTTGGTGGGAACCCAAACAGAGGGAAAAGGGGCAGGATGGACAAGAGAGCAGCACTGGGGGACAACAAACATCCCAGAGCCAGAAAACCCTGGAAGCTGAGACTGAGGCACTGTGGGCACTGCAGTTTCCAGAGGATGACAGAGGGTGACTTGGCATCCGGCAGGAACCACGGAGAATCTCACAATTAATAGATTCTTTCTGATGGAAAAGGCAAAAACATTTCCTCTTTGCTGCAGAATTGACTGGCCAAGCTTTCAGTTCCCTATTCGGCCGAGGGCCGGATGGGACTTCTTACTGGATGCTGATGAAATATTTTCCATTTTAACTGGAATCGAGGGTATTACGGCGAATTGCACAAAAGTGCAGCTCAGCACAGGCAGGGAGTTTGTGTTTAATTCTGTTTGAGGAATTAGATACAAGGAACTGATCTAAAGGGAGAGTAAAGAAATGGCTTTGTGGTTTTATTTCTCCTGCCGTGGAAGACCTCGTCTGTGAGCGGATGATATTCGGATCCAGCAGAGAAACGGGAGTTTGGGGAGGAGGAAAGGCAGGGAAAGAGAAACTTCAGCTTTACAAATGCAAATTTGAAGAACTAAAGAGAGAAAAAGCCCATTTTTGTTCGGGAGGGGAGTAAAGAGCCAAAGCTGCCGCTTGTTTTTGGCTTCTCTGGTTGTGGGCGAGTTCTCAACACCATCAAAATTTCGTGCACCAAGGAGAGAAAAGGAAAAAGAGAACAAATGAGGAAGGAAGAGGCAGGTGGGGCAGGTGCAGTCAAGCAAAAAGGCCCCAAAGGTTCCCATAAATTCCTCCTGAGCCAGGCTGCGGTGTCCTCGCCACTAGGACAGACTCACAGGGAGTGGGAGAGGTTCCACTGGTGAGCACTGGTCTTGCATTATGTGATAATTGTGGCACTGCCTTGTGTGAGAATCCCAAAGAAAAGGAGGGAATTAAGTCTAAAACCCCCCTCACCCCTGGGGCCGTACAGAGGGACCATCCCTGACTGAGGGCAGGACAAGGGGGAGCAGCAGGGACAGTGTGGGGTCAGAGCAGACCCCAAATTTGCTCAGTCCCGGGGTGAGAAGCCTGCCCTTTGGGGCTCTTATCCCAGAAACAAGGGACAAGAAGAGAATCACAGAATATTCTGAGTTGCAAGGCATCCATGAGAATAATCAAACCCAACTGCTGCCCCTGAGGCAGAAGGATGCTCTGGGCACCTCTTGAGGAGAGGAGCCCCACATTTTGCAGCACCAAAGGCATCAAAGCAACCTCTGCCTTCCCCAGCCTCTAGCCCAAGGCAGGAGCCCACAGCAGGAAGAAGTGAAAGACACTGGCAGCACTCTGATCCCGTGCAAGGGCGGAGGAAACCGCTGGGATTACGCAACATCCCTCTGGGAAGTGACACTCATTGATAAAAATTATGCAAAGGGGTCCCGTGGCTCGAGGTTCCGAAGAAGGCACAGCCTCATGAGCTGTCTCCGACCCTCGTGCGTGTGGTTTTATGGCAGAAATTCTGCACTCAAAGCAGAGATGGATTTGTAATTCCAGTTGCCAAATGTTCCTTCCCTCTCTGAGGATCCTCTGGGAAGGCCCACAAGCCAGGACAGGTTTTTCTGTGGTCCTGCATCAAAGACAGAGTGACTTTTGCACCAGACTGAGAGGAAAAGAGCAGCTTCTTCCCAGGCAGGATGCTGCAGCACACCTGGCATTCCAATAAATCCCAAAGGGATTAGTGGGGGAAAAAGGGGTGATTTGGCACTGCAGCCACTCTCCTGCCACGCAGCCCTGCCAAAGCCACAGGGACGCTGAGCTGGTGGCCCTCAGCCCCACTCTTGGCAATCTTCCATCCCCAGGTCTGTTCCATGCTGTCATCATCTCTGTGTGGGCTCCAGCTCTGAGTCAGAGTGCTCGGGGTGAACGTGGCCTTTGGAGTGGGATCCCCACCCCTGGAAGTGTTCCCAAGATGTGTCACCTGGGGACACAATTTGGTGCTGGGTTAAATGGGTGGACTTGACCTTAAAGGTCTTTCCTTTAATGCTTCCTTGATTTGGAGAACCAATTCCTGCCCTGTCCTTCACACATCCCAATATTCTGCTGGATCCTTGGATTTCCAACACCAAAGAGCAACAAGAGAAGTCTTGTTAACTCTCGTTTTGACTGAGAATTGCAGTCACACAGCCCTAGGCAAGAATATTTCTTCCAATTCCAGACCAGTTCCAGGTGCTGTAGAATCCTGGGGGGATCGTGGCAGATCAATTGGCCTGAAGTCATTGATTTGTACAAAAAATGCCCTAAACGGGGGCAGATAAATGGCAACAAATCTGGCAGTGTGGATAAAGGTATCTTTAGGAGTGAGGCCATCAAAAAAGAGTCCCAGCTCATCAAAAAGATGATTCAAGTGAGTCACAAACGAACAGGGAAGTGGATAATTCAGTGTTTCTCTGGAGAAACCGTCTGCCCACGGCTTGGATGGGTGCCCTGGTTGGGTGACAAACCCAGGCCCAGGCCGTGGTGGGGAAGGGAGTGACACCAGGCCGGGGCTGTCACCAGTGGTGTTCCCCAGGGACAGAGCCAACCCAACCCCTAAACACCCTCAAACACCCCCAGGGAGCCTCACCTCCGTCCCCATCCCATGGGCAGCTGCCCAGGGCATCCTTAACCCCACACCAGGGCTCCACCTTGGAGGGCAGCTGGGCCCTTTGGGTGTCCCTGTTCTTCCAGGGGCTCCTGGACTGCTCCTGGGAATGCTGAGCCTGGATGTGACCTGTTTTCTCCCCCAGGATTGACATCTCACAGCAGCTGCAGGTCAGCACGAGAGCGTTTATTGAGCCCGCAGGGGAGGGGACGGAGCCAGCTCCATAAATTACTGAGTGACACAAGAAGGCACAGAGAATTAGGGGATACAAATAAATAGAGCTTTTGGGGGAGGCAGCTTCACTTGGAGGTGCTGTTTGGCTTCTTCTGCTTGCTCAGGTACTCCTGGAACCAGCTCTCCTGTGGGTCCACGCAGACCATCCCCCTCGGCAGCGTCACCCTTTGGGGGGAAAGGATATCCAGAGTCAGCCTGGGAGTGGAGCATCCCACCAGGGATTCCTGCCCCCCACTTTCCCTGGAAGTGCTGACTCTTGGCCACCTCTGCAGGTTTGGTTTCCTCCCCATTTCCCCGCTGGCAGCAGAAACGGGGAGGGGTTGTTTGGGTTCAGCAGGGGAGCGTGAAGAGCCAGGTTAGGGCAGCCCCACCCCCAGCACCAGCACCCTCCCCAGGGGGTTTGGGGGACTCCCCAAAAGCAGAGCAGCTGCAGGGGAGGTGGGTGAGCGGGGTGAGGAGTGGAGTGGCGGGGAGGAAGGCTGGGTGGGACCGGGGTCACTCACAGGACAGCCTTGTGGGTGCAGGTGGAAGGCGTGTACTGGTACTCCTTGATTCTGAACTCGGGGATTTTCTGACGGGAGAACATTTCCTTGGAGCAGCACGTGACTTTGGAGCTGCGGACTGAGAGCAGGAGAGAGGGTTTAGTGCTCTCCCACTCCCGGCACGAGGGATGGGGGTGCTGATCCCACATCCTGCAGCCCCAGTGGTGATGCTCTGCCCCGGGCTAGGAGCCCCCCATTGCCCTGCCCGTAGATCTCCCCAGTTGGGGTTTCCTGGGGCTGAACCCAACCCTGTTTTTGCTCATTTTGAACAAATCCAGCACAGCCCCATGCTCAGGCAGCTGGTGACGCCCCGCAACCCCACAATCCGGAGCTGAACTCTCCTCCCTCTCCCCAGCCCCAAATCCCATCAGAGGGGGAGCTGGGACAGCTCAGAGGGGAAAATCTCCATGTTGATACTTACAGGACATCCCCTGCCTCCCAGCCCAGGCAGCTGCCAGCAGCAGGACGAGCAGGACCAAGGAGATCTTCATGTCCCACCCGAGGCTCCGTCAGCACCAGCAGCTCTGACTCTGCTCCAGCCACCCAGAGCTCGCTGCCCTGCTGCCCGCACCCCTGGGTGATATATAACCCCTGCCAGGCTTTCCATGACAGCTCCGGACCTTCCCCGTGGAAAGAACCGCTGGGATCTCTCCAGAAGGGGTGAGTGGTGAAGGGAAATTCCTCCTCGCAGCCCCTTTGGCCACCTGAGGGCTGCTGGAAAGTGTGGGAGCACTGGTGATGCTGGAGCTGAGTCTATTTTGGGTTGGGTTGTGGCCACCAGCAAACCACACAGGATGATGCTCACACTTGCCAAGGTCCTGTGCGAGTTTCTGTGCAAAAATCACCCCTTTGCCATTGGCTGTGAGGTCTCTTCTCACAGTTTTGCTCTGGGGTGGGTGGCTCGGTGGTGGCTGGGTTTGTCCCTGGGTGTTTCTCCATCACCCTTTGCTGGCTGCTCATCACGGTGGCTCTGCCACTGTCACAGCGCCCGTCACATTTCCTGGTGGCACCCTGGGGTTTTGGGCTGTCTCAGCCATCCTTGAGATCTCCCTCTGACAGAATTTAGGCCGTTAATTAGGATGGGGTGTGAGGAGCACAGGCAGCCCCCTCCTCCCGGGTGTGTTGTCCCTCTGGTACTTCCCCAAAGCCCTCATGAGCATGGTCTGGGCCTGTTCACCCCTGGATGTCCTCACAGAGGTCTGGCTGAGGCTCCAGCTCTTGCTGGCTCCTTGCTGATCCCAGCACCTGGGCAGGAAAGGCGGCAGCAGGATCTGCCCACTCCCGAGAGACTCGCACAGACAGATGTTTGCATGTGGGAATCACCTTTTATTCCGCTCACTGCCTACAAACAACAACTGTGGGGCTGCTCCCGCTGCACCCCCCGGCTGCTGCAGCCTCTCCATGGACCACAGAGACTCTGGACACTCCATCCTGGTGCGATGAGGGGTTGGGAGATGCCCTTTGCCTTCAGGGAGGTGGGGAAGGTCGTTGTGAGGAGGAGGATGTTCCTTATGAGCTGCTCCATCCAGAAGTGTCCCCCATGCAAAGGGGTTGCTGTGGCGGTGTCTCCCATGGGGAGGAGTCCCCGCTGTCCCCGGCCACCCCGCTAGCTGGGGATGGAGAAGGAGCTGACTTGGAAGCTCTGCTGGTACCTCTTGACCCACGGCCTGCTGGCCTGGGTGCAGATCTCCTTCCCGTTCCTCACCCTGAAGCTGGAGCACAGAGAAGCTGGGATCAGTGGGGACCCCAACGCTGAGTCTCTGAGGGGCTCAGGGGATCAGGATTGGACCCAAAGCAGGTCTGGCAGGACGCAGGGGTGGATTTGGGGTACTCACATCACAGCCTGGTGCGGGCACTCGGGGCTGGTGGGGTAACAGGCCACCACGTTGTCCCTCTTGATCCTTCTCGTCTGGAAGTTGAAGCAGCACTTGTCCGGCACGGCTGGAGCTCCTGGGGGACAGCACAAGCTTGGCTTAGCCTGGACAACCCCGCTCCCTCCTCAGCCCTCCTGCCATGGCAATGGCAGCTCTTTGGGGGACCCCCTTGTACCCCGTGGATGAAGCAAACCCGACCCCACAGCTCCAGTTTCCGTCCCCGTCCCGCAGCCCTGGGTTCTGACCCCATCCCGCAGCCCCTGGGGCAGGGGCAGTGCTCACTCTGAGCCAGGCTGTGCCAGCACAGCGTGGAGAGGATGAGGAGGGCACAGACCACCCTGGTCGCTGTCTCCATGCTGGGCTGTGGCAGTGGCAGAGCCGCCTGTGCCGGGGCCAGGCTGCTCCGGCTGCTTTTATGGGGGAGCTTCCCCCAGGGCCAGGGGGAGGGCCTGGTCCCCTGCCACGTCCCAAAGCACAGAGGATAAGTGATACTCATCCCCTCATCCCGTCCCCAGCCCTGGGAAAGAAAAACATGTGCTCCCAGGCCGTGCTTCTGGCACCGATGGGCTTGGGATTTTTTTCCTGAGCTCCGGCCTCCAGTGTTAGGGCTGATGGACAGGCTGTTCCCAAAGTTTGGCTCTTCACCCTGATTCCTGGGCAGGCTGTGTCCAGGACACATGGAAGGAGCCCCAGGGTGGGTGAGAGGGTTTGGGGATGTCCTTTGGATGGGACAAGGGACAGGCAGAGCATCCTGCAGGGTATCCCATGGTGCATGTCCTCCCCCTGCCCTGCAGTTTTGTATCCTGGGGCAAAACCCCTTTGCCCCTCCCCCCAAAAAAAGCCATAAAGAAAATCAAACCATAGAGGAAAAACCCCAAAACACAGAGAAACAGCTTCTGCTTGGTTGTATCAGGCACCTAAACTCCTCTGTGCTGGTTTTGGGGGTGTTTGGGGTCCATGGGGCCGGGGGGAGGACAGGCAGGTAGCTTCGCTTCCCCGCGCTCTGTGCCAAAGCAGCAGCTCGTGTCCTTGGCCGGGCTGGGCTGGGAAAGGCAGAGGCCAGCCAGGGGCTTCCCTCGAGGGTTTTGCCTGGCTGCAGCTGTCCAAAACCCCCCTCTCCCCCCAGCCCCTGCGGATCCCAGGGCGCTTCCCAGCTGCCGGCAGCTGGCGGGTGGTGGGAAGCAGCGGGGAGAGGCAGAGGCTGTGCTGCAATCTCATCCCAGCACGGCGCTGCCAATGCCGGGGGCACCCTGGGGCATTTCAGGCACAGTCCTGCCATGGGGATGCAGTTCCGGGAAGGGACTTGGCCTGCCGGGAATGGGGACAGCCTCCATTCGTTCTTTTCCAAAGCCATTTCCCAGAAATGAGCCCAAATTTGCTTTGGGATGAGCGTGTGGGATGACGGTGACGTGCCGGCTGATGCCCCGGGGGTAATGGGGTGGGGGTCTGCGTTTGTCTAGCACCTTCTGTCATCACCTAAATTCCCAACGAATCCCTCCTCAGGGAGCGGAGGAGTGAGGATGACTCTGGCTCTGCTCTGGCTCAGCTGCCTGGCTCGCCTTTCCTTAACCGGATCCATCTTTTCCCTCATCCCTCTTCCTACCCCCACACACCACAACGCTCCTGGAGCAGCTGGGGCAAACACGGCCCTCTGAGGGTACAAAATATTCCCTGGAAGAAAACGAAACACGAGGAAAACAAACCAGGGTTGGTCGGGCTGGGAAAAGCCCTTTTAAAGACTCCGAGGTAAAATACTGGGATGCAGCAGGCAAAAAAGCCCGGGAATGGCATTCCCAGCTCATCAACCCATGGTGTTTGAGGCAGGGAAGGGCACAGGGCACGGGCAGAGTCTCTGCTCTGGGGTGGCCCCACAAATCCTCGGGTCCCGCAGATGATCCGGGCAGGAAAACACCTTTTCCCTCCTTTCTTCCCTTGTTTCACGGGGGGCTCCGTGCCTGCTCTCCCAGCTCTGGCTCCAGGCTTGGACAAACGGGACAGACCCCGCTCCTGCACAGGCAGAGGTGACAAAATTTGGGACCCCACCGAGGGCTGAGCTTTCATTGCTCTCTCCAAAATATTTGCAGGCGCTCCAAACCTCCCACTTCTGGGTGGGATTGGGGTATCCCGGTGGATGCTGCAGATTGGGGTATCCTGGTGGACGGAAAGCGGAGCATTCCTGGGAATGCCGGTGCCGAATCCCCCTCCGCGCTCCCAACCAGCCCCAGCCTGGTCTGTGCGGGACACCCCGGGACACACCGGGACACGCTGGGACACACTGGGACACACTGGGGGACACCGGGACACCCCAGGATGCACCGGGACACGCTGGGACACCGGGATACACCGGAACACTCCGGGACACGCTGGGACACCAGGACACAGCGGAATACACCGGGACACCCCGGGATACACCGGGACACACCG
>VZRS01009907.1:661801-715274 GCA_013398055.1 Ifrita kowaldi | reverse complement strand
GTCCTTGTGGGGTGACTGATGTGTCCCCTGCAGCCTCTGAGCTGCTCTCAATGGATTCCTCATCCATACAGTCGTTGTCTCTTGGCGGGTATCGTACCCAAGAGATCAGCTCAGGGCCAGAAGGCACATGAGCCACCGCCACACTGTTCTACTAAAGATACCTGCTCTTTCTCTGTATCAGTATCTGATCTTCTAAATTCAGTGCTTAGAAAAATAGTTTCTCTTCTCTATTACAGGCCACAGTGTACAATCTTTTCAGTAAAATCTTTCATGAATTGTGATTACTAACCCTGGAGCCAGAAGGAGCTCAGACAGTCTTTTAGATTTTGTCATGAATTTTTCAAGGTTTTAGCCAGTTAAGAGACAACCTTCTAGTTGTAATTTGAGCAGATTTTATATGAAACTTCTTAAAGATAATATATACATCCACAAATTAAAGACACTCTTAGACAGAATATTCAAACCATTCTGAAGTCCTGCTTAATAATATAATTATTAAGCTTTCTGAACGGGCTCTTCATCTTTGATGTCCCTGCAGAAATTTTGACAGGACCTAAGTTACAATATTTTTTTGTCAAATGAATATAAGATAGGCTGAAACCTGCAATGCACTTATCCTTCTCTTACTCAAAATGACACCTGCTATTTTAGGAAGCTACAGAGCAGATTGTAATATTCATATAATTATCTCAGTAATGTTAGCAGCAGTCCAGAGAGACAGATAGAAAGTGGCAAAGTGCTCCTCTTTGGAGTATTGTTAGTGTCTGTACAAACCTGGCCATCCAGATTATAGTTTAGTAGAACTAATGCAGTACATGTAAATGTTTCCAAAATGGCTAGTCAATCTGTATTAAGACCTCCCCAGGGTTGTCTTTCAACCAGTTCTGATGTTCAAGTCCAAAACATTTTAAAAATATTCAAATGCTCTCCATGAAATCTGATTTTTTTTTCATTCCTTAGAAGGCCTCATTTACATGACTTCCCTGCTACAGAATTGATAGTTCTCCAGCTTAATGAGCTGCAGAAATGCTTCTTACTGAGGAGGTAATATTCTGGTGATAGATCTCTACCCGATTATTAATGCTTTCCTTAGAACAACAGTAAAGAAAAGCCAGGTGACTTGATTCTTTCCTTGAGCAGATCATTTACTTCTTAATCTTCCTAAAGTGAAATCAATCCTGGTAGAAAGGGATATACATCAGGTCCACACTCTATTTAGTCATGTCTAAGTCCCACTTGTGTTTAGGAACATAAGTGACTCTTAGTTTTTGCACATGCCCTGTGCAGTCCACCAGAAGTAAGCAATGGTTAAGGATTGTAGATAATGATCTGTGTCTAACTGGCAAAAATTCCTGAAGCACATACTTAGGGGTTTTTTCAATCTTCTGAAATTCATGGTTCATAAGGATATGTCTGACCCAAGTACATCACATTATTTCACACTTCAGACAAGCCCTTTCTCCTTCCTCTCCCTTACTTATCTGGCTTACAGATTTGCCTGACTCCATATAAATGCAGTAGGACGTTCACTTCTAGTAAAATTCATTTGGCTAATGTCAACCTTGAAAGCCGAAAGCCTACTTTAACACTAATAGAGTTGAGATTTTCTCACAGCTGATCTGATTTGATCACATAGCTTAGCAGCACAGACTGTATAACCAAGGTAGAATATATCACTAGGGAATTTCCACTGGGTTGCTCACTTTGCAAATTACCTTTTGTGTGGTCCAGTAAAAGTGTCAATTAGCTTATTTTGATCAGCTTTTAAAAAGTGGAAATGACCTAATGTTTTCATAGGCTTGACCTAAGCATAAACAGAACGATTTCTGACAAACTTTAAGGAGTCCACCAAAAATATATAATATTTTTGGGGATAAGGTTCCATGGAAAACCAGAGCATGAACATACATGCTAGAGAAAGAAAAGAGTTCAGAAAAAATTGAATATATTGAATACTTACCAGCTGAGCCCTGCTCCAGGAGTCAAGGCCAAGTGCTTTTGGAGCAATAGGCTAAGATCCATTTTTTTGTTGCTACTGTTTTGCTCACGGTTGTTTGGGGGTTTTTACAAAATCTCTTTATGCACATGAAAGAAATCATGTTACTCCTTTATTAAATTGCATATTTATAGCGAAACAGATTGATCTACAGACTCATAGACAGGCAGAGATGATAATTGATACCTTTTGTTTGTTTTTCACATATTTTTCAAAACTTGCCTGGATTGTTTTGGTGCTGCCTTGTATGACTGAGTGAGCTTACATTTTCCCAAACAATTCATAAGTTTTACTGTAAAAGAGAAAGAAATTGTCATTGCAGCAATCAAGACAGGAGAGGAGAAAAAAATATGCAACGTCTTGTCTCTATACACCTCAAACTCTAGAGAGGAATTTATTTTTTAGTCATGTCAGCTCGAATTTCATGTCAGCTTGAATTTTGAACTGTATTCCAGTGATAACTTACCCACTATTTGAAGTTTATTTAAGTTTTTGTTTTGNTAGTCATGTCAGCTCGAATTTCATGTCAACTTGAATTTTGAACTGTATTCCAGTGATAACTTACCCACTGTTTGAAGTTTATTTAAGTTTTTGTTTTGTTTTGTTTTGTTTTTCAGCTTCACATTACAGCTAAAGCAGAAGGATGATGAGGGCACTATTTTATTGCCTCTGCACTCTTCCGTATTTTTACTTTCACTCCCTTTAAGTATCAAACCGTTATATTGTCTTGGTGTGAGGCATGCAAACATTTTAGCCAGTAGTAATTAGGAGTAACAATGGACTCATCTAGGCACTTCTGACCACCTGACTCAAAGCCCAAGGTGCCCAGGAGTTAGCTCACAGCATGAAAACCCATGGAGTTCAACCCCAGGTGGCCTTCAGAGAAATAACACCTCTGTTTGGAAGGCTAAAGGCAGACAAAGAAGTGGAAGAAGGATAAATAGATCTGCTGTTTAGGGGAGGGACACATTGCTGCATTTGTTCCAAGAATGGCAGACAGGATGCTCTGGGTTTTGGCTGTCCCGTGGCCTGACATCTCATTGGCAGCAGCAGATCATGAGGAGGAGCAGTTCATTGCTTCTGGAGCACATCTGCTGGTTTCACTTCATTCAAAGGGCATCAGGTTCACTCACTCCAGGATGACACTGCAGCAAGAACCGCTACATGGCGAGTGAGAGAGATCAGGAGATTCCCATCTAAAGCACACACATCTGAAGTCACCTAAGACACTAAAGTCAGTCTGAGTTCATTTGCTACGGTTTTCAGTTACACCTTGGAAAATTCAGCAGAAAGTCAGGAGGGAATACAGTGTTTTTTTAAAACAATCGCCGCTCTCTTCTTCACTCACTGAAGGTGTACAGATAAGATTAACAATAGAAGTAGGCATTATTCTACTCTTCCCCCGTAGGGACTTGCACAGTAGGGAGAAAAACTGGACTGAGATTTTGTTTCAGCACTAAGCAGTTTCTGAGGGATCTTCAGGAATGATATGGTTGTGAAAATATGCTCTCTACCTAGTTAACGTTTTCCTTCTGTTCCTTAACAAGCTTACCTATCTGGCTAGAGAGACATCAGTTCATCATCACCCACCCTACTTTCACCTGCTTCTGCCTTTGCTTTATCTAATTTTTTTACTTTTATAAAGTAAAAAAATTGCTCCAGCTCACATTTGATATACTAAGATACAGTAAATAACTCTAGCCCAATCCACCAGTGGATAAAAACTGGAATGACTAAAAAAAAAATAATTTTGAAACAGCAGGTTTGCAAATAATTGTGTGTGTCATGCATTTCTACTCTTTCCCAAGCCTCCTTGTTTCCATTACAGGACCTTTCAAGAGGAGACTTTTTCTCACCCTCTACTTACAGAATGGGCCCCAATGACCACTGGAACCTCCAAGGACCACTGCATAGCAAACAATAAGCAAAACAATAATGCACAAAAGAGAAGAATTTGTCTATCCGACAGAAGGATTTAGTTCTTCTATCACTATTGCATAAATTTAATCAGATTTGACCAAAAGTTTTCATTCGAGTTTTCATTGCCAAGGAAGCTTTTGTAGATCATATTGACCCAGACAAAACAATTACAGAATTGTCTGAACTATAAATATTCCTGTTTCTTTCTTTAACCTTGGCTTGCATTTCTTTTTCCCTTGACTTAAGCAATACTATTTCATTCTGAAAGGTTCAAGCAGAGTGAATCAAAAAATTATCAAATAAAACAAATATAAGATAGATAAATAACTAACCTCACTATGGTTTATCTAACCCTAACTAGCCATGAGAAAAGAGTTCTGGGGTCTTACTAGGGTTATAGCCCCTGGATAGATTTCCAAAGACTATGTAGTTTGAGACTATAGACTTAAGATGAATTAATAAATTGCATTGTGCGATCCCCTCACAGTATGATGTGTTTGTGTGTTTATGAAGCAACTTGGGAGGTTAATGAGTAGAAGTGCATACTACAGATTCTCCATGTAATTTTAATCTGTTTGGGAAATGAAGATAATGAAAAAAAACTCTAATCATGTCCTGATAAATGGTAGCAGAGAATCTTAAAGGAAGAGAACATATTGCTCCAGGGTCTCTCAGAAACCCAGACATGCCACTCTTTTTTACCCAGTGCTGAAGACTGGTTAAGTTATAAGATGTATCTTCAGATGGTAGCCATTCGTCCCCTTTCCACAAAGTTTACTGAAGCACTTACGCAGCGTTTGCTCCAGCTGTCAGTTGTCAGGACATCTTTTTGCCAAAAACTCTCAATCTCTCGAGCAATCCAAAGCTAACTAATCTTGGAAGCAAGTCTGATTTCATGACCAAGCTCTCCAAGAGCTGACTTCTGCACTAGTGCACAAGAGGATACCTCAAGTCAAACACTGGCAAGGTAATTTTTCATAAGCAAAGGAGACCTAAGCTAAAGAGTATGGTAAATCAGACTAAGGAACTCTGGCAAAGAGAAACATTTTCCCATCTGCATAGTAGAGAGTACAGCTGAAACTTGGTTTGTGACCTCAAAAGTCACAAAAGAAACATTTTTTTTTCTACCCTATATATTACCGATGTGTTATTACATGCCTTTTTAGAAACCAGATTAACCTATGCAGAATGCAGAAAAACTATACTAATTTCAATAGTAACATATCACAGATATAGCCTACTCTCAAAAAAAAACCCTGTAGGAAATTCGTCAGAACAAGCAGTAGGTAATGTCTGAAAGAAGTAATCAAGCTGACAAATACGAGATGGAGAGCAACTACTAAAGAATGTGACGTGGGACTAACAGTAACCAGCTGAATCTGTCAGCATTGTTATACAGATGCAAAAAACCACCAGTCGAACAAACCCAAACAAAGCATGTCTGCATATTCAAATAAGAATCCAGCCTGCAGAATAAATGAAGTTGTTCTGCTTTCTGCTGCGCTGTGCAGACATTGCTTAATGGAGTGCTGTGTAAAGGGTAGGGCTCTGTATTTCAAGAAAGATGTGAACTAACTGGAAACAGTTGAAAACTGATCAGCTGCCTGGAAAATTTGAGTTAAAAGGAAAGATTAAACAAACTGAGATTGGCAGAAAACAGGGGAAGACATAAAAGTCCTAAATTGCTACTCAGAGCTTATTAAAAGAAAGTCTTTTACCCAATTTCACAATGGTAAATATCTACTATCTAATGGTAAATATCGATGATACAAACAGAGTCAGTTCTGTCTTATGTATGACAAAACCTATTTTTCTACCCAAACGTGGATTAGAAATGGCCACTTAATTCTTCTCCATTCACTCAATTATGATTTATGTGCCTATACAATAATGAGTAAATCTATTTAATGTTTCGTTCTAATTGTAAAGCCTTTTCTCCCTTTGTTTCTTTTCCAGTGTCTGAACTTCAATCCGTATTATATTAATTTAAATAATATAAAATTGCATTAATTGTTTGTGACATTTTCTATGATAATACCACATGTCCTGTCATGTCAAGTTCATGAATGTGTGAAACACCTGAAAATTCATCCATTGACCTGAAAAAGAAAATAATGTATGGCCGTGCATCTATGTCTTTTGCAAGCATGTATACTTGATTCTACTTTCCATTCAAACTGGTTCTATTTTAAAAAAATAAAAATCAATGCGCTTTGTCTGCACCTTTGGTTTTGGACATGTAATAAAATATGTAAAATGTTTCCAGGTTACTATTTATCCATTTATATCTAAATATCAAACAGCAGGTGTTCAATGACATTTTTCACACAGGTTTCCCTATTATCTGATTCTTCAGTCCCTACAACCCCAATCTCATCCCTACCTACAGAGCTCTTTGGTTGCAGGCTCATAATCTGAGGCCAGGCTATTTATCAGCTGGTGTTCATATTAGCACAGTTCTTGCCACATAGAAACTATAAATGATGCTGAAACACCTTGTTAAACCATAAGTATCAATGATAGGTAGGAACCATCTCACTGAAGTTAGGCATGGAAGAACTGTCCTAAGCCACAAGTTCATAGAATCGTGTATTTAATATGTATTGATTTAACACTATAAATATATACGGCTACAAAATTAACTGTATTTTTCACTGGGAAGAGACTATTGCAAAGACTTTTTGCACTCCTGAGAACACAGTGAAACTGCTAATCTGCAGCTGCACCTCATTGCTGCAGAATCCTTGGTTCATACACAATGCTTTCACAACCCTTTCGACAGGTGTGCTGTGATACAGAGTGGTTCCTCCATCCATCCAAACAGAACGGCAGGGCTGAGGTTTCATTTTTGAGAGAGCACCAGTAAGAGCAGAAGTGAGTATAATGAAAATTGGGAAACCATTTTTATGACATTTAAAAAAAACCCCTAACGTTTCTCCATTACAGAACTCCTTGAAAGAAAAGGATGAAGCCTCCTCCACCAGCACAGCCTGTATCAATATCGTAACTTGTCTGAGAAAGCCAAAGGTTATTTCCAGTGGGATGCTAGCAAAGCCGAAGTTGCATTGCAATACAGCATGTCGTAATTAGTTCCCTTGTGAAGAAGCAGCAGAAATTCATGCAGTGGGATGGCTGTTGTCCCGCTGAAAGGCAAAGCTTGGTATTGAAAGAGCACAGCGGGGAAAACAGCTCTAAGGAGCAAATACAAATTCTGTCTCCAATTCCTCTGTGGGATTGCGCATTTGATTTTCTGGTTTCTGAAAAAGTGAGCATGAATGCAACTGTAACTTGATGGCAGAAACCTTTCACATGGTCTTTGCATCTCTGAACCACCTGGTTTGGCAGGCCTGCTTTTGTGCTTCACTAAAAGACCACCAAACCTGGTATGAACCACAAATTACCTCAAGTTTTACAAATGAGTCAGCCCTGCCAAGTCTTTCAGACCAAAGAAGTTTAGAATAACATTTGAGTGCATCTGAATAGCAATTTTTCAGGGCCCTCTGTGGCCTCCCTCCCTCCCCACCTCTCTCCTAGGGGTTTAGCCAGATGTAGGCTGGGCTGTTGTAACTTTTAAAATCACCACATTGTCAGAAAGACAGTAGTCAAAGATTTGGACCACAAGCATCAGGACTATATAATAACCATAAATTTTGTAATCTGGGACTTAGCTTTCAAAGAGTCTCACTTTTCTGAATAAATCTAGCCTAAGAGATTTTGAGGAGAGTAACATTAAAAAAAAGCCTGTATCCTTTCTATCAAGTTGCACAACACCTTAGCTGCCAGTAAAAATGACAATAATATACTGTACACACTGTCATTGGTTATGGGATTTAAAACACTGACAGTAATCCCATTATCATAGTCCTGGCATCAGTAAACATTTGTTGTGCATTAGAAAGAACCCGAAACAACTGTTCATTAACTAACTAATATGCTCAGAAAGAATAACCACCTTAAAGAATTCTTGTAGGCAAAATTGCCTCATTTTTTTTTTTTACAAGCTTCAGGACTAGGATTTGTGAAGCTGTTTTTTAGTCTGGTTTTTGAGTGAGAACACATCCCATCCTTCCTGCAGGGCTTCTCTGTTTTTCAAGACCTCATCACCTTATGCTATGGAGCTGTTTAACTGTGGCAGTAAGTGGTCTAATGAAATATTACTGTACCATTTCTTCAAGGACTCCTTTGGCTTCTTGTGTCATTTATACTTCTCAGAATCAGAGTGTTTAGTTTGGACTCTTTTGCTGGAATTGCTCCTTGCTGCCTGATTGATTTGATGAATCACTGGGCCGCCACTGCCCCTTGACCCTGTTCAAGAACAGGAATGTTTCTCCAAGGCTGGCAGCCTGCGCTCACTCCAGGCGCTGCTCCAGGTCTCCGAGGAGGAGCAGCTCTTTCATGACACGTAACCTGCTTGAAGGAGACCTGTTGACATCACCAGAATTGCCTTCACTTGCACACTGGTGGTAGGAGATGCAATTCAAGGAGACGTGAAAGGCACAGGAGGATGGGGGAAAGAATGGTCTTCTGCAAGTCACAGATAAAATGTTTTGTTTCTTTGCCAGAGCCAGAAACAGGTCTCTTCAAAGAGACACTAGGGATTTGAGGCTGTCGGCCTGAGTGCAGCTGGGACTCCAGCTGAGCTGCTGTTCTTTGTTTAGGAGCAACAGTCGTTCTCGGTCAGGAACTTCAGAAAACAGCGTGTGTTTGGAGAGGCAGGCCGTTGCTGCCATTGCTGTGAAGTACCGAGTGTTCTCATGTCCCCACTCTGCAGTGAGAGCTGAGAGCTCTCAGCACTTTGTTGGCAGTGATCATCACCTCATGATTAGGTCCATGAACAATTAAGGCTTTCAGATATTCCCACACAGAAGTGATGAAGAGTTGCAAACATGAGGTTCTGATTCGCACTACTGCTATGAAGTGTGACTGCTGAAGCATTTATTTCCACTTATAGTATTTGTCCATATGTGTACTCCCCTATTTGGTATGCACACGCAGTATGGGGTTGCAATTTGAAATCTTTGGCCAGCAGGATCTGCTGGGGACATTCCTACTTCTTCTGTGTCCACCTGCTGTGATGCCAAAACTGTAAAGGGCAGTTCACATATAATAGCACAGTTTCTTCTCAGCATTCATGTTCTCCCAGGATAATCATTGGTACTATGGTCAATAGATGCAGTAGTGTTAGCTTAACAGTGCTAATTAGGTAGCTGTTCCCTGAAAGGCCTTTAATCAGATTTAGTTTGTAGACAGAAATGAAATGAGATTCCTTCTTTGGGATAAGCTGTTCCACACTGGGATTGCAGGATTGAAACAATGCCCATATTTTAAGACAGAATTACTTCTTGCTTAAAGAAAACACCTTTTTACCAAGAATGGCCTCAGAAACTGCAAGAAGTATTTAAAGAGACCTAGTCAGCATCTGTAGACGTGTCCTTACCTAACTATCCATGTGGAGACTGGAATAACTTTTAAGCTTTTTTTACAGAGAGCAGTGGCTTTGTTACATTCATTAATAGAAAGGAAATCAACATTATATACTTTTGCTTCTTTACCCTGTGTCCGTGCTGCTTCAGAAAGGAACTCACAGCACTGAGTAGAATTACAGCAGCAAAGGACATCCAGATTTTGAAAGAACAAATCAGTCCTGCTCTCAAACAGGCCAACCATTCCTCCAGCACACCCATAGAAGGGCACAACTGATACAGACAAGTGGACAAGCAACCCCTTTCTGTCCAAACAGAAAGTAGGTTGCAAAAATTTGGGCAATACTGTACATGAGAGGCAACCACAAAGTAAACTTTTGAAAAAATTAAACTTCATACTGGGTATTTATAAACTGGAGAGTGGTTTTGCAAGACACATGATTCAATCCTTCTGCTCTGCTTCTAATGAGATTTAGGGTGTTTTTTAACAGGCATGTTAAAAATACAGGACACCTGAAGACACTACAGTGGAAAACAAGAAAGGTATTTTGGGCCCTATAATGTGTTAGTTATGAGAATAAATTGATACTGGCTTGCATGAGAGGAAGTGATATAGAAAAAAACAGGTCTTCAAATATGTAAAAGGTGGCCACAGAGTTTGGCAGTGAAGTATTGTCTATGTTTGTTGTGGATAGAACAAGAAGTAATTGGTTCAAAGAGTAGCTAGAAATACTTCATGAATTAGGGAAATTCTTCCGTCTGTAGCTGTGGTTAAGCATGATATGTAGGGTAGTTGTGAAATTCCCTCTCTGAAGAACAGACCAAGAAAATAATCTGTCAGGAATGGGTTGGGTAGAGGTTGCCCCGTGGATCTGGACCATGGATCTTCTCTATTCTACAGCAATTATTTGATATAGTATGAAACTATTTTTCATTTAAATGGAAGTGGCAGACCCTTGAATGGCATGATTTTTTTCCCCCTAATTCTTTTCCTACCTTCCCCCCTGAATGCACACCTTTTACTTTTATCCATATTGCCATAGACAATGTCAGTGTCCAACAACATGAAGATAATTAGTCTAAAAGATATTACCTGCTAGAGGACAAACTAAACTCATTCCTCTCGGCTTTTCAAATCCTGCCTAAGACTTCCCATGAGATGCTAATGAGAAAGAACAAAACCTAGCATTTGGGAAAATTGTGTTCTGTTCCTCTATGACCTTCTGGGGAAATCTGGGGAAACTCCTTTGTCTTGGATGCCAAACCGGCACACCCTTTGACCTGCTTATTACACCGTTCTCCATCTGCCCTTCCCTCCACTCATGACTTAGACACAGGCTTGAACATGTGTACCTCTAGTCTGTCTTGGGCACTTAACAGATTTTCCAGCACAGCAAAATGCACCTCAAACCGTGCTTGTGCAATACCTAGCAAGTTATACATGAGGCTTGATTTGTACTAATAAAGAACAAAGAAATTACAACTTGGTTTTGTTTGTTTTAGTTTCACATGAATAGACCACTCATGAGCATTCTGAGGTATTTCCAGGGACACAAGCACGGGCACTGGAACTAATGACTGGCTTCCAATCCATTTGTGTCTTTTAGCTGAATTTTCATTCCTCATGAGCTTTAAAAGACATCAAGGAGAAAGAGATTAGAGATCTGCTAATTATGAGGAAAGATTTCAGTCTTTTTCTAACTTACTAGTAAAAAGAGAATCCACGTGGAAGAGAAAACTTAATCAATCCTGTTGGCACAAAAAACCATATGTACTTTATAATCTTCAAAATATCTGTCAAATTCAGCTCTGTCAAGGCAACTTAAAAACTGTCCAATGAGCTTAAAACTTCTGTAAGTCATTTACTAGCAGATGATAGACAGATGGAAAGCATGATCATGCCAGCTTCATTTCTTTGAGAAACTAGGATTTTTAAAAACTCTACTTCAGTTACTAGTTAATTTTTCACTGTAAAATTGATACAAAGGAGGTTCTGTATCCTTAATGGTTTACTTCTTTTGACTGTTTGGATTTTTTTTTTTTTCTGTTTTAAACTTTTCTTGTTTAGACTACTGTTAAGGCAAATGATTTTCAGTCAGAGGAATGAAGAGGTGGAAGTCCTTGCTAAGATGCATCATCAGGATGCTCTCCAAGAGTCTAATTTTCTGATGGAAAGCAGGTATCTTGGGACCACTCAGGTAGTTCTGATAGTGGTTAAAGCCAGTTCCAGCTCTAGACATCTGCTGGTCTAAGTAGGACTACACTCCCTTCCTGCATCTGTCTAATAGAGTAGTCAGGACCCTGTCTTCCTTCAAGATCTGTGTAATTTGATAGTCTGCATGTGGTACTAAAGACAGGTTAAATATAAGATAACTGTACAGCCTCACGCATATCACTGTTTTAAAATCACGTGTAAGTTCACCACTGATTACAGATTTTCTTGTTCAGTCTAATTTGCTGTTGAAGCTTTGTCATTAACAATGAAGCACCTGAATCCAGTGTTTCTAGCAGTCTATGTAAGAGCTCCTTTATTTTTCCATCATTTTCTATAGGGTCATGGAGTGGCTAAAGTGGGAAGGGACTGCTGGAAAATGTCTAGCCCATTCCCCCTGCTACAAGCAGAGCCAGCTGGAGCAGTTACTCAAAACTGATTTTTGGTTCAGTGATGAGGTTTCTTATATCCAAGCAATGGCCTATATATCACAGCAGCATTACTAAATTTTTAAGAGATGACTTATATCTGTTCCAATATTGTTAATATCTTTAAAATTAGCAATGTCAGGTGAATGCAGCTGCTAGGACCCAGAATCACAAGCATTTGGGTCCTTCTGTCTGTTCAGAGTTTTTTTGCTTAAGCTCAGAAATAAGTCACTAATGAGTCATTCTATTTGAATGCCTTAGGGCAGGGATGTGAGTCAAACACAAGGTCAGCTTGGATGAAGTCTGTCCGGTGAACACAGGCAGTGAATCCTCCTGAATCTACATACTCAAACAAACGCTTATTCCCATTTGCCTGAATAAAATTAGGCGCACCTTGAAAAGCCTTTATAGAATGATTTTATTTATATCCCACTAAGAGTTCGTAAGAGAAATGTTCTCATTTAAAGGCTGTACCAGAAAAATATGGAATAACTATTTTGTTATATTCACTTCTGAGTAGATCATAACAGGAGTGATATTTTCCCTCTGCATCTAAATCAATAGTTTTGTAAGTGCATACTGCTTTTGTCTTGGACTTGAGCTTTTCAGCTTTGCTTGTCTTATTTTATTTATCTAAATTAAAAAAAAAATGCTCCAAGAAAGACTGTTTTTCTTCACTAACTGAAAAGGGTGTATAAAAAGTTAAGCCATGTGTAGATATCTACTCATATGGTTAAATACCATTTTTTGTTGGGTTTGGTGGCTGGTTTTCTTGCCTCCCCCCTCTTTTCCTCTCCCCCCTCCCCCCAGCATTTATTTACTATAACATCTTCTGTCTCACATATCTGGAAATAGATCTTTACTTACAGCTATATCTGCAAAAGGGGCGTTGTGGCACACGGACCAAATTGAATGGCCAATCCTTTATGACTATTGCAAATTATATTCCTTTGGCAAATATGATTTAACAGTTGCCCTCAGCTCAACATTAACAATCTCAAATAATTTCTGTTTTCACCTTTAAAAACCCCCAGTATTTCCTAGCTGTGAATGTGGATCAATGGCCTTCATACTGTTCTGAAAGTATTAAGAAAACAGAAAGAGAGAAAAATCTCCCAAGCAAAAGGAATGTAGATGAAAATTGCCATCTCTTTAAACTCTCTCTGAGGAAGATAACTTCTGTACTTTATGCATACATCAAACTCTTCATCCTGCCTTTGCACAAGTGAAGCAAGAATTTGGCTTTCTGGTTTTATAGTTATTTAATAAAAAATGCACAGCAACAAAGAAAGCCTAGCAGCTGGCTTCTGATGCATACAGCACAGCAGTTCCCCAGGGTATCCCGCCAGGCATCTTAGGTGCTTCAGATACTGGCGGAGAGTCTCTGCAGACTAGGCCATACATTTCTGCAAGCACTGAGTATGACCTGAGCTGAGTATTTTTCTCCCTCTGCCCACCTCTTTTGTGTGGTTTGTCAGTCAATATAAAATTTCGTGAGGTTTTATTGCTGCTGCTTTTCCTGTACTCATTCCTCTAAGCCACATCTGGAATGTTACATGTCTCCATCTGACAGATTTCTGCTGGCTTTTCAATAGCTTCAGTAAAGTGATATTGGCATAAATACTGTAAAAAAGTGGAGGCCCCTTTGCAGCACAAATCATCGCAATATATCTCCATCTGCCACTGAACCTGAAAGTTTAGTACTGATATTTTTTGTCTGTGACTATTTGAGTCAGAAGCTATGCTGTTGTTAACGGGAATTGTGAAATAAGTGCATTTTTCATTGTGAATTGCATGCAAAGCCCTGTGCAAGTGAACATTTACTTTGCATATGTTTAAATACAGGTTTGTCTATTTGTGTAGGCATAGTCACAAGCGCTTTGTGACTGACCCACAGGCTGAGTAAAGTGAATAAAGCTAATATCCTTGACTCAGTAATCAACAGAAAGCCTGTAATAGTAGACTTTATCAATTGAGTTTCCCAATGTTTTGTGCCTCAGAGCTAAACCACACAAATTCAGATGCGCTGCCCCTGCTCCTCACCATGCACTCAGTCTCATCACAAGGGTCGGATTTTTCCCTTCCTCCATGGCAGCATCTCTGGCACTCATGAAGCTCCGTAGTACTTTCTAAATAAGCAAAAAAAGCTCTCTCTGATGGTTAAACAATTCTCTTTATAGTATCTAAAAAGAGTTTCATGTAGTATGAATATGAGGATTGGTTTATTGCAATTTACTCCCTGAAGTATCATCAGTAGAAGAGAATGAAAACAAACTTTAGATAGATAAGGTAACAGTAATTTTGGCATTCTCAGTTTGGTATTAGACAAGTTTTAAAAAAAATCTCCTTGGCTTAATATACCTCAGGAAATTAAACTGAAGAAAACTTAGAAATCCCTAGAAGCCCCCATAAGGAACTGCTATTTGATGCTGTTGGACCTGGCTAACAGCAATACCAATTCCTTCCATCAGCCTTTTTGTCTTAATTTTTCTTTTGTTTCCTTCTCAGAATCTGATGGTTTGTCATGCTGACTGACTCCCACCACCTTGGCATTGCTATGTACTTCCAAGATTTGTGGCAGGTAAAAAAGGGAGGATTTCCTATCTTTCGTATAGGTTACCCCTGGGAGAAATGGAATGACTTCTGATGAAATGGGGACATCACAGACATAAATACATGTCACAGCCCCAGATGATGAGATAGAAAATTATGCTTATAGCCGGGAATTAAAATGCTCTGAGATTGTTTCCTTTTGAATTAATAACTCTTTCACAGTTTCAGTTTTATTTTACATGTCAAATGCAAAACATTTGCAGCATAAGTGTCAAGGTTTTTGCTAGAAAATGTATGTATCTCAGAATTTTGAACATGTCAGTGGAAAACTGGCAGTCATAATAAGGCAAATTGCCAACACTGGCTTATCCCACAAGGACACATCTATGTAGACTATTGAATGAACAGTAGGAGAGGTAAAGATGTCTCAGATATTTCCATTTATCACCTTACTTATTAATCACAGTGAAATGTTTACGGTTTCTTGCAAAAATTAATCTTTCCTCTTGAGAAATTCCAGTCCTGTGTCTTGAATTGTTTAGACGTCACAGCCCAAAGGTTTTCCAAGCCATTCCTCAGTGTTAAAACTTTACTAGAATATTGCAGGAAGGGGCACAGAAATGTACATTGATAATGTCTTTTCCATATCCATATGGAAATGCAGCATCACAACTGGACAGGAAAGTGAACTTTCTCCTTATAAGAAGGCTATATGTGCAAACACACACATTAATTTCTTTCGAAACTATAGAAATTAATGCAATAGTTTTACAAATAATCTTTTACTTCTGAAAGTACTACAAAAACTACAGTGGCTCCACTCTATTTTGGGAATTGTGCATGACCTAAGAAGTTGGTGTGAAGTTATAGCTAATATGAAATAGGTTGTGATTTACCAACTGCATTGTTAAATCACATTATTTAATGCTCTGTCAGGAGAAACAACAGAGGGAAGAAAATTTGTATATAATTATGGAGCTAAACAACGCACACTTTTTGAGAAATAGGACCCACCACATTACGAACTTTTCCTGGACAGGAATGAAAATGCGCAAGCAATGATCCTTCCAGTGTTATAACACTGCAGTGTTTTGCACTGGAGTTTCTTTAAGACCTCTTCCCAATCATTTCATACTCTGGTACATACAGGAGCACTATGAAACCCCAGTTCGTAGAAGAAAAAAAGTGGCGCTGGCACAAATGTTCCAGAAATAAGCAAGTAAGACTGTTTAATTTTAGTCTGTATGCATCATTAAGAAAAGAAATAAATCTTAAGTGCAGTATTCAGGTGTTAAATCTGGAACTAGATTGTACACAGATGCCTTGGCATAAGGATAGGGGAAAGTATTTGCAGCACAGGCAACACAGAAGCCATGGAGCTGATCTGCGAACATCAGTGCTTGAAGTAACTATGCATGGCCTTGGCACATATTCCCCCCTTCTGTGTGGAAGACTGAACCCAGGATGCAGGATTTCTTACCTTGGCTGTTTCTTTGGCTGTCATGATAGGTCAAGTGGATTCATGCCACAGATGCCAGGCTGTGATTTCAGTAACTCAGTTGTGCTATCCCTCTCATCAGAAGGCTGTTAATGCCTTCTGGAAGAGAGCTGGAAGAGAGCAGTTCTTCCCCTCCACAAAAGAGTCAAATGGTTCTGGATAGAACATTCCTGTCCAGGGCATGTGATTTCAGTAAAAACCAGACTTCACGTCTTCCATGCAGTTGAGAATGGTTGCTTCAAAAACCAAAAAATGGCTTCTCATTTTTATGTTACTGTAGATGGAAACAGAAAAAAACCAACCCTAAGAACTAAAAAGGTAACATGAAAGACCCTTCAATCGCTGCAGAAAAGTGGATATTATCCCCACGTCTTCAAATACAATATAGTAAATATTTCACCCCCTCTTTGAAAATATTCCATGAATATTATTTGTCATACTAATAAACTCAGTATATTAAATACCAGACTAATTTGTTAAATTAGGCATTAGCTCTGAAACATATTTCTGTACTCAGAACTGCAGATATGTTTGAAAGTCTAGGCCTTCCAGTGTACTGGTCTCAACCTGCCGATCTAACAAGTTAGCAGGAAAGAGTTCTTTTGATCTACATCTCCAGCATAGTGCCCGATGGTTGAATAAATAATTAGAATTTTCAGAGGTAAACAAAGGAATATGGAAGCCTTCAGTTAAGATTGCCTATCTTAATTTCTCTTAAAGGGAGGTTAATTAATTGTTAGAGGAAATTCTGAACAGGAAATAACAGGAGCTGATTTTTTCATGTCATAATGACTTGTGCCTTCTTGTTTTAAAACAGATGGTCTTGTGATAAAGTCGTTGCCCTAGTGCTCAGAATCTCTCTGCTTCATTTCTGTTTAGCTACAGCCTCCCTTTCCCTTATGTTTAGGAGCAGGAGGATATTGTCTTCTCACACCACAGGGATGGCTGATGCTAGGCATGAAGAACGATAGGTTTCTTGATTGTCCAGTGATGAACAATACAGCTTCTATGCACAGTTGGGACATCTTCCTGTCTATAAACATGAATGGCTTAATTTCTTTCCATTTAATGAATAATACTGATTGAAGGTGTATTTCAAGTGCAGACACCAGTCTTTGGTGGAGACATCAAGTAGGCTGATCCAAAAAAAAAAATTTATCATTGTTTACTATTTTAATATTGTTAAATAAAGAAAATGATAAAGTCTTCAACCAAAAGCAATGAATTAAATCCTATGGAGAGATTTGGAACTGTAGAAAATATAATCATCTCAGTGTCCTCTGTGTAAAATTGAGTTTGTTTCCTTCTCAAATAAGTGGGAGCTTTACATTGATATATTAATAACAAATCCAAAAGCAAAGTGACTCTTTATTTCTGCCTTTAAAAAAAAAAAATTACTTAAAAAGCAGAATTTCCAAGAAGAAAAAAACCCAAAAAATAATGTGGTCTCTTGCCATTTTACTGCCCGTGTATGCTCCATTTCTCTCAAAATTATGCAAATCTTAGCCTGAGCATTTAACAATGTTCTGGTTTTCTTCCCTCTCCTTTACAAACATTGGAACTTTCAAAATGAAGAACTGCTGATCTCTAAAACAGTGATTGACAAGACAATATCTTTGGAACTTAATCTCACTTGAGAAAGAAATTGATCTTCCAGTTGTCTCTAGTTTCAATTGGAGACACTGTCCCTATTTCTTCAGCATCCAGGGTGAGCTGCTGCATGTAGTTAAACCCACTGGATTACATCCACATCCAGATGGGTGGTCCTTTGCTTCTGGCTGCAAGAACCTAGACACTGCAGCTGAACCTTTAAAAACCAGGACAGATTAATTTGCTTGGGCTCCAGCTCTAAAATACTCTAAAGTACTCCAGTCTCACCAGCAAGGAGTGCCTTAACAATGTCTTTCTATTGGAGGTTGTTGCTACTTGCAAGAAGGCAGTAGCAGCAACTCCAGGAAGAAAACTGGATTTAATGATCAAAGACTGCCTTGCATGAAATTGAAACCATTTTTCTCCACATATACAAAAAAAAGGATTGATCAAAAATTATCCATTGCAGCTGCTGACAGTGCCTGCAGCTCGCTATCCTCTGCTTTGTTTTTCTTTTCCATCAACATAATTTACAGAAAATAAGCTTCTAAAGGGAGTGTCAAGACTATATCTGCCAGAAGTTACTGAATGACTGTGTAATCTCAATGACTAAAATCAAAGTTACAAGTTACCTTATTACAGCTGTTGCTAAGATTTGAAGTGTGATTTGCAATGCAGCCCTCCAGCTTCCAGAGTGCATTTAGCAGTGCTGAAAAGAGTTCAGAAATGACAGCAGGTGTCTGAAAAGAAATTCACTTGCTTCTAGAGGAGAATACCAAACACTTCTATCTCTAAATATATCAAGAAGAACAGATAATGATCAATGATAATTGACAGGAGAAAATATTGTAAAAGATCTGTCCGACTCATTTGCCTCATTCCAACTGTGGCCAGTAGCAGCTGGCTAGGGAAGGCATCAAGAACAAGCCAAGCACAGGATGATACTTAACCTTTGCCAAATACGTAGATTTTTCTCCCCATGCGTGCACATTCATATGTGACATATCTGTACAAGAGCTGGAATGATAGATTTGGAGAAGGCCATAAACATGGGGAGCATCCTGTACCTCAAACAAAATTGCAACAACACAACAGCTCATCTTTTCAGCAAGCAGAGGAAATTCTTGTACCTTTGATGTACCACATAAACCCATTACAGACACATGCACACAAGCACTAAAAGCAAAGTAGGATATTATTTTTCTAACACACAGTTTTATGATGAAATATATATTATTCATTCCTTTCCAAAGTCTGCAAGAAATTAAGCCTGTCAATGAAATTAAACAGCAACAGACCTGAAATTGGTAAAAGGAAATTTATACTGCATAGAGTGTATAATCAATCTCCAGAGCTCTCAATAGGAGAAGTGAGATTAAAAATCTGGGCTATTTATATGAATAACAATAATATTTACAGTTATGTTAGTGCAAAATAAACCACACAGGCACAAAGGCAGACCCATCCATTATGGGGCTAAAAATTATGTTTCCCTTCTAGGAGTGCTAATGTATGGTTTTTAATGATAAATATTTGACACCTTCCTCTGGTGAATTTGATACCGGCAGCTTTCAAGAAGCAGGATAATGGATTAGAAGACCCTTTGGTTTAATCAGCACCAGGTTTCTTTTCCTTCATAGTCCCCCTTCCTGATCTACAAGGGTGGTCTTCTCCACAATGGAAACAACGCTGTGCCAAGATATTACATAGTTACATTTTTTTTTTTTCAAATGGCTTTAGAGAGCAGATGTTCCCATGCAAGCACTAGAGCTCTTCCTCTGTGGATGTCTGGAGCACAAACCAAACACAGAATCTCATCCAGCTATCACTCAAGTCCGTAGCAAAACTCCCACCGAGCTGACCAAGATGAGGGTTTGGCCCACTGACTGTGATAGTCTGTTCAGCTCCTGCCCCACTGTGTAGCTAGCAAGGAGTACACACATATGTTAGCAGTCATGGTGCTGTTATTTGGGCTGCCTGATGTGCAAAATCACAGGTATAATCCTTGGGTGGATTTATTTCCTTTCTTTCTGGAAGAAACCATAGCAAATGTGCTTCTCTTATAATGGACAAATCCTTAAATACTGTGAGTTCAGCTTAGCTTTTCAGAATTCAGGGGCTTATCCAAAGTTTACCCAAAACCCCCATGTTTTAAAAGTGGTCAAGAAGTCACTTCAGAACTTAATTTTAGGAGGGTTTTGGGATTTCAGGATTTCTTGGTTTTCTAGCTGGTCCAAAACCAGTAAGATACATACAAGATATAACAAGTATTTTAAAGATGAGGAAATTTATCACTGAATTTTAGTAGGTGGGAGCCTGATTCCCAGGGAAACGAAAAGAATTCTGCCTAGTATTACTCATGTGTTAGTGGCAGAATCCTCAACTGCTCTACTCAGCTTTCCCTTGTGAGAAAAAACAGGTTCTCCACAGGGATTTCAGACCTTCTTCCTCCATACCCATCTCTTTTTGGGAACAAGAAGTGCAGACTCTGTAAAATTTTTAAGTATGTATTTTTACCAGATTATGCAAATACTTGTGAGTATCTTCAAAAGCCTTTAAAAATGTAGAACAATCTACACAGGTCAAAGGATGCCACTGCTTTGGTGAACCTGCTCATTCACAGCAATTTTGCTTTTTTTGGTCCTTCCCAAAAGGTTTTGGTTTTTCTGTGAGACCCTGTACTAGTGCAAAAGTGCTGCTCTTATGTTTTCACACATTTCCAGTCATTTTATTACTCTGTGTTTAGTTTTGTGGGGGTTTGTTTGGTGCCATGAAGAGATTTTTCCCCATAGAATCATAAATAACTGCTCATGTTCAAAACTCTCATGAAGATCCATACCAGAGTTTTACAAAACTCTTGAGAAAGCAGATAAAAAGTTCTTGATCACTCTATTAGCCGAATAATGTCAATCATTGATGTTCTTGCAGCTGTCTACAACACTGAACATTTGTATTGTTTTAAAGGACTCATCAAAAAATGTCTCAAAGACTGCATGGCTTTCTTGTGTAATGTTTCAAGTACTCTCATGGGAATCAAAAGCCAAGGAAACCAAATAGCTAGGATATTTTTAAGCCAAAGAAAAGTTAGAACTTGTGTTCACACCTCAAAACTGGCATTTTGAAATGCTGGGCATTCTTATTTTTCCTATTTCAATTCAAATTTCCCTCCCTGTCAGTAGTTTATACCCACAGGAAAGATGTTTTATGATAAGAGTTATTTGCTTGTATTTTATTCCCTTTGGTTTGTGATGATTCACTGGTTCCTGAAATTCTCCAGCAGGAAGGCAATCCCCACTCACACCAATGAATCCCTATGACTCAGATGGGACTCAGAGAAGCAGCAGTTGCAAAATAAGATATATTTGTTCAAACACATGGGCCAAGACACAATACAGAGAAGCAGGACCAAAATTTCTCATTCACAACACTATAAATAAAATTTGTGATTGTTTGCCAGACAAAGACTTCATGGGGAATGATGTCTTGTCAGAGATGCTAGGAAACCTGCTGTTTACAATCTTAGAAGACAGTCAGTGATATTTTAGCAAAGCAACAGAGGTCCTGGTTTGCTTGAAATGAAGTGGTTTACAACAAGGCAAGAGGCTTAACTAAGGGCTTAGGGGAACGGAATATTTTCTTCAAAGAAAAACTTTAACTATAAAAAAGGTAAAGAGATTTTCGATTATAAAACCTTTTTACAGTTTATTTCCTATTATTAATTTCTTAAAATATATATATATAAAAATGAGGATCTGACTAAATGAATCAGGACGTCAATTGATAAAGGTCCGTCCTTGTAAACAAATAAATAATTATTTACAATCTTTGGCAAAACAAAATGAAATTTCATCAATCTCACTCTCTCACACACACTTGCAAGGAAAAAAAAAGAAAAAGAAATAAAAAAAAACCCCATCATAAATAATTTACATAGAATAGGAAAATTATTATACAGTCCAAATATTAACATCTTCATCCCTAAACTGATGTGTCTCTCTCTGACAAAACAAAAAACCCTACACAGCCATTACTCATTACATTTAATGAAGCCATCCTCCCCTCTGCTTGGAACTTGGGGATGCCATTTGAAACACTAAAAGGAACTGAAATATTTAAAAACCTCATGAAGAGGATTTGTGAAAAAAAAAAATCCAAAACAAAAGAAAAAACAGCAACAAAACAAACTGAAATAAAATTTTAAAAAAGATTTGATAATATGAATACTATAAAATGTGCAATAAAGCCAGCAACTGTTGATTCCTTTCTAATGAATAAAGCAACAAAATCTATTTCAAGGGAGAAAAAGTTGATTCGACATTTAGCTCACTGTGCCCCAGAAGAAGGCAGAGGTACTGTATTCTTCCATCAGGTATTCCATCTATCAACAAAATTACACCAGCGTGTGTTCTTCTTGTGAACAAAGCTCATACAATTTAAACAAAGCAAAAATGTTAAACATGTCTATACTATTGTTTATCTGAGTAACTGTTGTATCTGTTTAGAATAGACACTGGTACCCCTTCAGCATTGTTTAAGAAGTTCTATATACAGCAGACGTACAATACAAAAATATTAAAATTAGGGTAACTGGATATATATTAAGGTTCCATTTGTAAATTCCTTATTATTATTCATTTAACTTCAAAGTATACATGACTATAACCCATAGAACTATATTTAAGTGTAGGCCATGCTTTGACAATATCTATGTATTTTGATATGCTTTCAAAACTAGCTTTAAAATATTATTTGTGAATGTATTACTGATGCATTATATGCTTTAAAATCAATTATCAGAGAAGGTAGCTTGGTGTGATAATCACCATAAATACTACCAAAATATTTATAAATGGAACCTTAAAGTCATATGTTACCGAATTAAATAATGGCGGTGTTGCCACCTTTTCAAAAACCCACATCAGGATTCAGGATGTCAAAGTGCTTTTTGCAGCAGAGGTGGAAAAGTGGTTCAGGTTCATTTTGCTCCACATGGTCACGGTATATTCTTTATTACAAGGCAATGCAGAATATGAAGAAAACAGGGCAACTGGAAATAATTTTTTGTAAGTCAGACAATAGCGATACCTTCAGATGTTTAAATGAATCACTCTTTCCTTTCACATGAGAGTTTCTAGTTCAATTCTGTTTGGACTGAATAAAGCCCCTACTAGAGAATGCTTTAGGTGGCAAATTTGACAGTTCTACCAATTATAATTTTTAAGAGTGTTACTAAGAGTATCGTTATCAACTAAGCACCTTTTTGAATCAAGAAATGTTTATAATTGATCTTTACTTTAATATCCAAAGTAATTTTCACTGTTGGTGTGGCCCTCCGTTACTTTGCTAAAATTAGACCCAGAGGCTTTGTGTTACTAAAGTCCAGTCTTGATCAGAGCAAGGAAGTGTCAACCATACACCCAAAAAATTAAAACACATTTTTCCTCACTTAAACATAATGACTGAATCACCATCCCCCCTCTTTTTCTCCATATATATAAATACATTAAGTAATTACATTTTTATATGTAAACGTCATTCTTTAAAAAAGAGAAGTAAACAAACAAACACGTTTTGCTAAGTTTTCACTCTACAAAAGTGTTCTAATGTATCAATCTGCTTTTGCTTCAGTGGTGGGTCCGACGTTCACGTTTAGGTTTCATTAGTCCTGGCTGTGAGAAGGCACTTGGGTGGAAGGATGGCTGAAGCACTCCTGGCAGCTGGGAGGATCCTGGAGAGTGGAGCACGAGGACAGAGAGCAGGAGGTACACAAAAATAGAAACTGGGAGTACCAGGGTGTACTGAGGTGTCTGGGTTGCATAGCATCTACAGTACTTTGCTGGTAATGCAGCAACCATTGCTCAAGCATCTGAAAGAAATGGGAGAAAATATCTTAATTGTGGTTGGAGTTTTTTTGGTTAGGAAGTCAATCACACAAGAACACCACCATGATACACTAAAGAGATGCAGCACAATGCTTTCTGTTCTTCATTTTCCTACAAATGGGAGGACATTTATATAAAAACACATATGCCTACACATAGAAAGAGACAAGCACATGTATGTGCAGCTATGTATCTAAATGTAGATACAAAATCATATACAAGAAAACCTGGAAAAGCATTTTCTGTATTTCAAAACATTTCAGACAAGGCATTACAGGCAGACCTGCTCATTAAAATATCTGCTCTCTTTTCCATGCCTCTTGAAAGAGGGGTGATGCAGAAGTATCTCTCTGCCTGCAGGACATACTGAAATAGCCTACAGAGGACACTGGATATACAGAGAGAATTCTAAGCAAGTCTCTCTCAGAAATTTCTACCTCATTTTTTACATGTGGATAGTATTAAACATCTGGGGTTTATTATTCAAATTGAGATTACTGTAGGAGCAAGGGGCATTCATGGCATTTCAACAAATCAATATGATGCAAATAAATAAAAGCTATTCTACTACAGATTGCTTTTCATTTAGAGGATACTTTTCATTTAAACACTTTGTGCTTGCTCCACAAGTTATCAAAGGCTTCCGTGTTTTCCAGACATTTTCTGTAACTAACCTCTGCATTCATATTTGAGGTCAGAGAAATAGACCATCTCTTGAGAGAAGACAAAAAGACCTAATCGTCCACCAGCAAAAGTTGTATCATAGATTGGTCCAGAATCCACCATGACTTGTTTCCCCTCATAAACCAGAACTCTGTAAAGAAGAACATAAATTAAACAAGGAGGATAACACAGTGTCCACTGTAAGAGCTGGTAACAGTCTCTAAAAACTGGAACAGAATTACTTTTAACAAGGCACCAGAAAACCCAACCTCATTGTAGGGATCACTTCTCATCCCTATCTCACACCCACCTGGCTGGCAGCCATAACACATTAATCAGAAGCAGTGGGGCTGCTCCTTAAGTGATTTTATGCACACCATCTGCAAAAGATTTCCCAGTTCTTTATTTAGAACAGTCATGTCTCCTGGAATGAACTATGTCATGTACTAGCATTCACTGATAAGCCCCTGTCCCAGTGAACTCAGGGGTTAGCACATGACCTTGTCACACCACTGAGCAAAGCTGTCTTTGCAGCTGTGTGAACAGCTGATTTATCTATCTTTAGGTGCAAGGGCCAACATCAGAAATTGGAAGAACCATCCCTTCAGAGTCAAACAAAACATTAATTGGAGACATGCTGAATCTCAGTTTCAGACATTTTAAGAGCTTAATGAAAGCTGGAAGGATTTGGACACAAACAGCTAGACTAATAATAAATTGGAAAAGGAGAACTTAGATTTTTTGGTTTTTGGAGGTATTTTTTAGTATTTCAGGCATCCACCCTGGAGACAAAAGACCTCGAAAGACAGCACTTCATTTTCTTTCTTTATCAGAAAGACTGCATTTCCTGAAACTTGGATCCTCCACTTCTCCTGGAAGACCTTGAGATAGCCAAGATTTTTAGGCTCTCAGTCTCCTGGGCCAAATGAGGACTTACTCTATAGTTTGTTAATTAGACTAGTCTCTGGAGGCAGGGATTAGTGCCCTGCTTCAACTGACAATGCTTTGGTTATACACAGCAATACAGATGGCTTCACATGAGAATGAAAACACTTGTGCGGCTTCCTAGAAGTGTTTTATTTCCTGAAAAGTGCACAAAGACAAGCATGAAACTGCTCCCTGAAATCAGTATTTAATGGATGGTGAAAAGAGCGGCAAAAAAAAGACTGATTTTCATGTTCATATAACCCTATTTAATATAAATCTCAAAATATCAAGAGCCCAAAACATATGGGAAGAGTTTAATAGTTCATTCATCCCACCAAAAAAAAATTACATAGCTCTGAACATGTTCATATGGAATTGATATTTCTGTACAAATAGAATTGTTTCATGACTACATGAGTGAAATAACTAATTTATTTTCTATCAGAACACCCTAAAGTATGATGGAATTTAATGCCCCAAACCACAGAATTTTTCATGCTAAATTAATCTAATGTGATACCAGAGCTAACATCTTTTGTCTGACCCTATGTAGATTCTGTAAAGGAAGTTAACAGAACAACAGGTAACAGCAATATGAATGAAAAAAATCAAGTTTCCTGTTGACCTGTATCAGTCAATGCTTTGCACTGCAATACATTGTTCCATAAAGAAACTCCTCTCTTTCCAAGAAACAGGTAACTCAGTCTATCCTAATTTGTCTACACTTTTTCTTCCACAGACAAATGAAAATCCCCTGCACATAAGCACAAACAAGACCTTTAGAGGCCAGGTCTGACTCTACCCCATGAAAAATATCCTTTACAGTTCCAGCAGTTAGTAGAAGACAAAACCGACGTGGGCAGTTTATGCTCAGTCTTTGGAACATCAGCTAAACAGCTGGGCTCTACAGAAAGTCATATGCCACAGCTCCTTGTTGCATTACAGATGTGCTCGTGGCCACTTCTGCAGTGCCTTGTATCAGCCACTATGGGAGACAGGATGCTGAAGTAGACAGGCCCTTGGCCTACTTCCCTGAGGCGCTGCTTGTGTTTCTAATTAATTTCATTCACTGAAATTCCACAGGCTGGGGAGCAATCTCATGTTCTAATCTTGCTTTGAGTTTTGCTCAGGAATTTTTGGTCTCTTTACAGAAAAGCTATTGAGAAAGAATTCTATTTTTTTTCTTTAATTTAAGGGTATTTAGCTGATGTAAATATTGAACCATCCAGACTAAATTAAATACATCTGAAAAGGAAAATAACTTACTCTGAAGATAACAAAATGTTCCCAAAATATTGGACAAACTGTCACACAAGTAACATAATTATCAGAAACAACAATGAAACTGATAACATAGCTTTTAAATCAACAGAGACAAAAGTATTGCTACTAGAAAATGTAGAGGTACAGAAATATCTCTTACTTTATTAATCCTGTTTTAGGCCTATGAATCAAATGCCACCTGTAAGCAGTATAATCTTTCCAGCCAATGTTCTTGGGATCATGCCACAAAGTACGCACCTACAGTAGGAATACAAATGCCTTATTAGAAACACACCGTGCTCCAGTAACTGCACGTCCACCATAGTAACTGCACATACAGCCAAAGCTTATTTTCTGCAGAGCATGAAACTGAAAATAGTTTAACATTTGACTGTATGATCAAAAGGCTTTTTTTATGGGGTGAGAGTAATGGAAGTTTCTGTCTTACACTGTTGATCAGTTATTCATCTGCAGTTTCATAGCTAGAGTCACCGAAGACCATTACAACATCGAACCTTGACTTCCCTCATGAAGTCACAGAATCAGCTGAATTGGAAGAGACCCACAAGGATCATCAAGTCCAACTCCTGGCCATGCAAAGGACCATCCCCAGTGTCGCATCATGTGCCCGAGAGTATTGCCCAAATGCTTCTGGAACTCTTCAGGTTTGCACATACACACACCCATGCTGACAGAGTTGATGCTGCACGAGTGCCTCCAGTGAGGGAGAGGGACTTGCACAGCTTGCACAGATGTCACTGCCTGCGGTTGCTCCTTGAAAATTCTCACTCAGTAACGGTCCTATCAATTCCCATCCACATCTGAAGCCCTACTAACCTAATTTCCAAAATGCACAAGTTCCTTCCATGGTTGGACCCTATTTGGAACAGCAGCAGTTTTTCTCTCTTTTCTTTCATTTCTTTCCTCTTTTTCTGTCACTGGTTACTGTATTTTAAACCATGCATAATTCAAACAAGCTGGAACACCAAAGAAGTAAGTGCCAGTACAAAAGTAACAAAGGATTTATGTATAACTGAGACTGCTCACTCCTTCTCCTTTTGATCACATCTCATCTTCCCTTTTATACATATGATTTTCTTTGAAACACAGTGCCAATGTTATTATTGACACTACTAACAAGGGAATTGAAGAAAAATTGATAAATCTCTGCAAAAACTGAGATGTGAAAGGAAAGCCTCTTTGAGACATTTCCCTTATTTTTAAAATATTAGTCATGCACTGTTGGCCTGAAGTTTTAAATCTCTCACCTGTCCGGGGGTGTTTCCTGTGTGCCAGAGAGCATTTCGTAAATGTTCACCAGTACCAGTTGTTGAATTCACTACTTTGAGTGACACACCAGAATAGCCATAAGCCCTGGTGGGTTTGTCCTCCCAATAGGTCTGAGTGACCTGCTTCCACATGAGAACGTAAAACCGACTGCTGGACTGGTAGCCAAACACAAAGCCGGCATAATCATCGTCACGGTCTGTGTTAACATAGAATGTCCCGCTGAAGTCAACAGAGCTGAACTCATCGTAGCCTGGGAGAGGGCAAAAGAGACAAAACAATGAGTTACGATGCTGAGTCCAGTTGCACACACCCAAGAGTCCCAGCTACATCCTAAATTTTGGTAGGAGTCGTTAAGTGGTATTTCTCAGTTTCCTTACCTGTAGAAGAGGAGGTAATTACAGGAGGTAATTACACTTGCCTGCATGGAGACTTATGGAGAGAAATAAGTTGTTTACAAGGTGCACTGAAGACAGCAGGCACTATACTTATATAAATTTTTTCAATTGTGTATTTTATGTATGTTACAGTCAGTGATGAGGTGAATGGACAAAAAATGCAGGCACCATTGAGCTGTTTTTACTTCGGGCATATGCGCTGTCTCCATGGATAGTCCAAAATTTGCAGCACCAAAAAGGTGCATTTATCTATCTTTATTTCCCTTTCCTTATCACAGAATCACTGGTTACTTTTCCAAAGATGATGACTTACATCTGATACTCACCTACAGCTATTCCAGGATCCGAGTTGGCAGTCTGAACCAGTTCCTTGCCTTGGTGGCGAATAACCCAGTTGGGATCAATCTGAGCTGTTCCCTTGGGGTCCAGAGGGACCATCTGGAACTTTCTGAAATCAGTTTCACTGATGGCATTGTTTTCAGGGCACACATCATAAATATCTGGAACGTTGTCATTGTCAAAGTCATCTTTGCAAATATCACCTCTTCCATCACCTGTAAGCAATGTGAATAAGCAAAGGCAATTGTTAGCAATTTATCCAGCCCCAGTCTATACACCACTTTGGAATCAGGGTGGGAAAAGTTGGAAGTTTGCTATGTCGATGTAATTCACTAATGCTTGCATTACATTTTCAGTCTGATTTGTTCCAGATGTGGATACAACACCACGTTTTAATATGTGCTGTGCAAATCAATTCAAACAATAGCATTAAAATCTTAATCCTCCACATATTACTAAATCTTTATATATTGTTGATCATATTAAACTTTATTTCAGACTCTTATGACTTAAGATTCTTTCTGCAACAATCCATCTAAGATGCTTCAGATTGCAGATGTGTCACCTCTATGTCAAAAGAAAGGGGGGAGAGTGTTGCAGTAAAATATGCATACATGCTTAGCCACTCTTTCACTTGTAAGTAGAACAATTTGACTCATTAAAAACATAGTTCTTCAGAAAAATGCGTAAGAAGGCAGCGCTGTATTCAACAAGACTAGCCTCAGATGAATGAAAAAAATAAAGTTTTGTTATATGAATTACATTAAGTTTTTTAGAGAACAAAAAAATACAGCTTATCTACAGTTCTGCTTCTGCTCAACTACTTTTACATTGAGTATTTTAAAAGAACTAAAAATTATCTCCTTTCTTAGTTTAACCATAATATTAATAGAAACCAGGAGATGTCATGTGCCTCAAATAGCAAGAAGTGAAAGGATTCATCTATAAAAAATCTCATTGCCAATGGCTCTATTATTCCATTGCATACAATAGCACAAAGATCTGAAAATAACGTAGAAAAGCTTGGCTAGACAAGTATAGAAACTAATTCCCAAATGGCTCCAACTTTTACAACAGAAACCATTGGGTATTACACTGGGTACTAATGCAAAACTAGTGCTGCCTACTAATTTGTTTCTATCCTCACATAGCAGAGCATCTGCCTTTTTTTTCCCAGTGTTTATGACTGCCCTAAGAGCATGGAAATTAACACAGTGGGAAATAGCAATGACCCAGCTCACTCAATACTGACCTCCTACTAGATGTTTCACAGAAAAATGGAAAGCTACCTTACCATGACTGACCAACACAGCATTACCCAAGTATGGAGCTTTCAGAGAGAAGGCAGAATGAGTTTTAGGCAACAGCCAAAAAGAAAAGAGTAATTAGAGAAAACTGAAACATCTAGTATCTCAGGGCTCTCTGCAGCTCAGATACGTGGTAAAACAGTCCCATTTTCCACCCTGGATATCTGCCATAGAGAACTCCAAATTCTGACCAGCTGTGTGCTCCTCCACCTGTTTGTCTTAGCACTTATTGGAGAAAAGGGAGTGAATTTCCTATTTTGTTTCCTTTGCCAAATCAAAGAGATAATTCACAAAAGAATCTAATTATTCACTGCAAGTCCAGCTGATGTTCATTTGGTAGTGAGTTGCTGCTGACAACATTCATTCCTTGTCAAGGAAAGTTAGAAAGTGTTTGTTTATCCAGTCACATCCAACAGCTCTCTCCAGGGCCTCATCTTTATGTGCTAAAACTCACATCTTCAAGGGCATGGGAGCAATTTTTGGCTTTATTTACCCCTTTTCCAAGATTTCTGTTGGACCTGCTGCTAATGACAGTCATGAGCTGGCTAAACTGATTAAATATGTGCTTTTTCTGAATCATTAATCCATACATAAATGTAGTTTCCCTTACAAGATCCAGGTAATGGATGACTTAACAAACTGTCTCAACTTGGGGTCACCCTTATTCTGGATTTATGAAATTAAGGGGCTATTCCAGGGACTGGCAAGTACAAAGATATTCTGGACACATATTATAGGACTGAAAGGTTATATAAATTAAGAGCTACGACTGACTACCAACCAGAAACTTTCTACTGACAGCAGTTACCTTACCAGGAAATCAGACAAGGCTCAGCATTGAATCTTTCTAAATGTACATAAAAACATATTGTGTAAGTAATAAATTCTTCTTTCAATTTCTACAGCATAGCCATGGAACGACTCCAGCAAGTTGTATAACTTGGAACAGAAATTGCTTACCTGTATTTATTGCAAGGGTCATTATTGTAAACATATTTGGTAGTTGTCAAAGGATCATAAACATTTTCAAGATTAGAATACTTGTGAAACTATCACTATTTCACTATTTAAATAATGCCAAGCATAGAGAAGGACTTTCTGAGGTGACCAGCAACATTTTACCAAAAAAACTGGAAAAAAGAGCAATTACATATCCATTTTTTAAACTGTGACATGTATATCATCAAGACATATTTAAAGCAGCCTATAAAGAAAATTTGAGAAAAGCTGCTCAGAAGTCAATTTTTAAAAAATAATTAAAAATTAATAATACTTTTAGACTTTTAAAATCCTGGGAAATAGTTTGTTTTTAGAAATAAAACAAAGCAGTAAACCATATTTCCTCCATTTTAATTTTCACATGGTAACTTGTTTTGAAACAGCTCCCTTTCCATTTTTTAAGGCATTTGAAATTCAAGCTATTTGAAATATTTTCAAAGACTTTTAGTGTTTCAATTAAATGTGAAAATAAGAATATTAAAAAAAAGGAATTTTTTTTTTAATTTGTTAAAGGTTTTCTTCTATAATTAAGTACATGCATGTTTGAGCTCCTGTCAAAGATGCTTCCTAATGCTCTAACCCTGGACCAAACTGACCAGTTCAGCTTCACTGAGTTACACGGTGTCTCAAATATGAAAAGCAGCTCAGTTTGATGTGAAGTCTCTCTTCACCAGAAGTTAATACTCCAAGATCAAAATCAGACACTAAGAACTAAATGAAATTCATATGACCTTGTTCTTACCATCTGTGTCCTCCTGCCCAGGGTTGTATCTGAGGCGACAGTTGTCCCTGTCATCTGGGACACCATCATTGTCATCATCAGAATCACAGGCATCTCCTTTACCATCCTGGTCATGGTCAGCCTGGTTAGCGTTGGGGATGTAGGGGCAGTTATCCTGGTTGTTCTGGTGGCCATCTTCATCTATGTCCTCATTATTGTCACACTGGTCACCAACAAGGTCATTATCTGCATCAGTCTACCCCAAAAAAAAATTTTACAGAGTAATTTTATTATTTTCACTCAATATTATTATTTTCACTCAAAAGAACAGCCTGGTACTTAACTGCTCAACACTTCTCTTGAAGGGTTTCTGTAGTGACAAATGATACCACAATGACAACTGTGCTTAAAGCACAAGCATAACTTCAAGCTAGTATGGCTACTTATTCTTCTATCAGTGGGTAAGATCTGGTCCCCAAGACACTGCAGGGCAGGGCTTTATTTGCAGATGCATTAAAGGAGTCATCACTGTACTTCCCTTTCATATGAGACAAAGAGATCTCACAATGTGAGATGTGAAAGCGATCAATATAGATCCACCTCTTCAGCTGTCCAGCACAGGGACTGATAGCAATTCCTGTGTTCTCTTCTCTGCCCTTGTTCTGATGTTACCATTAAGGAAACTGTGTTCATCATTTACCTGGTCTGGATTATGCATCAATGGACAATTATCACACTGATCACCAACTCCATCACCATCTGTATCACTCTGGTCTGTGTTGTAGACGTAAGGACAATTATCTCGTTCATTAAAAATGTCTAGGGTAAAAAAAACAACACAATATTGAAAAAATCAAAATGATACAACATCCAACACAGACAGCCATAGGAGATCCAACACAACACTGTAGGATTCACCAGTCATGAAGCAAGGCTCCTAAGGGGTTCATAAGCTTTCTGGTTGCTACAACATCATTGCTACAAAATGAAATAGTTAAGACTAATAGAAAGTAAAATTATGGTATCAATTTCATTTTTCTTGTTATGATAAAGTTTTCTGTATGTATCTTTCTATGGAATTTTGCTAGAATAAAGGCTGATTATGTCCTAAGAATTTAGTCCTTTTTCATAGAATAACAGATAAAGGGGTGGGGTATTTTTCTTTTTAAATAATTTGTTTTGGATTTTCTTCCCCCACTCTAAGAAATGCCACAGAACACAGGGCTATATCAGGCTCAAACTTCTAAAGTTTGGTAGAGAAACAACTGTATTAATATTCAGCTGCCTCAGCATTTAATAACTTAATTTTACCAGAACATGTGCATCATTAATTGCATAGCATGACAAATTTTCAAAAGAAACTGTTCCTCCTCAGGAAATTTTATTAGAAACCCAACAATCTACTTCAAAGTTATAATAAGATGAAAAGAAACAAACATATGTTGGCATATCTGTCTGGGAAAGATACAAGGACCCTTTCCTATATTACACGGTCCCTGGATATTTGCATAATCTTTCAGCCAATAACACATGATTGGATTTTTCTTCAAATGCAGAACTACCATGAGTACCAGTATGAACCTGATGATCAGAAGAAGGATGAGAGGACTTCAAAATGTTCAGAAGCTAAGGTCAGATAAGCATCCAAAAGTTTAAAACATTATCGAGGAAAACACAAAGCTAGATTTCTTGAACTTTTAGTATTTCTGGATGCTCACGCATTTGAAATGCTGCAGAGATATGATTTTTGAACAATATTTAAGTGTTTTTCCCCCTTCTTAATTCTGACCAAATTGGGGTTATATAAGAATGTACTGGTGGACGAAATAAACACTTTTAACAATACTTTAAGACATACAAAAAAATGTGTATTTGGATTACTGTGAGCTTTGCATACATTCATGGAAAAGCAGATTACTTTACTATGGATATTGTCTTAGCTGCGTGAATGTTCTGATGTTCTTTTCCCTCCCTAAAAGGAAAAGTCAACACAAGTGTCATATTAGACCCTGATTACTTTGGAACACAGAGGAAGAAAGATTTTTTTTTTAAGATTACACTGATTAAGACTTGCTGTGATTTATTCTTTAATAATATTAATTGTAGTCATTTAGGGACTGTATGGGCAACTATACTACACAGGACGGATAACTTCAGCCTTCTCAGTCTTTGAGCTGCTAGAACCAATTTTATTCCATGTGTAAAAGCAGGTAGCCCATCTTACTGGACATAAAGCAAGGTGCACTTGTGGAACAGCACCTAATTCTCAAAAGTGAAATCATACCATCTCCATCAATGTCCACAGCACATGAGTCACCCTCCCCATTGTTGTCTGTGTCAATCTGAGCAGGGTTGTGCACATAGGGGCAATTATCACAGCGGTCACCAACTTCATCCTTGTCATAATCAAACTGACGAGGGTTAAACAGAAGAGGGCAATTGTCCTAGTGAAGAAAAAATAGAAGATTTCACAATATAAATCACAACTCATGAGAGCATACTATGAAGTGGTAACTCCTGTTCATCTTGGACAGAGTTCAAAAATCAAATATCAATCTATTATTTTTTCAATGGACCAGCTGTACCTATACTGAAGATCTTGGTGGTAACAGGATGGCATCTGGACAGCCTGGCTCAGTGTCTGTTTTGTACAAAACATGTGAATTGTGTTCCATATCTCACAAGGAGAGCAACAGGCATTTTAAACTGGATCTGTACCCAGATATAAATAAAGGTGTATCACTGGTACATGTACTTTAGAAAAAAAAACAGAACATGTTGCAAAATCAGGCCAACTTCAGCTGCATTTTATAATTTTTGAAAAACAAAACAAAAAAAAACCAACTAGAATTGTTACTCTGACTTTTTTGGAACAAACTGGTGTCAGTATTTTCAAGTTTATATCACATATTTTGATTTTTCAATTTAAAAAAGTATTAACTTTTTGTTGGTTGTGTTCTATTGAACATGATAAGAAAATGTAAAAAGTTTTTTAAAATGTTAAAATGAAATACTGTCATTTATCAAAAATATTTTTCCCTGAGACCATTCCTTTTAATGGACTTTCGAAAACTTTCGATCACTTTAATTTCAAAATCTGCCAGAATAAGAATTCTCACATTTACACATTCCCAAATTACACATGGACTTTTGCATAGGCATGACAAAGTACTGTGTGAAATGCAAAGAAGAAAGAGAACCAAAACAGTGGGAGTGAGGGCTACATCAGTGTCATGGAATCTGAAGGGAGACATAAGGAAAAAATCTTTAAACTACTTTTTCTCTGCTAAAGAGAAAAAACCCGACATTTACTAGGAAATAATTTTTTAGCACAATATTTTAAATTCCCCAGAAATACATTTCATATAATCAAGGGCAACATATAGAGGCCAGTCAAAATCTTATGCTGCTCATCAAATCACTTCTAGCTACAATTTAAAAAAATATACATACTAAATCATATTACTTTATCAAATGATTCTTTGAGGGTTTTTTTTTTTTTTTAATTTTCCAAATAGAGACCAAATGAACACAGCTCTTACTCAGCTTTAACCATTTGAAGCTCTAGAGCATCTAGGTTCCCTCTGAAGGGAACAAAGAGGAAAAGTAAAATTCTAATGCCAACTCACTCATCCTAAACATGTTCAGAAAAGCCAGGGTGAATCACAGTCTGAAAGTGCCTCTGTCTTTTTGTTGAATGTACAAGGCAACAGTTTTAGACTAAGTGTCTATCTTTTAGGCTCTGCAGGTAAATTAATTTGTCTTCTGGGCAGATCTGAAGGAAAGTATGAACCAGGCTAAGTATTTTCCTCCCATCATTTCCCCTTGATACTGGCTGTGTTTATAGCTGTTTTAGAAACAAGTTACAATAAATGAAAATAACATCATATATGTAACATTTACCAGCTTTTCAAATACAGTAGACTTGTCATTCTCCCATTATAATATAAAAAATCCAATACCACTTTCCATTAAACTGTTTTCATGTACATAACTGAACTCAAAACTGATGCAGAGAACATAGTTCCTGGGCTTCCCCAGGCTGCTTTGCTCTGCACAGTACTACTCTCCTTTGACTGAACACAGCTTTACTCTGCACTACACATCATTCACAGAAGGAAGTGCAGAATAACTTGGCTGAAGCTCTGAACTATAGAGTTCACATCTATTGTAATGTTTTTCCTTAAAATCAGATGTTTAGGTAAAATGTACTGCAGACAGGTACACCTCTTACTTTGTCATCTTCGACACCATCATTGTCATCATCTTCATCACAGGCATCTCCTTTGCCATCTTTATCAAAGTCTTCTTGGCCAGAGTTAGGCAGAAGGGGGCAGTTATCCTGGCCAAAAGAAATAATCAATACATTATGTTGACATTATGTCAGAATAACTTGCCTGGGCAGAGGAGTAGATATGGTACACCAGAGACTATAAAACAAGAGCAATCAGCAAAGTACCTTTAAAGTGCCTCTTTGCTTGCTGCCAAAGATGGTGTTCATTTGCTGCTTTCATATTGTAAAGTAAGTAAAATGAATCTGCAAATAATTCTATTTCCCAGCATCTACTACTGTGACATTTCTAGTAAATTTTAGAGGAAACTAGCAGAGAACAAACACACCACACACACAGACATGCATGCTCACTTCAACTTTTTATAGACAATTCATGAGATATGTTTGAAGATTATATAAAAAATGGCCAGGTTTGGTTGACAGAAAAATAAAGATACAAGCCAAGAGAAGGTCTTCAGAAACAGTTGTTCCTATGGAAAGTTACTACACAGCAATGGAAAGTACTACACAGCAATGAGGGGGAACACTATAAGAAAGTTTTGAAAACAGTGTCTTTATACTGTTCTGTAAAGCAGTACCTTTGCACTCCCTTGTCTTTAAAAGACAAACTCTTTATTTTGTATCACAGCTTTGCAAAGAATGATTATTTTAAATAAGCAGTTCTTAAGTTACACTGAAAAATAAGAAGTAAAATTGCTTGCCAAACTTTTAACATGCGTTTTTTTAAAAAATACTAAAACCAGCTAAAATGGATAGCAATTCTACCACTTGCTATGAATAAATACATCTCTGAAAACACACTCTGTTATTCTCATTTTTACTCACATTCCAGATCTACCTCACCCAAAACCAAATCTGCCAAGAGAGTCCAGAAATATCTTTTTTGTAACACATACTCTAAAAAATGAATATTATAGTAAGATGTTTTCAATCTCAGTGGTTCTAATAATACAGACAACTTAAGAAAACTGGAAATTTTGTGATAAGAATCAAACACCCAAAATTTTTACCAATTACCTGTGAAGAGTCTTGACTGTTGACCTCAACATTGGTTACCAGTGATACAAAAAATGTCGGAACAATGAAAGAAATTAGTCACAAAAGTAAGTTAATTTTCAATCATCACCAGCTCAAGGAAAGAAGCTTTTGAAAGTCAAATTATTCAACTAGGATATTTTGTAAAGAATATAAGAGCCTGAAAATTTGTGGTATTTTTAAGGGGTTTTTTTTGGCAGGTGGAGGGGTCCCCTTAAATGAAGTACTTGTGCCTATTAGATCAACACATTACACAAAAGACAAAACAATCTTTGGAAACAAGTTTTTTCCTGAATGGGTTCAGCATGTTGTGTTTAATCAAAACTAGTGCTCTGTGTTACACCATGAGTGAACATGTTGCAAATTCTGATGACAGGAACTAAAAGAAGGAAATATGAGCTGCAACAGCTGAGTTGGCTGAATCCACAACGAACAGACATCAATTACAGTGAGGAAGACCAACATTTGAGGCCCAAATTTCCATCCATATCTGAAACTCTTCAGATAATAGAGCCCAAATTCACACAAGTGACTTATTCTCTCAAACAACCTGATTTCCAACTTTCCTAGTCTCTTGGTCTGTATTTGTTTTAACCACTATAGTAGTCTAGAACTCAGTCATTTTTACATTCCTTTCCTCATTTTTTTAAGCAGAAGTTTTTGTGCTAGAACTTCAAGAAGGTTTATAGGTAGATCACTTTAGCACAGAGAAGAAACAAAAATGTTTCAGGTCTGGGAAAAGAAGCCCTCAAAAACCTCAGAAGAGGAAGCTTGTCCTTACAGCCATGGCTGATCAGCAAAATACTTGAGCATCTGCCCAGTGAACACATACAAGTAATCCAGTGCTGTCAGCAGTTCCATAGGTAGGTGTTTAAAACTGAACACCTGCACATGCCTTTCTCTCAGACAAAACTCCTCCATCCCAGCTGCTTAATTTGCTGCTGCAAACAGTGTATGCCCCTCTGTACTGTGCCTGTCATTCAACCATCAGCAAAGCCACCACTCAGAACAAGGACCCATGGAACTGCCTCTCAGGAAGTGCCTTTGCCCCTCAGCTGTTTGGGCCATTGTTAAACTGGTGGACCTGGAACAACTTTCAGCCTGGTTTCATACAGCAGTATAACTGCATCGGGATCAGACCTACAAGGAGGCTCACCATTTTTCAGCAATTCCCACTGGAAGGAACAACAGACCATGAAACCAAGAAGGACTTACTGTGTGCTTCAGATGAGCATCAAACCAGGTCCCAGGGAACACAACATGGTGGACACACCTTACTAAAGCTACATGCCACCATTTTCAGGCTCCCTGATGGTGATTATCTCATTGGTCTAGTAATGTTTCATTGTTCTCTACAACAGCACAGCTGCACAGCGAGATCGGACTAGTCCCAGTTGCCAGGTGTAGAGCCAATGGTGGCAGGCAGGTCACCCTTGGAAGGGTGAGAGAGGCTGAATCTCTCATCCTGTCCCTGTGAGCTTTTGCAATAAGGAGAACTCCTCTAATTATTCACATTCATTCCTCTCTTAGGCTCCTATTGTCAAAAATTATCTCAGGCTCCGAATCCAGTTTTCACAGTATGTAGTCTGCTTAACTCTTTGAAAGGAAGGGGTAGTTCAAGAAAGTATTTAGAAGTGTAGCCCTTACATGGCTGTCAGTATGTTTTTACAAGTCCTGCACGTAGGATTTCGCACTCACCTGGACCCCAAAACCCCTGTTTGGTTCTCTCTAGCTGTGTGCTTCACACCCATGCTTTAGGTAATTCCTGCTCAGTGTGCTAACTCCATTCACAAGCATCCCAATCATCCAATTCTGCATAGGAAGAAATCCAAAGCAGAGGACTCTGGATTTAATTTTGAGAATCTCTTACTGTATCTTACCAGATTAAGTGAATACACATTCCACAGCATCTCCTAGAAAATGAGCATGCTGTAACAGTGAAAAGCTTACTGAAAGCAACCACTGGCATCACAAATTAAAAGTGTTACTCACAACTATTTAGGAAAAAGAGAACATTTTGTTAATCAAAATTATTTTATCAACCTTTTTCACCTACCTTCACACAGTGGTACGTTGCATTAGCAGCACAGACCAAGTTATTGTTAGGCCAGCCATCCAAATCCGAATCCTCACCACAGATGCGTCCATCACCAGCATACCCTGTCCTACATTCACATTTGTACATTGGATCACTGAAATGGCCCAGGTAGATGCACTCTGCAGACTTATGGCAGCTGTGTGTCTTGTCCTTGCACGGATTCTCAGGTTCACAGACCTATAAATGATGGAGCATATTCACTGAAACCTGATAATCACAGCCAGCTGTGTGTGCCTCAACTTCCTCAAAATCAGACCAGTTATTTAGAGGTCTGAAGACAGGAACTTTGTTTTAATTGTGGTTAGTAAATCATACTGCTCTGTCAGTTCACAACTCCAACAAATATGTACAATGAAAATAATTAAAACAAACCACAGGAAAAATTGGACATTATTTAAAAAGCAATTAAAGTGGTTAACAATTTCAGAACTGTATCTGCCTTCTTCCAGATGTCATTAAACCCCAGAAACTAACTGCAACAGAAAGTAGATTGTACTCACCTCTTTTCCTTAGTGTTCTGCCTGACAGTATAAAAGGACTGTCTTATTTTCTTAAATCAAAGAGACCCTAAGGAATTCGTGTGTTCACCTCATGCAGGTTTTTGTTACCTCTTGCTTATCGCTATATTTTTCACTGACAGTATTTGAGAATCTTACACAGATGGTTTACATGTAGAATTCACAAGCTGAGCTAACCACAGATTGATTCAACAGCAACAAAGAGAATGCATCCCATGACTTCCACTTTAACATTTTTGTCTTGTCTAGAAAACTGCAGTCTTCAACCTCACTTCCACTTCCTGCTGTCCTTCGCCACTGATAAGTTTTGGCCCAATGAGACTGAGAATTTCAGACATGTCTGATAACACTGACATTAACAGCATTATGTTTATGAAAAAACCAAACCTAATTCTTCAGTTTTCACTCTCCAGAATAGGTATGTAAACCTCAGAGAAAGGAATGCAAAGCAGGGAAATGTTTGCTCCGGGAATTTTAGGCTCATTTGGTACAACTGTGCAGATGCCTAAAGAAAATCAAACCCTTAAAAAAGTCAATCCCAAATTCAGTGTTTTGTTACTCAAAACAAAAATACTCTGGAACAACAGTTATTTATTTCAGGCCATTTTTGTTTGCTACCCAAGTTTATCACATGCCATCATTAAAAGATATTTCAGATGAGAATTACTCAAAGCCATCAAATTCCCTTCAACACCACTTACTTGCTTCTCTGTCTTGGCAACTTCCAGCCCTACTCCATAGGGCTGGCTTCCTTTATAACGTGGAGGACACGGCAAGCAGTGAAAACCCGGGTTTGTGTTCACACAGCGATGGACCTGATTCACTTTAAAGCAAACATCCGACACAGCTATACACTGCAGGTAAAGAAATAATAAACCAATTAGATGGCTGTGTAATTCCCAAATATGAATTTTTCATGGTGATTGGCTGATGTTAATGGAAACAAAGTCAATACCTCATCAAGATCCTCACAGACGGTACCATTGCCAAGGTACCCTGCTGGGCATGCCCCACATGACCAAGACCCATCTGGGTAACTGTTGCATTCTGCTCCAGGAAAGCAAGGATTTGACAAACACCCATCTGGAAAAGACACACAAAACTGTAAATTAAGTAAGGAGCATAAAAGGCATGTAAAACTTCATTTAAGAAACAGGTATTCTCTGATCATTAGCTTAAAGCACACTTAATGCAGCAGACTCTTATAAAACCCCTAAAATTAGAGTTACTAAGCGCATTTAAGACTAAATACAATTGATTTAATATGAAAAGATTACAGATTGCTACATCCGGTTGAATACATTACAGCACATTGAATCCCTGTTTAAGAAAGGCGTACTTGTTCAAGAAGTCAGTATCAATAAAATCCCACAAAACAGTACTCAAAATAGTTAAATGTCCTCTCCTGAAACAAAGTATAATTTGCAGATTCCTGTAGTGTCACTTCATAAATTATCCATTAAAGAGATAACAGCAATAATAATTGCTCAGACTGAATAAAGAATGAATACCAACCAATTGGGCAATCCTTCTTATTGCACATATCATGCTGCTTGGTATCTCCCACACATGGCTTTCCTCCATACTGTGGCTCTGGACTGTTACAGAGGCGAGACCGCTCACGAATTCCTCCTCCACAGGTAACAGTGCAGGCAGACCACGGAGACCAAGGACCCCACTGGCCGTTCACTAAGATATGCAGAAAAGCAGAGCATCACAGGCAATAAAGTGGGGACATCTGGCGCCAATGACAATAACCCTTCATCAGATCCCTGGCTAGAGACAGTTTCTCACTACGTACATAGAAAGATGTTGGCACATGTCTGCACTGAGATAGTAATAGTTCAGAAACAAACAAATGAAAAATACCCAACTGTTTCATAGGCACTTTTTGGCCAATGATTCAAAACAGCATGCCATGCCAACTGGATATGCAAAGAGAAAAAAGAGAGGAAAAATTATATGAAAGGAAAGTGAAAGTGTGTGGAATGGAAGATCTCTAAAAATGGTTTAAAAGCGTAGATGAATAAGAAAGAATTATAATAGCAATTGTGTTGAATGTGTAAAAATGCATGCACAATTGCAAATAAATCTGACTACTGGGGGATTCTATTCCCAACAAGTACAGAGACAGCTTCTTTTTAGACAGCTTCCTTTTAGAAAGGAAGTGTTTCTTTTTGACATGCAGAGATATATCGCTAAAATGGAAATTTTTCAAACTCTTAATATTTAAAGCCAAATTATAACTTGGAAGGTTTACAAAACCTCTGACTGCGTTGTTGTCTTCATTTTCAAAGCACCCTTGTGTGTTATTTCACTCGTAAGATAAAATTATACTTTCCATCATAGAAATTCACTGTCATTTAGATCTGAATAAAGAGGAGGAATTCAGCTGCAATATTATTGTGTTACTTTTGATTCAAGACCACAGACATACCTGGACATGGAGCCTTCTCACACTTCTCCGTTTCACGCCCATTTCCCACACAGTTTTTCCCACCCATCTGGGGAATAGGAGAATTGCAGAGGCGGATGCGGGTGATATTTCCTACTCCACAGGTTACTGAACAGGAAGACCAGGGAGACCAATGACTCCAGCCACCATCCTGACGTACTGCCAAAGAAAAGAGCAAAACTCAAGCAAACGGCCCACCTGGAGCAGTAATACAAACTCACTTGTGAAGTTAGCCTTCTAATGAGCCTCTCACCACATCTGATGAATGTCCTATCTCTTTCCCACCATTTCACTTACAAAGCCCAGCATGCCAGCTCAAGTACTCAAGAACAGCTTTCTTAGGAATTTCAGTAACCAGTGTATGACTAAAAATGATTTTAGACATTTTACTTAAAAATAAACTTTTCCAATGAAACAAGCACTTGTTCAAAATGCACATTTGTCTCAGTCTCAGCTGCTAAATACTGCCTTACGTACTATACTGGCCTGGGTATAGCAGGTACCTGCAATAGTATTAACTACACTTCTGGAATATCCTCCTTTTAAGTGCCTTAAATATAAAGCAGCTTGATATTTTGCAAAAATTTTCCATGATTATTGTATTCCTAAACACAACTATGTTAATGGGATGGCCCAACAATCAATGCAAGGCAGATGTAAACACAGCCCCGTATATCATGGTTACGAACTAAGTGTTGTCTCCAAACTGAGTTCAAACAAAAGACTCCAGTTCATAATGTTAAAGAAAGGATCACTCATCATCTTTTCTTTTAACATAGCTGAGCCCAAAATGTACATACCTATTAAATTGTCAGGAAAGGGAGGAATATTTGAAAGGGGAAAAACGCCAAAGAATCTAATGACAGCTACTTTAATTGTGCATATAGGATTTCTCAAGTACATACTGTCCTGACTTAGCTGGGTTTTGCTTTGAGATGTCCAAAGAAGCTTTTAAAAAAGAAGAAATTTTATTACTTACTGCGATGGTCACATTTCTTAAAGCTGCACATCCTTGTTTGGATGTGTGGGCCTGTACAAGCACTCCTGGTGACATCACATGACCTTCCTCGCATCTGAGTCCCAGAGCCACAGGTAACTGAGCACTTTGTCCAGTCTGACCATGGTGACCAGCCCTCCTCACTGTCATCAGCTGCAGAGCAAAATGCAAGAAAAAGTGCTTCGTTTTCGAAGTTGTTCTATTATCCTATTTAGAAGATATTCACTTCTCTTTCTCTGTAGAATATGTACTTCAACATTTAGATCTCTCCTTTCCTAATTTTCCTTTCCCAAGCTGCCACTGAAGTAAGGGAATTATGGTGTAATATAATGAGAGGTTAGTTCAGGTAAGAATCCTGGATCTTCATGAACTTGTGTGCAGTGTGTTTGCATTAAGCACTGATCTTCGGAGGAAGAACATCTTATCTCTAGAATGGACCAAGCCCAAAACTGAGTCCAAACTGCCCTTGGCTTCAGAATATAGGTCAGTATGATGAGATGTGGCCCCACCTTTAAAAGCTACATAATGGTGAACATGATCAAGAGCACATTTTAAGAATATGCCCTATGCTCTGAATGGGCAAAAAAACGTGAAACATGACTGGTGAGAAGCATGCTTTCAGCAGTTTATGCCCAAGGTAGCTAGGCAGGTTATCATGTTAATTCTAAGCAAATAATATAATCAATGAAGACAAACCAAGTTGTTCGGGAGTAACTTCAGGCACCCAAGTTATTTCATATGATCTTTGTACACATACAAGTTTTATATTTGATCTTACCCGCCTTGACATCTTACTTGTTTGGAGCTTTCAAAAACACTAGTAGTGATTTTAAATAATGCCAAAGACTATCTGTCTTTCTCCTCGGATAAATACTCACAGTGAGAGCAGACTGGACAGCATTCACCTTCAACAAAAGCTGGATCAGCACAGGAGACTGCTGGGCATGTGATCTGATTGCACACAATTTTGGAATCCTAAAGGCAAAGAAATCAACTTACTGATTTATGCTCACAGACAGAGGCAAATGAAGGTGGGCATCTGGGGAAGTTTCATGTGTGGAAATGTTTTGATTTGTTCTAACTACCATGGACATGGGGACTACTTTTTATAAATGTCATGAAGTCCAGCCAAGCTCTAAGTAAATACAACCTGACCTGGACAGCTGAGCTGGATTAAACCCACTATTCATTTCTGCAGAGAAGGTTTCCAAAACCTTACCTGGCAAATGCACTTGGTGCAGCTATCTACAATCCAGCTTTCATTATCTGCAAAGACACGGCCATCCTGCCAGCAAACTGGTTGGCTCTTCAGTGTTTTGTTGGGCCCAATCAGTTCCCACATAATTTGGTTCTCTTCAGACTAGAAGATGGAGTTAATGAAAACAAATTGTGTATTTCATAAGCAAACTGTTTTAAATAGACAAAACTGAGACACCACTGGACTTAATTCTTCCATTAAAAAAAGTATTTTTACATATTTATGTACATGATGAAGACGATCTCAAGTATTGCAGTCCTGCATAGCAATTCTTCTAGCAATGGTACAAACACAGGCACACGATACTAACAGAAATCTGTTCTTAACCGTTTTGCTTTCCTCTAGCACAGCTTATCTTTAGATGAGATTTTAGTCCTGAGTCATATGGCATAGTAATAAAACTCCTTCAGAAATAATTATCTGATTCAGAATAAGAAGAGGGGCAGACTTCAGCAAAACATCACCATCATACTTAAACTTTGAAAACCCCATACATTTACTTACAGTTTAGGTGCCCCATGTAGCCACTTACTGATGCATTCATAAATGGTGTAAACATGGTAACAAGGCTTTAACAGTATGCAGGCAAGGTTGGGATTTAGCTTTCAATTTCCAAACCTTTAGGAGGATTTTCCCTGTGTGTGAGTGCATGTGTGTGTGCTCTTTGAAACCCAATCTGTGAAAACCAAGTCTTGATTGAAGTGTTATACTCAAGAAATACCAGACTAGTCACAATGAAAAGAGGACATCTTTACATTATGTAGATATACTAACAAGAGTTCATATGTAATACAGAAATCTCTATTAACTGCCCTGGCACAAAATAAGTAAGGAAAGAGCACTGCACAGCAGACGTCTGTCAGTTCTCCAGATTTACAGGTACCTACCACTTTTTGGAGGTTATCAGCCAAGTTGTTCACCACGATGCGCAGGCCGGTGAGCTCTGTGAACATTGATCCCAGCTCTTCACAGGAGCGGTCACAGAACTCGGCCTTCTCCGGTTTCTCACCCACGTACTCGGTTGTGACAGCAGGGCTCAAATGAAGGATCTCAGTGCTCTCGTTGATGGTGTTCACTTCAGCTGGTAGCAAGAGAATGAAAAAGAAGAGCAGCATATACAAAGCTCTTCCACAGATTACAGATTCCTGCTGAACTCACAGATTGGCATCCATGGGTAGGGTTTAAACACATCTATTTTGGCACAGCTTCATGCTTATTATACCCATGAATAAAAGAGGAGTGAGATGTCAGCTGGCTCCAATTATAGGCTTTCCCTTTTCAAAATTAAGAGCCAAGCTGTGTCTCACATGGCCCTCACTTTAAAATTGTTGGCACTGCAACACATTCATTTATGAAGAAGGCTAGCAAAAGAACACAGTATCAAAAAAGCAAACCCATTTTATCCACTCAGACATAAAAGGATTCAGATTTGTTCATGACCTATCAAACTTTCTCAAGGCAGGGGAAAAAGGCAGGAGAAATATTTTCCTTGCAGAAAGTCGTTGTCCTTGTTCTGTCCATAAATTCCATGGTTGGATCAAATTTGGACCATTATGCAATGTATACCAGGCTTCGGGCTGCTCTATATTGCACTGCCCCCTGTTAAGCTCAGAGGAGCTGTTATAACAATAGTTTCATTCTGAAGTGAAATGGAGGTCAAGCTAAGAGCAGACTGATTATTTGATTTGCCATTCCAAACCCTCCTCCAAAAGGCAGATTGTAACTAAAACAGAACTTTGCATGCATTCGACAGGGAGAACTGGACATGTTCTAATATAATTTTAAAAGATATCCCTATCTACAGCAAATTCCTGAAAAATAACATAATAGAAAGCTTGATTTGTAATTAATAATAAAAAGCACATAGAAAACTACATAAAACAGTCTATGTTCTGTTAAGCATTTAAATCTCCATCAGGTAAATGTCTTATGGATTCCACGGAAGCTTTCTCTAAGGACTCCACGATACACTCTGTATCAGCAATACAGAACTCCACACTACCCTATCTCTCAACAAAGACTTATTTACCAGATTTAGTGACGTTGGAACAGCTCAAGGTTACCAAAGAGAAAAGACAAGCAAAGGATATAGCAATTTAAAAGAAGAAATCAGCACAGGAACATGTGCCATAAAACATATGCTTCAAAACCCCAACACCATTCAGTGTTGACAAATCACCAAAGGTGGCCAAGCTTCAGAGACGCTAAGGGCTTGATTTGATGCTTTACCATACAATGTAAAATGTTACATTTAAACATAAAAGGACACGAAAACAGGAGTAAAGTATTCTTCATTCATTTGGAAGGCTAAAAATAAAAGAACAAAGAACCAACCCACAATATGACATTAAATGATTACTTCTCAACCAAACTTAAAATTATTGGCTTGATGTGCTTTTAAATTAGCTATGAAACATCTGCCCCTAGCCAAGGTCTACAAAAAATTATTTGCAGTTTGCCAAAGCTGAAGCAATTGTCCAGCCTCATTTACAGGATGGGAGAAAACCACACAGCAAATCAGAACTCTCTGTGTCATAACAGTTTATTTCAGCTGTTTTTTGATTCCCTGGAAAGAATGCAATTTTCCTACCACATTGAAACATTAGATTTCTCAGATCCCCCCATAGCACTTCTCAGATCATTAATTTCATATTTTTCAAGCCAATATGGAGTGTGCCTTGACCGGAACATTCTGAGGACATTAATAAAGTTGCAATCTCAGCAGGAAACATAAACCAAAACTATGTTAGAAAACTAAATCCTCACTTCCTACTGGTACTTGGCAGTGACTGAAAGAAGATGCCTGGGGATCACTGGGAAATCAGATCTCTGCTGCTGGCTTCCTGCTAATTTCCTAAGGACCACATGATTATCTTTAAAATGAGAAACCGGAAGAGCAAAATGTGCATCCTCTCACATATGCTAATGTCATTCTGTTGATATAACTCAAGAAGGGCAATAGGCACACTTTATTGATGTGCCTATTTAGGTGTGGTTTTGTTATCTTTCCTATCCAGTGCAGTGTATAAATCCTGCCTAAAGGATTTGCAGCCACCACACTACAGGCATACTTTCCTACCCTTAACCAAATAGCATTCCCAAGCCACCATTTCACCATATGTCACATTCCCGTATCAGGCTTAAAGATACATTGGGAAAACACAGTCCTGTCTCTTTTTGTGTCCTCAGGGCCGAGGGAACTTCATTGGTAACATCTGCCTTGCTGTTATGGGATATTGACACATAAATATGTCATCTTAATGCCCGTACCTCAGCACAATGAGTGGGCCATCAAAATGGGAAAATATATATCTTGTGCTCAGTAACATCACACACAGCTTTTCAACTGTGGTAATTGTCATTAGCAGCATCCCCCCAGATTTCAATACTGGGCCCAGTATTGTTTAAACCATGCATCAATGACTTGGATGAAGGGACAGATGCCTCCTCAGGAAGTTCGCTGATGACAGAAAGCTGGGAGGAGTGACCACTATCCCAGATGGCTGTACAGACATCCATAAGGACCTCGACAGGCTGGAGAGATGGGCAGAAAAGAACCATTCTGCCCCTCTCCTCATCCTCAGCCACATTTGGAGTGCTGTGTCCAATTCTGGGCTCCTCAGTACAAGAAAGATATGGAGCTCCTGGATTGGGTCCAGCCAAGGACTACAAAGGTAATTTAGGGATTGGAGCCTCCCTCTTTTGAGGAAAGGCTGAGGGAGCTGGACCTATTCAGCCTCAAGGNTGAGGAAAGGCTGAGGGAGCTGGACCTATTCATCCTCAAGGAAAGAGGGGACCTCATCAATGCATATAAATATCTAAAGGGAGGGTGCCAAGAGGATGGAGCCAGGCTCTGTTCAGTGGTGCCAAGCAATAGGACAAGAAGCAACAGGCGGATACTGATACACAGGAAGTTCCACCTGAACATGAGGAACTTCTTTACTGTGTGGGTGACTAAGCACTGGAACAGAGAGGTTGTGGAGTCTCCCTCACTGGAGATATTCAAGAATCATCCGGATACAATCCTGTGCTGTGTGCTCTAGGATGACCCTGCCTGAGCGGGGAGGTTATACCGATGATGCCCTGTGGTCCTTTCCAACCTGACCCATTCTGTGAGTATGTAATTAAGGCAATGTCAGAATCAGATATGCACATAACAAACCTCTTAAGTAATTTTGATAGCCTTACTATGCTATTAGTTCCCTTCTGTTACTGCACAAGAAATTTCCATCTTGTAGTGTTCTCCTCGTGTTGCAAAGTAAAAGTAAAAATACTGTGAATTGAATTATTTGTTAAATAATTCTTGACTGAGAATTATTGTCAGCTACAAGCACTGGGAAGTAAAACAGTCAGCACCTCCTATGAGCTTGAGTACAAAACCTTAGCACACATTTGACAAATAATCCCAATTCTTTTATGAAGAATCTGCTACACTCCTACACACAGAGCGCTCCCCTCCTGGTGGGGTAAGCATGAACTGGACTAACAAGAACACATGTCAGCCCATAACATACATGCCTTCCCTACCTCTTCCTCTGATTTCTTATTTTCCTGAGGATTTTTTCATTAACAGTATTTTGGGATTCAAACCCAAAGCCTCTTTCAGACAAAGATATTGCCAATGAATTCAGTGTCTTTAAGAATGGCAGACTAGTTTGTGGGCCCATTGACAGTCAGCAGCAGAATTCAGAACCAACATTACCTGTCTCGTGCTCAAAGAATCACAGAAAACTCATGTAAGAAAACATATATTTTCATACATATGGATTTTTCCTTCCATTTCTACTAATTTCTTGCTCCACATTTTTTTTCCCAACTTAAAACCAGAGGGTCAGAGTTATAGACCTAAGCAACCTAACTAAAATAATGGGCTAGAGAGTAGAAATGACATCATACAAACATGTAACATGTAAGTTCCCATTACCACCAAAAAGCAAATCATTCTCCTTTTCATTTCAAAGGGATCTGCTGCATAGTTTTAGGATAATAAGTCACCGCTGAAATTTCTAATTTTCACAGTATTAAACATTTCACAGTATTAACATTGAGCAGTATTAACAAGATAACAAAAGCCTTACTTGACTGGCTTCTCTGGCATCCTTTCTTACGCAGAACATCCTCTATTGAAGTATCAAAGATTAACTGAATATTTTGCAAAAGACCCTGTAATAATAATTTTAAACAGCAATTAAAAACAGTGAGATCAATTTTTGAGTAACTAATAACTGCCCTGTCTCAATCCCATGCTACTGACTAGATTGAGACATAAGCAAATACATAAAAAACAATCTACAAGGCATTAAACCTGAGACACAGAAACAGAAGTGGTTATAGCTTTGTTACATACAATTTCAGTACTATAAGCCACAAAGCCAAGCATGTTCTGAAACATGTCATAATAAAAGATATTAATCTGCTATGAGCTCAAATCTCCATTTTCATAGTAAATTTTAGATTGCACTTCTACAAGACATTTGTCATAAGGTTAAAGCCAACTTTCCTGCACCATTGCACTTCCATCCTTAGCCAGTTATTCCCATGCACAATAGTTCACTGCTTTCTTAGTTGTGCTGATGCTACCCTGAGACAACATTCTAAAACCAGACTAGTATCTATTTCACTTGGGAAAAAAAAAACTCAAAGAAGAAAAAAAATTAATTAAAAACCAGATTGTTTCAGTGAGCCACTTAACAGTACAGCTTCAGAAACAGTTGTATGAGCACTACTGATGGAGTAACTTAGTCATGGAGGCAGGAATGGAGAGGTTGTGGGCAAGAACTTCTGACGTCCCTGCCAAAACTGGTCGTCCCATGGAACCAGACTCCAGTATGTCAGGCTCTGCCTGAAAACTAGATGGCACAACATGATGAGAAAGAAACGGCTTTTTGAAATTTTTGGAGCCATGAGTTCAAGTTTGATATCAGCTGTGAGAGAAAAGAAGCCATCCTTAAAGCAGCTGGGCCAGATCATGATATGAGGCAGAAGGTTGTTTTCATTTGATAGGAAAATCAGAAAGCTTGTAAGAACTTCATCTCAAATGTTTTCCACAAAAAGAAAAAGAATTTCATTTACAGGGCTGATCAAAACTTTTTATTCTATTTATTTTTTCAAATTTTTCCTCTTTTTTTAAATTTAAATTGAAAAGAAATGTTCAAAATGGCAAACCAGGATGTTCTGTTACAGGATGGACCAATACCACATGCTTCAGCTTCATTAAAAATTCTTTTTTTCCTTCTTCTTTCAAATAAAAAGTAAAAATATTGACATGTTCTCATTATTTGAATAGATATATTTCAATGGAAAACCAGTTCTTCAAGAAATTTGCAAAGAATTCTAAAAATCACCACAAAAATCCAACATCTCTAGAAGTCTTACATCTGGAAAAGAAAAGGGATGGTTGTATAGGAAAGCCCAAAAATTGGTTTTGCACACTTTTCCTGGATTTAGATTTTGCTTTGCCAGGCCTTTTCTTTCAGGAACCCCAAAATAACACAACACAGACCCAGCAATTAATAAAAACTCACTCTGAAGCAAGTCTGCTTGGGAACACCTGTGACCCCATCAAATCCAAGAGGCATGGGGAGAACAAAACTGTGCCTGCTGCGTCTTCCCAAACTACTTGCAGTTACCTTCTTACCCCACCAGAGACCCCAGCTTCTGAAGGTCACCTACCCTGAAATGATTCTCCCGAGTGGACCCTTTTGCCACGTACAGCCTGCTGCTCTCTGCTTTCAGCTGCTCATAGAAAGGCTCCTCCAGGATGAAGCTGTCAATAAGGTCACAGCCAACATAGAGGTTGTAGTTCTCCCCTGTTATCTGCACGGTGAGGTTCTTCCACTGTGAGTCAGCAAGGTCCACGTCTTCCAGGGAAATCACGTTCTGGAAGCCATCCACCCAATAGATAAGGTCCAGGGTGTTGGCCCGGCCATTGGAAATGATCTCAAACTGCCTCTCACTGATGCCAGGACCCTCTAAAGCAAGGATAGTGCCTCTAGATTGCCTGTCCTGCCTCAGGGTGGCTGAAAGGATAAAGCCCTCATTCTGCCGTATTAGCTTTACGATCTTTTTTAATTTCTCCGGTTTACATGGAGGTATATGGTCAAACCGAATGAAACGATATGCTGGCGTAGTGGGGTCTGGGCCCCGGAACACCTTTGCTCCAATTGTCTTTCGGTTTATGCTACTGACTTGTAGCAAATCAAAGGTAGTCTCCTCTTCCTTGTCACCATCTGAAAAAGTTAACAGTGTGTGACAATGCGTCTAGGAAAAGTCTTACAAGAAACAACTCTGTACACCATACTTAGTAACTGCAATTATATGACAGACAATAACGATCAGCAGAGTAAAGCCAGTACTTTCCTACTTCCACAAATGGAACTGTTCCTACTAGCAGGCAAGTGAACCATATTTACTACCCAACATTTTAATTTCCATGACAATTCTCTTCTCCTATATGTAAAATACTTTTGATTATATATTTATACGTATGGCTTCATATTTTATAGCACTATATAGTCCATACTTGTATATATATATGTTATATGCCACGTATATGCCTACACATGGATGCCTGTAGCAATTTATTCATTAAATATTTCAATATATATGAATGGATAAGGAATTTGAGGCAATTTCTATATTTTGATTACCAGATAACGGAAATCAAATTATGAGGATCCATGTGCCTACATGACAACCGGAAAAAAGAGATTTGCTTTTTAAAGACTGCAACCAAGAAGTAAGTGAGGGTCTGGCATTGTGCCAATTTGCATTCTACTTGTATTTGGTGTATAGATGTCTATTTTTCCACCTCTATCTTTTTAAAATATTCATCCCACACAGTGATTCTGTCTATGCTACTTTCACCATAGATTTCCATCAAACAGAAAAGTATATCTATTATTTCTGGGATAATACACATATTAATCAATAATTTCTAAAGAATGCGATTTTGAGATATATCGAGAAATCTTCATTTAGCATTGGCAAGGTATATCTACCACGAATACCCCAGGCACTTCTAAAAAATTCCTTTATTATTACTTTTCCCACTGCAGTTCAGGTAAGCCAACATTTACAACGACTTTTAACTTTGGGAATTACTCTGTATCCAGTTAAGAAGTGTCTGAACTTACCCTGAGCATTTGAGGAAACCCACAGGGTTATCAAGACAGCAAGCCACAACAACCCTCTCCTCTTCAGCATAACTCCTATGAATAAATCAAAAAGTAGTAAGTATTGGGGAAATTATATTTATCAACTATAAATAGTGCAATTTTTCCTCATGAAATGCCATAAACAGCAACTATACATATAAAATCAGAATTTTTATTTTGACTGATTCTTATGACACTTTTTCTGGGTCTATTCCTGATGGCAGAAGTAAAATGTGACATCAGGTGAAGGGAAGAGAAATTATAAAAGTTAAAGATCCTTTTAATGGAAATGTTCTTAATTAAAAAAAAAAAAAGGAAAGACATACAGAAAAAATATACATCCATATTTTCTCCATTAAATTTCAGTAGCTGGCATAGAAACCATATGGCACTACAGGAGACACAGCTTATTGCTAGCACATCTTTACTTTGGAGCACAATATTCAGCCACAAATCCTTGGAGGATAATGAGATCTAAACTAGATGATGGTTCTGAGTAAAAGGGGTACTTTTCAGTACGTTTTTCAGCGCCATGATACAAACTCCTCTCTCTTCCATATATATACAATCCTCTGTACCCAACCATAGCTGGATAAAGTGACTCTTAACGTGATGCTGGGTTTGCCCTGTAGCACTGAGCAGTTATAAACCACATAATTGCATCTCCATATGTGTCTCAACTCACAATGAATGGAGCAGAAGCATTCCCCGGAATGTGTAGAAATCCAGTTCTCTGGGTATAGCCAAATAACTTCAGCACTGCCAACTCCACACATTTTTGCAAGGACGCAGGGATGCCGCCAGCGCTTCCTGTCTACGTTTTCTTTGTCCTACAGGGAACTCCTACTACCTGGCATCCCCAGGGTACCACCGCTACAGCCAACGACCGGCAGCCGCCAGGATGCCTCTCTCACCTCTCGAACCCAGCGGTTCCCGGCGGGACAGAGCCTGCCCGGCGGCGGCAGGGCTGCTGCGGGCAGCTGCCGCACACGCGCCTGCCCCGCGGCTGCTCCCCTCACCTCGCACCCCGAGTCCCCGCGGGGTCGGCAGCGGGGCGGCTGCCCACAGCGAGCTCCGAGCGGCGGGCGGGGGAGCGGGCTGACAGCCTCCTCCATCCCCCGAGGGGGCTTCACGGCGGGCACGGCACCTCCCCGCCTTGCGCCTCACCTGGCATCGGGGAGCCGGCGGTGCGCTGGGGCTCTGCGGGGCGAGGTCGGTCAGGAGTGGAGCGCGATGCGATGCGCTGCGATGCGCTG
>VZRS01009907.1:568064-661761 GCA_013398055.1 Ifrita kowaldi | reverse complement strand
AGGGGAGCTCGCTGTCGGTGTAGCGGGGGCCGAGCGCGGCAGAGCTCCCGGGAGGCGGCGCCAGGGCCCGCAGCGGGGACAGGAGCGCGGCCGGCCCCGCTGTCGGGGCGTCCCGAGCCCGGTTCCCGAGAGTGAGAAGCGTATCCTCGACCCCTCCGGCCGGCCCGGCTCCCACGGGGGCACTTGTAGCCTGAGAGCTCGGTGCTCCTGGCCGCCAGCGCGGCAAAACCCGGCTTTCTCGAGGGCTCAGTTCTCTCATTATTATCTTTTTTTATTTTTAAATTGTACAGCAGACCAAACCCGAGACTTGCCCCGCTCACGTCCCCCGGTCAGCTGGCAAAGTGCTCACTGCAGGGCAGTCAGCAGCTCCTCAAGTGAGCCCAACACCTCGGTCCCGCTCTTGTGCACAGGAAGCACCATCCCCTTTCACTCCATGGAAGGCGTTGAGGACTTACTGAGGTGTGCACCTCATGGAAGAAGCCTTGCCTCAGAGCAAGTGATAAGCGGCACACAAGAAACCTCACTCTTAGGCTGATCCTTGTCACGTTAGGAGGACTGGGAAGTACCTCCACAAGCAAGGACTCCAGTCACAACCATTGAATTTTAAAGGTCAGCATGCTGATGAGCAGCCAGCACAGCTTCCAGCATCATGCTCCACCGGGAGCAGTAGGATGGTTCCCTGTAGTAGGTCTACACACAGAACCTGCTGTGACATGCAGATGCATTTCAGAAGTCAAAGGAGAAGACCATAATCCAAGCTGCTGAGTCCTGAATTGGGGTTCCAGAATATCTGTGAAAGAATCCTACAGCTCATGCGAAGAGACATGGATTTGTCTCAGTTGCCCGCAGAATCCAAGAAATGTAGCCTTGTCAAATATATAGGTAGACAAACTTCACAAATCTTAACACAAAAAAAAAGTAAAAATCCCCCCACCAACAAAAAAAAAAAAAAAGAAAAGGCATAGGAAGTTATTAACTTTGCCCATCACAATTTGAAATTCCAGTAGAAAAAGGTGTTGATGTTTCAGAACTTAGAAGACTTCAAAAGGCTCCATCTGTCACTATAGCAGAAAATGCCAATGCAAGCACTGCTCCCTTTCCTTTTGCCATGGAAGCTCCTTCCAACTTGGCTGGCCTTGGCCTTGCAGGGTAGCAGGAGCCAAGGAGCCTTCCCCTTTCTCATAGGGTCCAGGCGACCGAGCCAAGCTAGGAGGGAGAGAGCTTTTTTGTCTTCCTAAGACATTTGGTTTTCAGTTTTGCAAAACCTCAAGAATTTTTAAAAAATGGCTAATGATGTGCACAAAACCTCAAATTCTACTGGGTTTACTCATTCCCCCTGCTATATTAAGACTTAGTCTTTATATCTATATATGTAGCTGTATGGTGTGTTTTCCACAAGACTTTGAACTGCACTGGGATAACTCTCATCAGGAATCTACTCTAGGATTACAGTTGGAGAAGAGAGTGCAGCAAAGTGTTTAAAAGACCAAGAAGGTATCTTTGAGATAGTTTCGTGAATTATTTGTACATTTATATTGACAGCCTTTGTACAAGAGAAATTTTTGAGTCAATATAAGGACAGTAAAGAGGCAAATTTTATTGTGACAGCTTTTAGCCAGCTGCCTCATAACAAATCTTTCCATCTCTGTGAATGTTATAGGAAAGAAGGATTGATAGCATATTTTTTTGAGCTGAGTGGTTTATATATAGGATGATGACCTTTGAGAAGACAGTTTTGAATGTATTCTTGCCACAACCGTGAAAATGCTCACTGCTCACTTTCCCCTGGCCACTTTGGAAGAAGTAAACATCTTCTTTCCAAGATTTCTGATGGAAAGGGTCAAAGAAACAAATATGCACTCTGCTTTCTGCGGCGAGCCAATGTACAGTCACGTGTCTCAATTTACCTGCTTTTTCAGTGCAAAGGGAAAGTGAACAATGGTAATTAGAGAGATTATAAAGCCAGATTTGCTAACATATAGGAACACAACTGACGTAACAGTAGATCTTACACTGACAGTTTTCTGTAGTGTTTTACCTTTCATTGCATTTTGCTTCAGACCAGCACATCTGACACGAGCACAGGTCCTTAACTTCTCATTTCTTTATGCACCTCCCTTTGCCTTTTTCAGTCTACTGTTTTCCTTCTGTACCACCCCTAGGGACCTTCCATTTTGGATCATGTAAACATCGTGCAAGGTAACATACATTACTGAAACACACTGGGGAATGTCAGGATTCTGGTATGGCACTATCTCAGAAAGAACTGTGATTTGATGGATCTCCACAAAATATTCCTTGGTTTTGCCTAGGAGTTTATCACTGACATTCTGACTTAGCTCGACTTCGGGGAAGACTTGAACTCTCCTAAATTAGAAGAAATCCAAATAAAGTGGAATATGCTATACATGCTATATATATTTTTCTTCTATTGCTTTTCTGATAAAATTGAAACTTCATGCTTTTGGTGTGATCCAAAAGACAAATTCTGTGACTTTTGCTGGGTGAAATTCTGATCGTTTTTTTTCCCTTTTCTGACAAAAGCATCCCCACTAATTGAAATAGATCTAGTTGCATGAGCCTGATAATGTCCTTCAGGTTTAATCCTGCAGTCCTGGATTTCAGCTGATGCTGATAAACATTCTTACTGAAATGCTGTCAAAAGCCATGAAGAATTTCCTTTTTTTTTTTCTTCCTGTGGTCCACAGGTCCAGGTTTGTTTTTCATGATTCACTATACTGAGGTTCCAAAACTGAAACAGATGACTTCAGATTAGTGTGTTACGCAGTCACTGAGTTTTTTTGAATGAGCTTGTAGGGACAGGGAGAGAGAGCTGGGTGGTTCCTCCAACAACATGTTGTAAGTACTCCAGCTAAATGCGGATTTTGAGTCCTGGAAGAGAATACACAAGGGAGAGTGAATTTACCTATGATGAAGGAGAAAGTCACGTTTGACAAAGATTTATGTATGCTTTAGTTTAAGTTCTGGTGCCAGATAAAAATGGGCATCATGATCAGGTACTTAGTCTTCTGCCCTTTGTTTCAGAGGAAGTGTTTTGGGCTTGTTTTAAACCTTCCTTAAGTAATTTCCAGCTATAAAATATATCCAGATACAAGTGCTAATGCATTCTGTCAGAACAAATGGCCATAGGCTGCACAAGCAATAGTTGGTATGCTTTTACAATAAACTTGTGAAAGAGGGAAATACTGCTACCACCTGTTTGCAAACTTCATCTTTACTCAAAAAAGGGCTGTACACAAAAACTTGTGAAGTGGTTTCAGCAGGGCAACTTTGAGTTTAAAGCTAAGTCCATGTTTAAGTGTTTCGCTACATTGGTTCCTACATGATTTAGCTGGTGTCATACGGTAAGTTATGGAAAGAGCCATATATAAGTGGAACACCTAACTCATGGTTGGAAACTTGAATCTGGAAACTTTTTTTTCCCTGTTCTTGCAGTACATATGACAAAACAAATATCCATCTACAGTTAACTGTGTCCTTAACAATTTTACAGATTTTGTATTCTCTCCCCACATGTGAGCTGCTGAACATATTAAGACTGCCAAGTATTTTCAGCCTCCAAAAAGGAACATTCCCCTACCAAGTGCAATGCAAATGAGCACTGAAAATGTTCTGTAAATCCCATGTTGCTGCTCTGGGTTAAAAAAAGCCAAAACCTTTTACCAGATTCAGAACAGATTTATTACCCAAAGACCTGCTTTTATTCAACTTTGTTACATAGTTTCACAGTCTATCACAGAAGTATTGATGTTTTCACTTATAACAGGAAAAGAATAGGTCACTGCAGCACTGACTTTTAAGCAACTAAGACTATCCTTATTATCCAGGCTGTAGTATTATAATTTTTATTTTATTTGTAATACTGTGCTTTCTCTATGTCAAATGGGATTTGGTCTGTTGCATCTGCATATGTTCAAAACCAACCCAATCTCAAAGCTTTTAGATGATTTGGATTAAAGCCTTATTTAGAAAACATACTGAAGTTGACAGTAGCCTTAGCTGAGAGGTATTTGAATACAACTGAAATTATAACTTCAGTGGTCCAGCTGGATTCTTAAAGTTGTTTGGGGGAACAGATGCCATTCATTTCAGGAGGAGGTAGAGCCAAACTACTTTTGAAGGCTTGGGCCTAGTTTCTTTTCATTTAGTTAGGTGAAACAAAATACCATATTCTTACTGAGAGCTTAATAAGTTATAGCAAATGTTTGAGTGATCTTAGTCTAAAAAGAATTTTTTCTTGCGATGAGGCCCACACTTTTGTTTCATCAGAACTATGATGGGTCCTTGTCTTACCTGCAAGGCTGCCCTGTGAAATGTGGGTTGTTCCCACTGCTGCATGTGTTGACTGATGAGGGAGCCCATCCTGAGGGGACTTTAGGTGCAAGCACAGGACAGGACCCCTTTTCTTGGCAGACATGTAGTCCCATGTTCAAGGGTGCTGCCTCTGCTATGCTTTCTCCCTCCTTCCAGCAAGGGCCTGGGCATCTGAACCCTTCTCCTTGGCCCTCATTTTTCTGTAGGTCTAGGTTGGCTGGCTGAGAGCAAAATATGGCCTCACCAGGTACAGTGTGTCCCTGAAACATGGGATTCACGGAGTCTGGAGAGACTGGGATGCACAACTGGGTAGAGAAACTGAATGGAAGAGAGCTCCAACAGGGCAAGAAAAAAACATACTCAAAAGAATTGAAATTGATTGCAAAAAATTTGAAAGGCCACAGAGAACAGTCTGGGGGGTTGATATCTCTCCATATGCTCAAAACTCCCACAGATGGAGTCATGAGTCCCACAGGATGAAGTGAAGAGATGAAAGAAGGCAATTCATGAAACTGCTACTGCTGGCTATGTCTCTAGCTAGGAGAAAGAGCGTCATTAAGCTGTGGCCTGATAATGATTATAAAGATTAAAGCCAAACAAATAATTCCCATATATATATTTTTTTTTACTCTGTGTTTTGCCTCTTTTTCCCCTCGTAAGAACATCCACACTCAGACCACACTTTCCCCTAGCACATCAATTATCTGGGTGTGCTCATATAGCCATGACTTGCATTGTTGGTAAATACTTGAAATCCAAATCATCTTGCTTAGCTGTAAGTGGTTAGAGGAGTCAGATGGCAGCATTAGCACACCATCACTTCCCAAACAAATACTTGGCCATACATATTAAAAGTGGGACCTTTTACAGTATTCATGCTTCCAAACATCCATTTTGCTCTGAAATAGCTCTGAAAGACATGGTTCACAGCAATAAGGAAAAGAGAAGAAGTGCGGTTGATGATTGTGGCACTCCTGCAACTGGGTGAATGTTTTTCCAGGTGTTGGGATGATCCTGTGTGAATGTCGCTGGTGGTGGAATCCTACATGTTGGTGAGGTTTGCTTGGTATTCTGTTAATGCATTTGTGTGAGCACGAGTGTGTGACTGTTCAAAAATGCATCTTTCATTGCATTTTCCTGTGTTACACTCTGTTGAAGACACTGAAGTTCAGACTCAGCTTGGGTACAAATATGTTACTTTACTTCTTTTTGTTTTGGTTAAATATATACTGCAAGCTAATCCTGTCATCAAACACCCCTTGTTCAAATACAGCAGAATGCCTTTTATTTGCTTTTAATTTGAATTTAATACATTTTTCTCAAAAAAAAGAAAAAAGCAAACAAGCAATTTTTACTTAATTTCAATTGTTCAAACTGTTATTTTGAATACAAGGGGGAAAAAGAAAAGAAAAAAAAAAAGGGGAAAAATAAATTAATAAAGGGTATTGAAAAAGAATATAACATCTGAGGTGGAAGAAAAGGCCAGACTCCCAGAGTCAGAAATGTCCAAAATTTACATCACCAAATAATTTCTGCACCAGGACTTTGAAGGAACTGGTGCCAGAGGTTCCAAACTCAGAAGTTTACTTACACAGTTCTTACTGTTAGACATGTGCCCACTTACAGATCTAATCTTTTGCATATTTATAAAAGTCTATCCAAAAACCGTCTAGAAACCAACTCAATGACAGCCTGCAGAAAAAGTCGTGCCTGAGGCAGTTTCCTAGCTACTTATCTGCCAACCTGGATGACTCTTTATTCAAAAGTCCAGCTCTTGTGGCAGTTTTCATTTCCTGCAATTTAACTAATAATTCTCCATTTGCCACTGGGCCTTAATGTTTTGCTATCAGCTGCAGAAATAGGTATTTTGCATTCTCCTTCTCTACAAGGTCTATCTTAGCATAAAAGCTTCTATGAGCTTCCTTTGGTAAATACACCTTGCTTTTACCCAGTTTTTTCTCCCTATCTTCATTTACTCCTTATTTCAGTGTTTTTAAATTCATTGTGCTTTACTGAGATCTGATTTGCTCTCTCTTCTCCTTTATGAAATATATATTAATTTTACCAATTTTCTGTGAGACTGTCCCAGATGAGACAGATTCATATCTGGTGCAGAAATTATTTGGTGATGTAAATTTTGGGCATGTCTGACTCTAGCAGTCTGGCCTTTTCTTCCCCCTCAGATATTATATTTTTTTTCAATACCCTTTATTCCTATTTTCTTTCCTTTTTTTCTTTTCTTTTCTTCCCATTTTTTTCCTTTTTTTCCCCTTTATCAAAATCAATGTACACTTTTGAAATATGAACACCAGAAATGGATGTAGCTTTCCAGTCAAATAAGTGACAAAAATATTTTCCCTGTTCTACTTGGTATTTGCCTGTGTATGTGTGGCCAAGGTATAAGTGCTTTTTCATAATCCTGTTTTAGTGCTTGATGAATTGTTCAATTAATTGTTGCAGTATGACCCTTTACAAATCTTGATTAGAGTCACTGCTTCCTATGTTCTCATATTTCATGGAATTAAGTTGTGTGTTCTTAGGGGACACCACCTCAAATATTTATGTAATGTGAAGACCTCAGCAGTTTTGGTATTTTGTTTCGCATACATACAACTACTCAACGTGGCTGCAAAGAGAAGAACCCCTTATAGGATGTCTCTGCACTACTCTCTTCAGCCACCCACAGTGAAGATCATTCACCTATAGCTATTACTGCAATCAAAACAGTTACTATGCTCTGTTTACAACTGCTTTTTATCTATGATGGATCTATGGTTAAAAGATTCTTGAGACAAGAATGGACAGACTCAATATACATGTCAGCAGAAGAATTTAAATTTTGCTCAGAAAAGCCTTTAATTATTTTCTTGATCCTGCTCTCAAGGAAAACTAAATTTTTGTCTTTGAGAACATATTTTTGTACTAGCTTTCCTACTTAATTTCTTAGTAAGTGCTCTCTTAGAATGGAGATAGAAAAAGTCAGCAATATTTTTCTTCCAAAGTAAGTAATGTAACTTTGATCAATTATTTTGTTAAATTATGCGAATGTTCTCTCCTTCCTTTGGGCCCCAGAATTACTGTGGCACTTTGATGTACTTGAGGGTGGCAGAGGGAGGTACCCAACTACTACCCTGTGCATCCTGGAAGTATTGAAATGCTTTTTACATAAACTGGTTATATATCTTTATTTATTGTTTTGGACATCCAAAATCACACTAAAATGCCTTTGGCTCCCACATTCAAAAGCAACTAGGAACAGAGCCTCTGTGTTTTGAGCAACTCAACACACCTTCAGAGGACCAGTTCCTCTAGTGTGTAAGTCTATGGAGATGTAATTCTATAATTCATTAGAAACAGGCTTTTATGTGGGGTTGTTTTTCAATTTATTTATAAAACTTTGGAGGGAAAGCGATATTCCTGCTACTATATTTTGGATCCTAAGTGAAAAACAACATGGCTGTTTGGAGTAGTTCCTCTTAAAGACTTTTAGACCTTCCTTAAAACTTCAGTTTTCTGTATGGCTTGCAACATATTACTGTGTTAAGAAGATGTTACTAGATAGTCTATAATCCTGTTCAGGCTTGATCTTGAAGAAACATTCCTGGACAACTGCTATGCATTTCTCTTCAGACATAAAGCATGCACTAAAGGCGTGTTCCCTGCATCAACCTCTCACTAAGAACTGTAGCTACAACCTTTAATAACTTGTACCTGTGTGAGTCCCCTTGGGGACACATTCTTAGATGTAATGAGGAGCCATTTTCAATGTAATAAAGTTTGTGCTTTCAAATTCAGTGAAAGTTTATAAGATATTTAAACACTGGTTATTTTTCACACCATCAAAGATGGTTAACTAGGTCTTAATTTGTGTCCTTTATTAATTTCTCGGTGGTGTCTTGCTGTGATTTTCTCAGATTCATTTCCAGTATAAGTTAGTTAGTGGAATATTAGTTGTGTAAACATTTTTTGTGCCAAAATTAGATTAAGGTTCTTTGTTTGTTAGAAATCAAGTTGCTAGTAATTAATAAAAATCTAGCTGCCTGACCTTTGTTTAGAATTAGTATTCTAGGCTCTTGGGTTGAAAAGTAAAACTAGACACCACCTCTAAAAGAATGCATTTCACTATGTAAACGGAAGTGGTGCAATCTCTTTAGCCAGCCTGGGGTTCCTTGTATGGAGTAGGATATGTTCAGCCAAATACTGCTTCCAGTCTCTTAAACCACCTTCTGAAGGGAGCTGATGGATGACACATAACCAGAGGATGAGGTTATTTGCACCACATGTCCTAAGTGGATTTCACAGGGTTGCTTTTTTTTATGCTGAAGTGCAAACTTGTCTTTCCACTCTTCTTTCTCCTAAGAGGTGTGCAACACTCCGGTGTAAATAGGATGTAAAATTGAGTTATGTCTCTGTCTCTGTTGTTATGTGTTGCTTAAAAGACCACTGTGGGATGATCAGTACATTGACAGTTTCAACACATCACAGAGAAACAGTAACAATTAAACTTAGAGGGTTGTAGTTCAAACAAACCTGAAAGACATCTGGCTAGCAATGTGAGTAGTGTAGCCATAGGTGTACAAGTTGCTCATTGACCATTGCTACTATCTCAGTTAAGAGGGTGTCTATTAACTGTTAAACATACAATAGTGATGTCTGCTCCTGGTAGGACACAGTCTGACTTTATCTTATAAATCTGCAATGATTAGTTTTAACAGCAAAATCAGTAGCTTGCATCAGCCTTATATATATGGTCTCCAAAAGTCAAATCTATGGAAGAACGCAAAAGAAAATTATCTCAAAATATTGTTGGAAAAAAGACAATGAAAGCTGCTTTCTGAGGCTTGGCTGGTTAGAATGCTGATTTTCTTAGAAATTCAGTCCCAGATATAATTAAAACGTCATTAGACTTCTGCATCACTGAGGTCTGTGTTAGGTTGAACACACAGCCAAAAGGAAATGTGTTTTAGAACTTTCGTAAGAGAAGGCCAGCCCGAGATCTTCTTTGATCTTTACTGGATTGCTTTATAGGCAACCTATTTCACAACTGCGTTTAGTCATCTGTCTTCATGATAAAAAGCACATTTGGTGTACGTCTGTGCATTGTAAAAGTGGTAAGCAGGTCATGGCACAGCACCATGGAAGGAGAATTTTCAAACTAATGGGACCGTGCTTGCTGAGAAAGAAAAAATGTCAAATAGGAAACTGAGCCTTTGGAAAATTCCAATTGTGATGGTTTGAGAGCTGCCCTAACTATAAAAATACATATTTTTCTCACTTAACTCAGAAGCTGGTTATACAACTCTTAGCTATACCACTCTTAGTCTTTCTGTGGTCAACAGAGAGACACAGGCATTTCCAGAGAATGACTTCCCCCCTCTTAAAAGCAAGTCTGAAATGAGCAAGATCCAAAATGCTTACCAAAGACCAAAATTAACAAAACATGACTTTAAAGGTTGCAGTGACAGTAAATGACTGAGTTGTCAGAGTTCACACATTGTTCTGGTAAGTCTGAACACAATTTTTTCCTTAGTGTTGCTGTGTATCCAACCTTTTGAAGGCCCTTTGAGTATTTCCTGCTTAATCTCTATGAGTTAATAATTTGTTCTTTGACTATCAAGTTGTTACCTGCCCTCACAATTCATCATGTGGCCAAAAAAACAAATGTGAAAAATACAGATACTGAAAACTAACAGTGAAGAAATTAATGAATGCCTAAAATCCCAGAGCGAATGAATGAGGACACTGAGCCCGTCACACAGAAGCAGAGAATGTGCTAAATTCAGGTATAGATTTGGATGTTTAAGTCAATGCTGAACTCAGATTCCGAAGGAGAGTTAATTTCCCATTGACCTTCTAAGCTCTGTAAGAGCAAGATAAACCCAGACAGTCAGGCTGGTAGGGCAAAAACTGCGAATTATTCCAGCTCTTGTACCACACCTCATTATTTAGATGTTCTAAGAGTGATACAAGACCCAATGAAAACACCCAGGAATTCCTTCATGTCAAACATTTGCCCACAGGTTGGATCATCAGTACAGACTTCTGCCAAAAATTGAAGATACTAAAGAGCAGGAAAAGCAGTGGCCAAGTAACGATGCAGGCTTTGGACAGGGATGGTCTTACCCTTTCCTGCAGGTTTCACACATATCTCTTGGGAGCCATGAATGCAGACTCCTGAAAGTTCAATTCTGCAGTGAGGCTGCTAAAATGATCTATAAAAATTCTCTATCAAATCAGTGTCTCTCTTGGATGTCATTACTTATTCTCTTGCTGTTATATTCCAATGTCTTTCTCTTAAAGAAGTGCCATTATCTGCCCACCATGTGTTACACCAATCACATGATGTCCTTCCTGCCTTCATCTCTCTTGTCTAGTACCCAAATGTCCTATCTCCTGACCAGCACTAGTTTCCCCCACTCCTGACTCCCCTGATCTGATCTTCAAATAACTCCCAAACTACTTTCTCAGCATTTCCAAGTAAGCGTACTTGCCCTTTTAATTGAATTTTGATATTTTAGTCCAAAGATGGGGATGCAAGGCTGCTTCTAAGTGATGGTTTTTGTATGAGTTGAGGATATCAGATGTAAGATGTACTTATTCCAACTTCAGGAACAACCTTCCCAAGTATTTCTTTCCTGAACATTTCTAAAAAAATATCTCTAGGACAGACTCAAAACCAGAAAATTTTATTTGAGAGTATTGGCATAGGAAAAACTTAAAAGCTAATAAAAAGAGAACCAAATAGCGTTAATGCTGAAATGTTGATATCTACGCTGCCTGTGACATTTCTATCACGTATGTAGCAGTTGTTACTGGATCCCTTGGGATAATCCAGAAGTATCAAATTATCTACACTACGAAATACTAAGCAAATAGAAGAGATTTATGTCAGTAGGAAATAGAAGCTGACCCTCACTGCGTAGGAATGTTCCTAGGAAGGGAGGATCAAGGAATTTTTCCTAGTCAGACCATGATCTGTTGAGTGATTATTCTAAAAAGAAATTTATCTCTAAATCTCTGCCTAGTCCAAAAAGCTGAAGTTAAGTACAGTTGGGGGAAAATAACCTAACAAAACCAACCCAAAACCTGACAAAAACATCCTTGAATCCTGTACTGATTAAAAAATTAATTTGGACTTATTTTATGGGCAGACACAAACTCAACTGGCATCAATACAGTTTCCTAAAGCTTAAAGCCTGAAAGAAAATACACACAGTTGATGTTTCTAGCAGGAAACATGAAGATAAAAAGTGATCCTCATTGTATAGCTCTCAGGAAGCAGAAGGAGTCTTGCAGGAAAACTTAGATATCCCAGAAAAGTGGCATGCACTTCTCACAAAGTCATAAAAAACTGCTCACAAAATGTAGCTGATCCTTTAGATTTTTCAGGAATTTTTGCATGCCTGACATTTTTTCTGGTCAGTTCTGTGTATTCAGCTTACATAAAAATGTTCAGCTAAAGGTAAAATCTACCGGTGAAATGTCTGATGCTTCTTGCACCACAAACATATAAGATTTCGTTTTGTTGATTCTTTCAGCCATGACACTTGGGAAGTCTCAAATGGTTACTACTAAATTGTATCCTAGAGACCGACATGAAAAGAACTTCTCAACTTAAATGGATGGCCATAAGTAACTCCTCATTATAGCTGCATTTGGCAGGGAGTGGGAAGAGGTCACTAAACTGTACATGAAACTGGGAAGTCGTGCCAGGAATACATGCATTTCTGTAGTTGACACAGCAGTGTGCAGTGTCTCAGCATTCTAGTGCATGGAACAAATTCTGATGTCCCTACTCAATTTTTAATCATTCTTTAGTCAAAAATGTCACAGAATGAAACAGGAACAGTGCCAGAATAAAGACTGAGTTATTGTTGGGATTGACAGTGGTTTACTGTTTCAAAGATGACTATTCCAAGTACTCCAAAATTCGCATATAACCCCGGCTGTTTGGAAAATTGTTGGACTCCTGAGACTGAAGGTAGGGTTAGTGTCCCAGGTCCAAGCTTATTTAAGCAGTTGACTCCAAAGTGCCCCCCTCCCGTACCCATGGAACAGCACACAAAGCCACTTGATCCTTCATTTTCTATGTTCAACTAAGCCTCAAACCTTGGCTCAACCTTTCTCAAAAATGAACCAAGACCTTTTGGATATGTCTCAAGCACATAATAGTCATGGCCTTTTAGGCAAAGAGATTGTGGGAAGGGGTTCACATAAAACCTTTCTCAAGCTTTAAGTTAGAAGCTCAAAGACAGCCAGGAAAATGAGACGAAAGAAGCAACACAATGTTGAGGCTTTGTGTGTGTTGAGTAGCAAAGGAGCTCCACACATGGACTGACTTAGTATCTGTGAGGCTCAAAGAAACAGGTAACCTAAACTTCATGTTTGGTGCCTCTGGAGAACCTGCAGTATTCCTGCCACCTGCCAGTGGGTGTGTTCTGGGAAGTTTCCCATGGTCATTTACAACTGTACAGAACATTTGTACATCTGTGTCCTGAGCCATGGGTTGTCCAGTCTGGGCAATGACAGAAATGTGTTTTGCCTACTTTCTGGCCTGCAGGCTGGATTTCTTTTCCAAGAAAATGAAAAAATGAGAATACATGAGATCATGAGGAAGGGCTGAGAATTTGCATGGATCTCATCCTGATGCTGATTGAAACATGAATTATACAGAATCATATAGTATTTTGGGTTGGAAGGGACCCACTCAGATCATCAAAGTTCAGCTCCTGGCCCTGCACAGAACAGACCCAAGAATCACACCATGTGCTTGAGAGCACTGCCCAAATGCTTCTTGAACTCTGTCGGGCTGGTGCTGTGACCACGTCCCTGGGGAGCCTGTTCCAGTGCCCAACCACCCTCTGTGTGAAGAAACTTTTCCTAATATCCAACCTAAACCTTCCTGAAACAACTTCAGGTTATTCCTTTGGGTCCTGTCAATGGTCACTACAGAGAAGAGATCAGTGCCTGCCCCTCCTCTTCCCCTCATGAGGAAGTTGTAACTGCAATGAGGTCTGCCCTCAGTCTCCTCTTCTCTGACCAGACCAAGTGACCTCAGTTGCTCCTCATATGGCTTCCCCTCCAGGCCCTTCACCATCTTTGTTGCCCTCTAATCTAACTCTCTAACAGTTTTGTATCTTTCTTACATTGTGGTGCCCAAAACTGCACAAAATATTCAAGGTGAGGCTGCCCCAGCGCAGAGCAGAGCAGGACAATCCCCTCCCTTGCCCGGCTGGTGATGCTGTGCCTGATGCCCCCCAGGACAGGGTTGGCCCTCCTGGCTGCCAGGGCACTGCTGGCTCATGTTCAACTTGCCATTGACCAGGATGCCAGGGGTCCTGCAGGTAGCCTGCAGGATTCTGCTGGGCTGCTCTCCAACCTCTCATTCCCCAGTCTGCACGTACAGCCAGGATTGCCCCATTCCAGGTGCAGAATCCGGCACTTCCCCTGTTAAAATGCATACGTCTGGTATGTGCATGCAGAGCTGAAAGCTTGGACCACACCAAGATGTCGTAATATAGCTATAACCCAATGCATATAAAATCAGTTTTGCATTTTTGGGCACAAAAGACTTTTTCAAAGTGTTTGAAGATCTATATATAGATTCCAGTTTTAGAAATGCTTTTCAAGGAAATTAACACTGATGTACTAGCTAGGATTATCCCTGCATAGTTCCTGACAAACAGCTGAATATAAACAAGGCACAAGTCACTAGGTTGTGTGATCAAGGGATCCATCATACAGATCCTGTAGAAAAAGCTCTTCATAACTCTTCCAGATGCTTCTCAGATGTTTTCTTGGGTTATGCAGTGCAAGAGGGTGTTCCAGAGACAGAAGAGAAGAGAGTGGGTACATTCATTGCATTTCTCTGTTTTCAGACGTTGAAGTTTATATTCCCTTGAGTAGCAGCTTTTGTGTCCTAAGCTCTGTAATAACAAAGTTCAGAGAATTTTCATTTAAATATAGTTAAGACCATAAAATTTTAACACTGTATCTGTTCTGAGTTTTTTTAGAAGTGTCTTGAAGGAAATTTGATATTCTAAGAAATTTCAAGAAAATTGAAATCATTTGTCTCTGAGTATCCTTTTTCTCTGAGTTCTAACCAGTCAGACAGCCACTGAGGAGCTCCCATGGCTCTTTCAAGTCCATGTAATTTAAAAATTACAAACCATGGAAAGTCAAAAGTCTGCAAATAGTGTGAGTACATCTGTCCCCTGGTTGTTATGTAATGCATATTTTAATTGAGAAAAAATGTTATTGATATTTATCATAACTGTATGTTTATACATTGTGGTTAGCCAACTGTGAAAAATATCTCCATCAGCTATTTCCTTTCTCTGTCATGGTTTGCAAAAAGTTTTCTGGAATATTTTAGACAAGAAACATGAAACTAATTTTTTACATATTCCATTAGGACTATTTCCTCAGTCCAGGAAAGTGGTGGAGAATACGTTGAGCAGGGATTAGACTCATCTAGTCAAATGTTCATTGGCTTGTGTCAGAAATCTTGGACAAAATCTTGACAACTCAGCAGAAAAAAAAAAGAGATGCATAGCTGAAAAAAATTGACTGGGAAAGGAATTAAAGATGTGAAGCATTCTCCTTTGTGTATAGGAGTTCTTTGGCTGATGTAACAGAAGGTGCATAGTACAAGCAAGTTTTTTTCATTGACTAGCTTTTTGGATTTGGCACAAAGAAGTCTTTACTGACATGCAGTGATTGATGCTGTACATGACAACAGTAAAATTCCCTTCACTTTCTCTTCTCTGTCTGCATGAGTGATGACTGTAATGACTCTCTCTCTTCTTTTTGTTCCCTCCTTGAATTGCTCCTTGCAGTTGCCAAGTTGCTTTGCACCTGATTTGTCAAAAGAAAATCTTCTCTTTGGCACTCAAACCTTGAAAAAAAATCATCTGAAGTTGGTTCAGTGGTTTCCAGAACAAATCAGAGTCCTCGTAGGCTGGGTGTCATTTCCTTGCCTTCTTCTCTTACTTGTTATATTTTTTTGATTACTTCTGATTCCTTTTCTTCTCTCAGTTCTACATGTCATGGTGGTAGATCTAGTAAAATATTTGAAATAAAATAAAATAATGCTTTTGGACCCGCATAGCATTTACTACTCATTAAACACCTCTGAGAAGAGTCTGAGAAGTGGATTGTTTGATGCTAAGAGGAATTCCCTGCTGGGAAAATGACAATATGCAGAAATGACACTTGCAGCTTCTTAGCTCTCCCCAGATGAGATCCTGCTCACAGTAACATGAGGGGCAGGGTTTCCAGATGTCACTGTCTCCAAGGGAAATGAGAACTTCCGTTTACATGACCCGTAAAATGTGTTTCACTTCAGTGCACACTACTATGCCAGGAGTGCAGTACGGCATCAGTTCTGTATCCCATAGCCTTAGGGCATGACAAAATATAGGACTACAAAGAAAATCTGTGGTGGGTGAAGTACAGTTCAGTGGTTCAATTCATGTTACATTGAATCTCAACATTTGAAATCAATTGAGGGGGGACTGATTATATTTAAACCCTGGATGCCCTTTCCAAGAAGAAAACAAAATAGTTCATTAGAAAAAAAACCTACAAACTAACACCTGTGCTCTCTGAATCTAGCAAATGAGCAAATGCCCCTTTGTATACTTGATTCAGCCACCGCAAGATATGTGACTGCCACCTACTAGATGATCTGAGGGCTGTAAAGAAAAAGCACAACTGGTGTTCTGGATAAGCTCAGCTAAAACTGTCTACACTAACTTACACGTCAAGTGGGGCAAATGCACATTCAAAGTGCTCTATTTTGCTGAAAAAATTATTGTAAATACAAGCCAGCATTTTTTTGTTCTGGTCACTGAATTTGCAAACAGGAGAAGGAGAATTTTCCCATTTAAAACCTTCAATACAACTTAATTTGGCTTTTCTCTAGTGACTATGTCAAGGCTGGGTCAGTTTACTGCAATTGAGGAATTAACCTGATGTGCATTACAGAAAAAGTACAGATTTCTTTCTTGCAAAGCAGTATACAGTTTCAATTGACACCATTGGATCTCCATATTCCACTTAGAATGATCTATTTATTCAGCACATCCCTCTGAGCCCATTTTGAGAGTTAGCCCACGAACGGGGTCTTTAGAGGGCAGATTTTCTCTGCTTTCTGCGCAGATTCAGGAGCAGTTTGGTCACTTAACATAAGGCTTCCTGGCTTTTGAAAAGACTGGGGGTTTAGATGTGTCCAAAACTCATTTTGCTTTCTTTTTGGGTCAGACACTGAAATGAGATCGAAACCATGATGCTGGCATGCACTTGCATAATGAATTTTGAGGCCCCTCAGGGACACGAACAGGAACCAACAGTTATTGATACATGAACCAGCCTGCTGTAGGTGCAGGGCCCAGGGTAACTGTAGTGCTTTCTGGGATACTGGATACAGTTACCTCTGTATTTCCAGCTGTTTGTCCAAGTTTTGTGCACAGAATAATTTTAAAGGCTATACGGAGCTGTGGAAAGTACATTAAGAAAGTAGCAACTCCTTAAGTACCTTCCCTGCCTATGCACTAATGAAAAGACCATTGCAATACTTTCCTCCATTTTCCTTCCTTCTTTTGCTCTTAGTTCTTCTGTCTGTAGTTTCCACATTGCCCTGCACATGACTAACACCCAAATTCTATCTTTTCTAAACATAACACGGGAAAATGTCATGGGTTGAGGCTGTTATTTGACGAGGAATTAAAGAAGCATGCTGCGAATTGTATCAGTTTTCAGAAGCCTGCAAAGGGGGAGGAAAATGTAGGAGAGAAGGAAGGATCAAAGTTATGAGTAGACTATACATGTGAGAAAGGTACAGGGTCTAGGTCTTTCTTCACTGGCAACAGAAATTTCCCTGTTTTTTTCCTGAAGAAGCTGTTCTGTTTACTGCAATCCTAAGGTTCAGCTGCTTGTGACGTAGGATCCTTTGCAGCCAGCTGGGAAGGGTGACCCTGGGGCTCCTCAATAGTGATGATGGTGACTGAAAGGAAAGGTGATTTGCAAACTTCTCTTTATATAATTGTAAGATTTGCAGCACAAAAGCCATGAGGTTATCTGTTCAGATTGAATTCAGCACAAAGAGCATGTGATGTTTCCTTAAAGTGATAATCTACAGAAGAAATAAAATAAAAAAATAGGCAGAAAAGGAAAGGTTGAGGAGTTGGAGAGAGGAAAAGCAGAGAGTAGGAAAAAAAAGTAAGCCACGAGAAGTGAAAAAAAAGAAATTATTAAAATAAGTGCTATAAAGAGATTTCTTTTGCTATGCGTTACTCAAGAAATGTTTCTCTGGCCTACTGGAAAAGCAATGTCATTTTTGGACGGCAGTGATGTTCTACCTGAGTCAACCTGGTATGTACCATAACCCCATAGTTTGAGAAATGCTATGTCAGGAAGTAAAGACTTCATTTGTGTAGACATGGAAAGGAAATCGTAAACTCCATTCTTTCCAGTCATATTTTCGCTGAGTGGAATAAGGTTCCCTGTATCTTACCATCTCAGCCAGATAAACATTCAGCTGAAATCATGTTATTTCACAGCCTGAACAGAAACCAATCTCCTCATGGGCCATTTGCCATACTGTCTGACCATACAATCCAAATAAGCCAGAAATACCAAACAGTGATAAAATAGAGAAAAGGGTTCAGTGGAAGACAGTGAAATAAGTAACTGTATTCTATCAGCAGAGTTTCTCAGCATGGTGCTAGTGGCATTATTATGCTACAAAAGATACATTCTACCAGCTGAAGAACCTGCCTGGTGTTTTAATAATTACATGGTAGGAGCATTTTCTATAAATTTCAGTGGAAAGACAGAGAAAAAACATAAATCAATCTTTCCACTTAGATCTAGAAAGGTGGACTTAACAGAGGTTTTCCAGTTCTAGGTGTGACAACAGACAGACATAGTCTTTCACTGTCATAAAATGTGACTAAGACTAAAAAAGTTTTTGAAGCAAATTAAGTAGTCATTACATGCCAACTTAAATTTCCCCACAGGTAAAAGTAACTTACTAGTTTGGTTTTTCCAGCCGAAAGAGATTCAGTTTCTGAGGCTCTGGGGAAGAGGGGAGAGAGACTCTTGTTTCTTTTTGTCCTGCTGTTCTTCAATGGTTTGTGAGGGAATAGAAAATAGCAGCGTCAATAGGAAGAAGGGAGTAGTAGCTCTTTCTGAGAATATCTGTACTTTACATGATCAATAAATGAAGCAACTCAATAGAATAAATCAAAATGCTTAAAAGAAATGCAGAACTCTCCCCCACAGCTACTCTAGATTATACTGAGTGGCAGTTATGCAGAGGGTAAGTGCACATCTTTATAAAGTGCTTATTCTTTTATAAAATATATTTCTTAAAAACGTTAGCCCAGCCTGAAAATGAGATAGAGTGTGAGTGATAGAGTTTTTGTGTATGTATGCATGTATATAGAATGAAAAATAAAATAAATAAAAATTAATTGAGGCCTACCTGTGGAATTTGTGGTTGGTTAAAAAAAAAAAGTAGTAAAAAATACACCTTATGCTTGAGGGAAAAATATAATTTAATGCAACTTTTCACCGATATCAAATACCCACATAGATCAGGTGCACTACATATTGTTAAAATGATCAAGTCAGAAGTACAGTGCCTGTGGCTTCCCTCGTGCGTCTACCAAGAAATAGGCAGGAACATGAATGCTGTCATAAGGTGTATAAAGTGAAGAAATAAAAAGCAAGTATTTCCAGTTTTGAAAACTAAGTTTTGGAGAGAAAAAATATAAAGATTTCTCGCACAACTTTAAAATGTCTTGGGGAAAAAATTCTCTTGAAATCACAGGTTTTTTCCTCTCAGAAACCTTTTACTAAAAGCAATAATAATAAAAAAAAAGAACATTCCTAAGTCTGGAAAAAAACATTTAACCTTTCTAAACACAAATCATCATCTCCCCCTACTTCGCTTCTCTAGCACAGAGCACCTGCTTTTGCTTTGTCCGGCTCTGGCTGCATATTAAATCTCCTGACTTTTCCTAGAGATGGAATGTGTCTTCTGTGCAAACTGCTCTGCCGTCGGCACTTGGTTTGGAAGAGAAACCTAATCTCTGAGAATCTTCAGAAGGAAAACCAATTTCGTGCATCACAGCGGTCTAAGTAGTGGAATTGCTTTAAAACCCAGGTTGGTTTTTGTGTTTGATTGGTTGGGTTTTTACTCTAAGTTGCATTGAGGAACCTCCTCACCCCCTCACTGTGAGTTTGCTTTTAAATAAATTGCAAAATGGGAACATGCTGCCGTCATCAATAACGTATTTGTGCTGCCTATAAGTCTGATGAATCTTGTTGTTCCTATAGCTCTGTGCTGTCTATAAAATCTGTCTGTATGCAGGTTAAAGGTGCTTTTTTTGTGTTACTCTTCCAGAAGAGCTGTTGTGCTTGAACGTCACAAATGTTCTCACCTTCCATACCCTGTAGATAAGCCTTAGACCCCACACCTTTCCAGTCCGTGTGTTTTCCAGAGAGGAAGATACATCAACAAACACAGAGCCTGGGAAGTAGAATTTGCTCTTTTCTTTCTTGCTGTTCATGAAGATCTGCTCATACATTTCTCCAGTACATTTTATTTTTTAGTATTTGATTACAGAAGGGAGGGACGCACCAGCTGTACTTGTGTGCCCTTGTGTACACGCAATTTCAGTATTCAAAGCAAGAGCAGACAGCACAACTGTCTCCATCCTCCTTCAGTTTTGTAATGGGCATTTTTCTTTTGTTCTCTCCACTTCCTGAGCCACTCTTCAATGTGACTGCAATGCTCCAGCCCAGAGCTGCATGCTAGCAATACATGGAGTGCAGATGCCCCAATATGAACAGTATTTCATGATCTTGGGTTTGAAGTTTGCATTAGTGACACAATAGACTACAGTAACTTTGAGTGATGAGTTTCTGTTAGTTTTTTTATTATACTACATCTCCATCTTTTTCCCCTTTTTCTCCCACCTTATATTCCATTTCAGGAAAGCACATAAGCCAATAAATTAAAAACTTAATAGATTTATTGTTTTCAACAGGGTTACGCGTGTGCATGAAATTTAACATGTGCCCAAGCACTTAGGTAAAGCTGCCTTAATGGCAAAATCATAGTTACTGTCAAAAACCCTGTGTTTCATTTAGAAGTGTGTAGTTTTAACTGTGATTCTTTTACTTGAGGATTAGCATTTCTGCAAATATCTGTATACAGACAGGTTTCATGTCTGCCCAGCAACAAAAAACAGCTGGATTGGAGAAAACTCTGTTAAGTTGGTGTCTCCTTGCCTCCAACCCCTCAAATTGCTGCTGTATAAGGTAGGCAAGCCCTGACAGCTCAGCATATTCATCCATCAACTTTTGTCCACTGCTTCGTAGTATTAAGATACACTGTCCCATCAGATGTGCATCTGCTGAGTCAGATACAGCATCCCAGTGCCAACTGATACTGTGGCCAAGGGAAGGTCTATAAAAATGTAGATTGATGAAAAAATACCAAGAACATATAAAGAATATCAAGAACATATAGTGACTGATACCTCTGAGCAGGTACAGGAGCATACACTCCTGTCGGTCACTACTGTTTACTGGAAATTAAAGTTCCAAGAAAGTCCCTTATTCTATGTATCATTTTCTTTGTGACACTATTCAATGTGTTGATGGTCAAGTTTCCTTATGTGTATAAAGAGGGGAGAAACTGGCCCAGCTAAAGTTAATAAGAGAACTGCCGAACTGCCGAACTACCAACTGCCACGCATTTTAGTACAGCTAGGAATGCAAGCAATGTTCATAATGTGAATGCAAAATAACTTCCAAAGTTGATAGTGCTCTTCTAATGTTACAAGTTAAAAGGCATAAGCCAAATCATGTGTTCTTTGCTGCTTTAAATCAGTAGTGTGTAAAAAGAAATGGCTAAAACCAAAAAGAAGATTAAAGGCATCTGACTGAACTCTTTTGTCATTTGCTTTCAGTAATGTGTGTGCTTTATCAAGCTTCAAGGTCAAGTGTGTTCATTTAGATCATACTGTATATTGTGTTTTACAGTGCTTGAACTTTAGTTCTCATACTCTGCAAGCTAATAGCAATGATATTGTTACACATTTTCTCATGCTTTTATGTACACATTGCATAAAAATTTCTGATATACTCCTCTGTTTCAGTTGGTGATGAAATAATCTCATCCCATAGTCACTTTACATACCTAGGAATTGAAATAGCAGATTAAGATTTCTCATACTGTAAGGTCTTCTCAGTATTATTTACTATGGGCATTTTCAAGAAAAGAAAGAAAGGGAAAACAAGCTCCTCTTTGATCTTTTCCCCACACATATTTTTTTCCCAAATGGACTTGAAATATTTTATGGCTATTGTGTCAGCCCATCACTTTGCTTTGTGGGTAATTAAGTCATTACAAGAACACGCTATGTTACTGTACACCCGGCAAATGCCTGCCTTCTGTCAGGAAACTGTAAAAGGCCAGATGTTTCTAAGAGTTCAAGCAGAATCACAGAGTTATCACTAATCACAGGGCTTCTTTGTGTAGGAGAAAGTGAACCCATGAAGTCAATGTTAAACTTCCTGTACAGTTAATCCAAATCAATAAACTAAACTACAGCTTATCTTTTCAACCTAAAGTAACAGAACTTAAAGTTAGGCAGAGATCAGAAGTATCTGTGGCTTTCAAGTCACTCACATCAGACCTGTGTACCGCTATTTCACCGAGACATATATATCCAATGAGAAATCAGTCCTGGGTACACGATTTCAGCCCAAGTATTCAGGACACAGGATATAGATTGCATGCCAGCTTTATGCTTTTAAGTCAACAGTGTGCCAGCTGTGGGAGACAGATGATATTTGTTTTGGCATAAAGCTTGAGTGATTTAGACAGGCAACAGTTGATTCAATGTTAAACTTGGAAGGACAAAGTTAACAGACTGAAAGTTTTTTGATTCATTTGAATCAGAAAAATGAACCCATACCAGGTTATTGCTTTGTATCCTGTGGTCTCAGCACTTACTAATTAGAAACCCCAGAGGCTGGTCAGAAAGCTTGTGAATTCTAAAGGGAACAAGGAGTGGAACATCTGAGCTTTGGAGCAGTGGTTGCTTACCACCTAGGATTCCAGCACAGATCTACCCTTTGTGCTCCTGTCTGATTAATTTCTCTTTTAAATGGTACATTTTGATGTTGGGCAAACAGCATCAAGGATATGGTACCATGAATTTTAAGTACCATAGTGAAATATCATAAAAAGAATTGGTTTCTATCTTGTTGTTAACAGATATGTGTATTTACAGTAGGAAAACAATTTACTCTAGATCCTCAAGTAGTTTAAGTACTGCAGAACTTATAAAAGAAACCAACAAACTACATGGTGATAAGCAAATATCTTCAATACACATATTTACCAGGAGAAGAGGAGAGAAGAGATGCTTTAAAAACAGCTGCTTCTCGAAAAGGTTCAAGCTCCCAAGCCAGAGCTCCAAAATAGTTGCTCAGAAGCCATTTATCTTCATACATGTTTATGTAGTTACTAATGTACAGTATTTCCATATGACTAAAAAATATTTATTGCTTTGTTTTATGCAGTAAATATTTCCATGTGGACCAAAATATTAAATTTCCAAACATACAGTTGAGTCAATCAGCTGTAATTTATTAAACAGCACAGGATGTTAAAGTTATTTTTCTCAATTGTACTTTCTGTTGATTAGCAGAAGGAAGAGATATTTTGCTTTCATTTGGATAATTTGAAAATTACAGTGACATCTGGATTGCAGTAACATCTCCAGTTTTGGGTAGAAGAATGTTTTTCAGTATATCAATTGGTGGTCTTAGTTGAAAAGTAAGTTTTGATGGTAGGTAAGAGCTCTTGAATGACAGCTGCCTTTGTGTATGAATGTAACAGGAACTGGTTGTCAGTGCTACCCACACGGAAAATGTCTTTTCTCTAGCAGCTGGATTGCTGTTTCTGATTTCTGACCAAATCATAGACTCCTGTAATCTAGTAGTAGATACCCTTGGGGGAGCTCAGATTTTGTCTTCTTATGTGGTAGGATGTGCCACTTTCACAGACATTAGATAGGAGCAAGAGCTGTGAATTCTGAGTGCTCCTAGGGAGCTCAGACCTTCACTTCTCTCCTTTTACACACTATACCCTGAACACAACAGCAACGTAGTGAGTTTTGCTTTCTACACAGATGATTTCACTGGTGACGTGTCCCTCTTGTTTCTTCATCTCTTGTTTCTTTTATCTTTCCCTTGGTATCAGAAACCTTGTCCCAGTGTGTCACTGATTCTGCAAGGCTTTAAGCAATGGCTGGAGCAGGAAGCTGAGGATGAAGCAGGCCCTGACCTGCACAGGGGCCAGAAGCTTTGGGCAGCACTTAGGAAGAAAATTGAAAGGCGCATGGGTTTGTTACCTCCAGCCTCCTCTGTCCATCAGAATGAGATGTCAGGTTTTTCTGCATGCCCACATAGCCTGGCTGAAGACGGTGTCTTAACAGTCAGAAGACAAAGTCAGCAAATCAGTATCAGATTCAGATGAGCCAGTAGCACAGGAACCTTACCTGGCTGGTGAGCTTTTCCTTTCCTGCCCATTTGGTGGCTACTGTGGCAGGGTGCTACTTGGCTGGGCCTTGCAGATGGAGCTTGGCCACAGATCACTGTTTGAGGAACCCCAACCGCAGCACTCAGCTATGAGAAACGGCCTGCCTTGCACCTTGCACTGAAATTTGTCTCACTCTTTGCCAAGAAAATGCCTCGCATATGTGGATGTTACAGGCCTGGGTGCAGGGAGATTTTAGTTTTCTGACAGGCGTCTGTGTGAAAGCCTTGCTTTCTCACGGACGCTGTGGGAAAACAGTTCAGAGAAATTGTAAACTATGGTATTGTTATGATACCAAGGAAGAAAATACATGAGGTAAGAGTTACTGGGTCCAGCCAATCCCTCTGGGGGGTGGCTGGTCAGTTAACCAATAACCTTATGTCAGTCCAGCGTGCTAAGGTATATAAGCGAATTTGTAAAATAATAAAGTGTCGGTTTTTTCATCTTATAAAATCGTCTGTGTCGTTTTCACTGGGACTCTGCTCTCTAGCGACACGCATACCTGAGGCATTGTAGAAGCAGTAATACTATACATATTCCTGTTGATAGAGACACTGCTAGTAGCTGTTCAAGGAGTCCTTATCGGGACTTGTCCTGAGCACACCCCTACCCGGGGAGTTGTTCTGCTGCAAAGGAAGAGCTGGCAAACAACCCAGCCGGGACTTGGCCCTCTTTCTGTGGGGCTGCCTGAGATGTGGCTCCCACCCTCATGCTGAGTTTTTCTGCAGCCGTATCTGTCTCTCGTTTCCTTCACTGAACCCAGATGTCAATCCTCACCTGCAGGCCCATGTCCTGGCCCATCCTCAGCCCATCACCATCCCCAGAGAGGCACCAATGTCCCTGGCTGTCCTGTTCCAGGCTGGGGTGTAGGATGGGCTCTACCTGCTGAGCCCTGCTGCAGAGAGTCCCCATGGGGACACCCCACCTTCCCCAGGAAGCCCCTGGCCCTGAAAGTCCTCTCACTCAGCTGCGCTTCTGCTTCAGCTCCAGCTCTTGCCTAGTCCCTTACTGGCAATTTCAGACCATTTTTCCCTGGCAACCATTATCATTCTGTCATGCAGTATTAAGTAGTACACACCATTGTTCTAAAGAAAACAACAGCATTATGTTTTCATCTTTGTATATCTGTAGGAATGAAACACAAAACCAAAATGATCACAGATCACATTGGCAGTGCCACAGATAACACTGTGTTTGTCAGAGAGTACTTTTGAGATTTGCAAAACAGAGACAGCCAGCAGAAATCAGGAATGCCATGTTTCTCAGCAGATAAATGACAAGTGGATCCTTACTGGGCTCAGAAAATGAAAAGTGTTTACTGCTTACAAAGCACACTTCGTTCACTGTGACCGATTGCACTGGGTCATCGTTTGAATTAGGTGAGCAGGAATGCAAGACTGGCCTAAAAGCTTTTTAGTCATGTTGGAAAAAATGCACATAATGATGAATATTAACCACACATATCTGGAAAGTTTTTTCAGCATCCTCTCATTACTTGAATTGCAGGCTTTTGAGCAACTTGTGGTCCTCCCATGATTCTTCCAAAACATTCCAGGCAACGTTTGTGTTTATAATTTATTGTTAGATATAAAGGCAGCTACAGATTCAGGTCAACTGTCTTGGAATCCTGTAACAGTACGGAAGAAGGACTTAGGAAAGCATAATTGATGTCCCAGGTCTCTGCAAACACCATAAGTATCATGAGTTTCAATGTTGTTCAAGGACTTTGCAGGCCTACCATGGGATATAAATCCCAGATTGTAAGAAAGCAAAGGAGCAAAGAAAGTCCTGCTGCTACACAAACCTGTGGGCAGTCAAACTACAGGAGCTGACTCTCTGAAACTCCCTAGGTATGTCACATTTTCCTGAGGAAGTCTGGAAGAGTGTCAAGGTACATCAGTGCCTAAATCACTGTGACCAGAATGAAAATAATAGATGTTTTCTTTGTCTAAATTCTTAAGAAACTTAAGAACCATGAGGGCTCAACTCTGTTGCCTGGAAGCTACTTGACATAGCTACAACAGTGGCTGTTACTTCCTTTTAAAATCAATCTCTTTTATATAATGCCATGGATATTAAGAAAAATGGCGAACAAATGAAAAACAATTAAAAACCCACTCCCAAAAAGCCAAAGCATTGTATGTAGAAGGCGTGGTTTTACTCTCTTCCAGTATATATGAAGATGGAATTCCTACAGCAACGATCCTAACCACTGCTGTAGGACAGTAGGCGTGCAATAGGTGAAATTTGCTGGCTGTGGAGGGAAGAAGAATCCTCTGCTACCAAAAACCTTCTTCCTCTCTCATTCAGAACCTGTTCTCCCACAAATCTGCATATTCATTCCAAAGCCAAAGCTTACAAGAGGGATATAGTTCTGTATGCCAGTGAGTGTTGAACTGATCTGTGAAAAAGGACTTGTGGCCTGGTTCTTACTGCAGTAAGTGTTTACTAGGCATTTGAGAAGACAATTCTCAGATGGCATGAACAAATAAATTACTCTCAGCAGAGCAGGGCAAAGCATGTCAGGATATAAAAGGAGGCTGTGGACCTGTCATGCTGTGGAACAGTGTGTCATTTTGTCACTTCACTTCTGAGTGAGAGTCCCTGTTTAAGGCTGCTTAGACATCTACCCTTTAAGTAAGAGCTACCAGAATACCAAAGTTTCTGTAAATGTAACAAACGCCCAGGACCTCAACCATCTTCCAGTACAGTAGTACTGGCACAGTAGCAGCTGAAAGGATACCATGCTAACTTGTTCTTGGGATGATATTGAGTAATGAAATGCTGGGATAAAAGTGAGCCCATTTCATCTATTTTCATTTCTCAAACTATGAAAGTTCCACAGAGCGAACAACTAACATTAATGGAGTAGTTATAAATGCTAAATGGAGCAAAAAAGCTGACATCCATGCTCTTACCACAGGTTATGTATTCAACGTCATCAGCAATGTTTGGCACTGTTATTTTCTGTGTGAAAAAAAAAGAAAAAAACCAACAACAGTAATAACAATAATAATTTTATAATAAAATTAAATAACAGAAAGCGAGGCTGTCCTTTCTTGTTGAATCATATTTGAATGTTTGCCCCCTCTTCAGCTTTTCCTTCCGTCAAGGGTCTTAAATCATACTTTAAGTCAGTCCAGTAGCTTCTAACTCAACAGCTCTGATCCCTATGTGTGTCCCATATTATATTTGCTTACTTTACTGGAAAATACATGCTTTACCACTCTGGGAAAGATTACTGAAAGATTTTATAGGTCTATAAGAGTAGTGAATCAATTTTCCAGTAGCAATCCGTGGAGTTTCTATAAAAGAGAGTATGAAAGGAGTTATTTTAAGATTTTTTTTTCTCTGTGAACTATGAAATAGAAATTAAGAGAAGCCAAATACAAATAAAAAAGCCATAACATAGCAATTTGAAATGCATTTTTTCTTTTAGGATTAGCACAGGAAAAGGAGCAAACCAGGGTTCTCCAATATTTTACATACATCTTCTCTTATTCAGACATCAGTGTGAGTTTGAATGTCTTTAAGAAACTGCAAACCCTCCTTGAGGTCAATAAACTATTCATGTCCCTGCGTTTAAATAGATACAGTAGAGTTGATGCTTTTGTCTGTGTTTTTATTAATGCTCAGCACAAGTTGCTCTGATCTCTTCAGAGATTGCCATGTGATTAAGACAATGAATGTGTCATTCACAAATATTTTTTTGGTTAGAAAGGAAAGACATTTTGTCCCACAATAACTGGTTGATAGATTTGATTAGCATATTTGACCTGTGGTCATTTTAGAAAACATTACAGACATATGAAGGCTCCTGGTAGTTGCTACTTAGCTGGAAAGCCTTAGGCAGAAGTGAGCTGGTGTCACAAAGAACAGAAAAGATTTCTCAAATGGTGCTAGTCACAGATAACCAAATTTGTTTCTTGTAATTTTTCAATCCACTAATCTGTGACAGATGTCAGCTACAATGCTTCATTTTGCTGTCAGCCAAGATAAATATTTTTGGGATGAGCTTCCCAGAACAGAATAACGGAAAATTGTTTGGAAATATTACGAAACTAGAGAATAAAAGATGATTAAACAAATCTCGGGCCTTTGTAATGTGTTCAAGGATAAGATCCAAAAAAAGTATGTAAGCATGCAAGTTATCACTGATGTTCTTCACTCCAAGATAAAGAAACAAACACCCTCTCTAGCTTCCTGAGGTGCCTAAAGGCCACAGATGCCTACATCTTTTTCAAAGATCTTCCTTAAGTACCACAATTAGTGCTGCTTTCCCTGTGCAAAAGGGATGCCCTCTTTGCCCGGGCTGAGCGTGGAAGCAGCTCTCCCATGGCAGGGAGTATGGCACACTGGCAAAGTGACCTTATGCATCCAACACGCATGGACACAAACAAATCTAGATAAACAGATGGCAGACGGGAAGGGAGGGGCTGTACCCATGGACATTTTTGACCAAAAAACATCACTGCACTTAGTCCAGGTGATCATTTTCAAAGAGGAACAGCACAAACAAGTAAAATTAATGTAACCATAAAGCAACATCTCATGACTGCCAGTGAAAAATGGGAGGAAGCTGATAGTGTGTGGATCTACATTTAATACATGCAGTGACGCAAAGCAAATACTTACTTGACATGTTACGAATAATGAATGCATTTTGCAGTACTGATCTGGCTTTGAAGAATTTTTCCTGAATATATTCTGGCCTAAGAGTATCAGCTGATATATCATTTATTTTCTTTGGTTCTCTAATGATGCTGTCAATTACATCATGGTGGAACTTGGACTATATTATGCTTATGAAATTGAATATTGGGGCACTCAGGTACATTGGCTTCGTATTTGATCTGACCACACATCCATCTGCTCTTTGGGAAATGGTTATTAGGCATGACAGAACTGCCAGCAGTAAATAAAAATGTCTGTGATTTATCTGGCTCCTTTAGTGATAAGGAAACTGAAAAATTAAAACCATATGATTAAAATGAAGGCGTTCTCATAGCTGCATAGAACTATTCTTTTAGTTTCATTATTAGTTTTTTGCACTTCTCCTGCTTCCATTCGATAAGATGTGGCACTGTTTGCACTTGCAAATGGAAATCATTTAAATCATAGTTTTGCAAACCTTCCTTTTCAAGTCTGAAAAGCTGATATTTCTGGTGATATCCTCAACACTGAAATTTTGTCATGCCCTGTTCAAAACAAAATTTCAAAGACTTGTAGAAATGCTGATAATTCCTATGTGAAAAAGAGAATGTGTGTGTGTTTCACAATTTCATTCATTTTGTTTTATAATTTTCTTGCTTATTTCTGTTTACTTTTGAAGGTTTGGTCTTGATCATAGCCAGTTAACCAGGAACAGAACAAGAAAAAAGCTATGCCAAAGAAAGATATGTAATATTTAACATTTCAAAGAAAGATAAATTAGATATAAGAGAGCTTAAGAGAACAGAATTACATTAATCACCATGTTGGCTGAAGAGGTGTCAGGTTTTCAACAGGTATTAGCACAAAGCAGAATCCCAGGGAGACACTTACAGGAAAGCAATGATTTGACTTTTAGGGAAGTCCTTCCACGGAAAAGCACTAATATGAAAAAACAGGAAGATTTAACATACTGTTGGAAATAAATCTAACAGGTGATGAGGCCAGGGCTCATTAGAAGCAGGAATGAAACTTTCCAGCAACGAAAAAGTTCTTTAGGTCATTTTGACAGTGTCAAAAATGACGTCAAAAATGGAAATTGGCCATGAAGGGCCTGAAAAGGGAAGATGCACAAGGTACATCTGTTAGAATACAGAAACAGAAACAAGTAAAGGGATTCAAAAAGAGAGAGAACTTTCAGTGGTTTAAGAAAATGTGTATTTGCAATAGTTGTCCTGGAGCAGCATTAATAAGAAAAAATTCCACTTGTCTAGATGGGAAAAAGGATATTGTATTAATTTAGGTGGGAAATATAGTTTTAATTTGAGGGAGGAAAGCTTATAAAAGAGCCATATCTTTGAAAAGCAGAAAGAAACTGCAAGGTTTAGATGCAGTGTGAGCACAAGGAACCAAGAAACAGTGTGAATAACAATAACAGACTGTCTGCATGCCCCAGTAACCAGCAGTTTCCCAATGGTGTCCACAGGATGTGCAAGAGCCAGAGGGAGAGGTTAGAGTGTCTATCTGGCTCCCTGCTTCTGTAACAGTTTTATTCCCATCCACTCTTCTATTTTAAGAAGTAGACATAATTTAGTAGATTAAAATCTGATGTTTGGGAGACAGCAAGAAAGGTATAGCTTTTATAAGAATTATTTCAGTTAAATGGTTTTACTTCTGTTTTCTGAAGACCCAAAGGTATATGTTTAATGAAAGTTAGAAAATATATTGCCCTGGAATACTTTTATACTAAAACAATAAATGGCAAGGAGATAAAGGAGTTATTTTATACCAATATTCATCAAAATAAAATATTACATAATTTTGGTTTTATTGTCTGATCATTCCAAACCCATTAATCTCCTGTTCTGCTGCTAAATACAATTACTGTCTGACTAGAAGTAATTTGAACAAAATGTTCTGATAGTTGTCTGCTAATCATGTCCAGAAATCCCACAATGTTCCAAAGAGTTGTTTTCATAATGTAGGTGAAAATGTCATGTGTTCTTCAGTGTTCTTATCATCTTATCTCACACAGTCACCTCCTCCAGACATGGCCTGCAGGAGAATTCTTTCGTGCCTGATCTCACCTGCTTTCCTGTGCAGGTGCTTTATGGCCTAGTAAGCCCATTGCCAATGTTTGGATCGTGAACATAAAATGTTACATTTAAACCTTAAACTTTGTCTTGTGATACAGGACATTTCAGAACATGTGTTAAGCCTAATTATAAACCCAAATCGTCAAACTCCTGCAAAGGCTTTTGGGATTAATTCCAGTATTTTACCTCACTTTCTAAATCAGTGTAATCAAAACATCACACATTTTTGCTTTCCTCTTTCAGTAGCATCTTTTCAATAATTTATTGAGATACAACATAATAGACTGATTTATTTTTCAATGAAAATTATTTTCCCCAAAGCTGCTTTGGAATGCCAGAGAGCTGCAACCTTGAAGCTACATCCTAGCCCCAAATGTTGCCCATGAAGAAGAAAAACTGGCCTTCTGAATTAGCCTAAGCCTGAAACAAATTTAGTCCAGGACAATCAACACAGCGTGCTTTACAATGCTGAGACTCCCTGCTTCATATACCACCTGACACATTTCTATCACTATATATATATACCTCTATAAAAAAAAAGGGTAAAATGACACATCAGGGAAACCCTCTAATTCAGGCATGGAATATTCAAAGGTATCCATGTGTCTTTTGTGTCCACCCAAACTGCAATTATAGATAAGTATGAGGAATGCCCCTGGATAACTTAAGATATCCACAGTTGCTTCTTATACAGAATTGTGACTTTATTTGTGAACAAACTATTCTGAGACTGCTATTACTTTGGAAGGAATCTAGCAAAAAATTTATGAGGTTTCAATTTTTTAAGAGTGATACTGAGTGGCAGATCCTAAAGCTAAGGACAAAAATTAGAGTTATTTCAGGTTCTATATGTATTAAGTACTTTTGACTTAAATATATATTATATACTACGGAATTTTGGGGGTATATATACCCTTAAATATAAAAGTTTACTATGGATTCCCTTTTCAAATTAGCCAAGAGGTAGTTAATCTAAAGACCAACATATATTTCAGTGCCAGTGCCAGCCATTATAACAAAAAGTCATTTTGCCAGGAAGGGCTAAAAATCGAGGACTCCTTAATAAATAATAATAAATGGTCTAAAATAATGCAAGAATGACAGTTCTGCCTTAAACCAAGGGTAGTTCAGCCCACAGTCCTGTCTCTGACAGTGGCCATCAGCAAGCAAACAAGAGTAAGAGCAAGCCAGCCATATTTGCCAGCTCCCTCTAATACTTCCCAGGCCTCCAGTGAGGGTCAGATCATTGGCTTCTTTAACCAAATGTAATTATGCATATTTAGGAGCTGTCAGTAGATATATCTCTCAAATATGTTTTCTGTGTCTCCCTGAGCTAAGTTTTTGACAGTTGCTGTGTGATTTAGCAGAGTTCCACAGATCTGTTGTCTTCTTCATGAAGAACACCTATCTCCTGCTGTTCATTTTAGGTTGGCAGCACGCACATAGTTTCAGATCTACCCCTTCTGAGTGGAAAAGAGAAACAGTTGTCCATTCATCCACCGTCTATAAAGCTATTCATGATTTTTAAAATGATAGTGTCTCCCAAATTTGCCAAAGTTGAAGAGACTAAACTTACCTTTTTTGTCGTCATACAGATGCTATCCCTTACCTTTCATCATAGAATAATTCAAGTTGCAGGTGACTTTTAGATGTCTTTGGGTCCAAAATCCTGCCCAAGAGAGTCACCTTCGGTGTTAGGCTCAAGTAGTCATTTTAGTACCTCCAGCAGGGGAGTTTCCACAGCTTGTCTGTGCAACCTGGTTACCCTGTAACATTCCCCACTCTATCATACCCACTTTGATGAGGACACTGAAACCTCCCACCAAATTCAGCATGCAAAGGAACTGTAAACTTAGCATGTAGTGTGATGACATTCTTTACCTTGTTCTCTTTCCCACTGCTGAGTACTCACAGCAGCTGATGCACTTCTCTCTGTTTCTGCTACTCCAGAGTACTGTTTTGATATTTCCATAAGACCATATTCTTGAGAAGGAAGTTCAGGTCTGCCAGAGCTTACCTGTGACTGTTACAAGGGACAAGTTCTGACCTGATACCTAATATGTAGGATTGATCTAAACAGCTTTGTCTGCCCAAAATTGTGGTGACTTTTCAGAGATAGTTCTCAAGCATCACCCTGTAGTCAGGAGAGAGATTAGCGCCTCAGGGTGTGATTTATCCTGACTACATCGTTGAGAGATCTCTTGTCACACATGAATTGCTCTCTGTGCCTCCCTGTTGATTTCTAGGGGAGCCTAGTCACACCATTTTTTACAAGAAAAGAGCAGGTGAAAAAAAAACCAAACCAAAACAGAAATAATTTCTCAACTATTTAGTTGTAGATAAATCAGAGGCAGTGTACAAATACTGAAAAATCCACATCAATCTCTTACTCAGAAACTTTATTTCCACCAGGCTGAGTGTGGACCCACTGAGAAAGAGGTACGTGCACTGTGAAAGGAAGCTGTGAAACAAACTGTATAATGATGTGGTATGTCTAGCATGAGGGAGGGAAAAATATGGCATAGGAAAATTATAGAAGCCAGGGTCTCCAAGCATCTGCCCAGTTTGCTATTCTGCATTCTCTAAGAATGAGCTGAGTATTTTCCATTTTTAAAATGTTAAGACTACAGGTTAATTGAGTAAGTTACTTTCAAGTACTATAAAACAAAATTAATAATTCCACTTTCAGGTTCCAAGTCCCAGTAGAGATCAGGTTGTTAAATATCCATGTAAGATGGAAGTGTCATTCAGCTACTAAAAGTTTCAACCAACTTGCTTCCATTTACTTCACAAAAAATGTACAGTTAATAACAACATGTTAGGTAGATTTATGATGTGATAATTTGTCTAGGTCTCAACTTCTAAATAATTAACAGCTATCGTGAACTGTGCACAAAGGAAAATTCTCCATACAAGTTTTTTTAATGCAATTTCACAGACTTAATCATCTGTTTTACAACCATAGCTCTCTATAGCTACAAATCTGTTCTACAATCATCTTTTCCTAATTATTCTGTTGTTCAAAAGGCTGAATCTTATATAATTGCATGTTCACTCATATGTGGATGCCTAGTAGGAAAATAGTGAGTAGTTCTGAATTTGATCTCAGTCTTGACTCATTAAGGTTGTTCCAGCTCTTAACAATCATTTTGCTTACATTGCACGCACAAGCTGAGTCTGGTAGACCAAGTCTTTGCACAGCAGTACTTTTAAACTGGAATGCATTTAGGTGCTTCACCAACCAAACAGAGCATATCTTGCAAACCCCACTGTGGACATTTATTAAGGGGATGACTTAATTCGTTAATAATTTGCTGCTATAAAGTCACTTTGTGTCTGCCCTAATGACTGCTTTCAACAAACTGCTGTTTTAGCAAAGCAGTGAAAGAATTAAAAGGTCTGAGTTTCTGTGTTAACAGTAGGAAAAAAGAGGAATTGACTAATTTTACAAAAAGCACCAAGCTGGAGGCTCTGGGAAAGAATGCTGGAAGTATGTTTACTGTGCTACATTAATTACTGAAAATTCTTAATTAAGAATTTCTAGCCTTGGTTAAAAATTGGTTATTTCTCATTTCCAAATCATTTGGGTTGCCAATTTTCAGATGGTATTTTCATTAAATAGCGCTAGACCCTATGGTATGTTTCCTGGGGGTTTTGTTTGTTTGTTTGTTATGGAAATATTTTGGGAATAGTTATTTAAGATTTTGCAGTACAGCTGATAAACACTGGTGAGTTGCAGTAGTGCCACCTGTGGAAAATCAGGAAAATATCAGAAGAAAGCTATAGTGACTAACCCCAGGCATGTCCATTCAGGACAATGGTATTTTAGTCACCTTGAGAGACAGTATTTAGATGGGTGCAAGAAAAAAGAAAATAAAGCTCTACTCTCTTCCAGTGGGGAAAAAAAAAGAAAAAAGGAGGGGAGAATAGAGTCACAAAGATTCAAAGCTAACTGCAAGCAAGAACTAATAATACTCTTCATCTGAGATGTGAAAAAAAAAGCAAATTGCACCCAATCAGTATTATGTACGGACTGTGCTTTTGAGAATGACACCTGTATCCTCTCTCTGAGCCTCAGTGACTTGATTGGGTGGATATGTGCATTTGTGTAGAGAATGCACAAATTTCCTACATCACTTCAAAGTAAAAGAGCTTCCTCTAAAGATTTTTTTTTTGACCAGTTAATTACAATTAACTATGGAAAGCACGCTTTCATCAAGCTAACAGGATGAAGAGTGCTGCAAACCAGTGGTGTCAGGTTTTATGCACATGAGGCCCAGGGGAAGTCAAGCACACAGAAATGAACATGAACTCTCATAGCATTAAGATCTGGCAAGCTCAGTCTGCTTTTGTTTTTAAAAACAGAGTTCAGCTAATAAATGCCATGGGAAGTTGTTTTCTTTACAGCCACTAACTACATGTTGGGGACTGAACTTCATCTTTCAGAGAAGACAGCATTGCTTTAAAAAAAGAAGAAGGAACACCTAATCCTTAGTGGTCTAGACAACAGTATCTTTATACATATGCTGTGCTTTATTTGCAGCATTCCCTGGTATTCTTCCAAGAAATGTAATTTCATGAAGATTCATCTCAGAAGACTAGCTACTCCCTTCTCCCCATGCATTCCATATGGTATTTTCTGGGCTGCCTGGGATATATTAGTGCAAACAAAACACAAATACCAACCTCTGTGTGGCCTCCACCAGCATTTTTCTGGACTCTTAGTTGAAAGTGACGATAGGTACAGCTAGCTGACCTAATTGTCTCACAAGATGAGCTTTTACTTTGGGGAAATGACAGTGAAATTGTGGGAAAAGTTAACTTGTTAATCTTTCAACTTAGAAGCTTTTCAAAAGAAAGTGTGAAAAATCTCTGCTTACTCAAATACAGCCAGAAAAGGAAGGTTGAAAGGGATCCCTAAGCATCATCTTGTCCAATACTGCCTGCTCAAGCAGGGCTTCCTACAACCAGTTGCCCAGGACCAAGGATGAAGACTACACAACCTCTCTGGGCAGCCTGTTTCAGCACTCAGTCACACCGAAAGTGAAAAAGTTTTTCCTGATGTTCTCCTTTTCTTAATCTTCTTTTTCTTCTTTTTTTAAGAAGAGGCTTTTAATGATACTTAGCTAAGTTTTGTGAGCAAAAAAAACCCCGTAGAATCAAAGTTTTCACAGTAGGTTGAATTTAAAAGTGCTCATGAATTTCTAACAAATTTGAGATCAATAGAAGTCACAAGTTAAATATATCCTCTGGATCTTGGAGATATATTGTCTCTGACAGGGCAATTAATCATTTTTTCTTTACAGTATTAGCACAGTGAAGTAGAATTTGTTGCTTCATTTGCATACATAGTGGAGAAAACCACCAACAAAGGGACAAAGCAGTTACAGAGAATCCCTTCCTGGTTCCCCATCTGAAGTTAAGAAAGTTTTCGTATTGCATTTTGGTGTATTTGAATATATGTGAAGTGAGTAAACTATTCTAGTAATTTTCTAACCTCAATAAATTTATCTCCAAATAGAATGTGAATTTGGGGGCATTTCTAGGTGAGCTAGAACTTCAGAGTCCTAGGAAAAGATAGAAGTCAAGGCACACAGTCTACTGTAGTCCTTCAAGAAGTTTCTTACTTGAGAAGACATTTTATTATTAACAAAATATGTTTGATGTGTGGACCTTGAACAGATGCACACTTTTCAAAATTTAATAAATCATAGAGACTCTGGTTTTTCAAAAATGCTGTTCCACCCACTGTTGTGTTCAGAGAAGACTGCAACAAATGACATACCTTTCCTTTAAGGTTCCCTGATTCATGGTCTGTCAAAGCAAAGGCTAAAAAAATTCCACAGCTGCGGGTCTTTTTTTTGAGACTGCTGAAGTCCCTCTGATTTTCCTTGAGAAGACTCGAATGTAGTAATGCAGGAAGAAAGAGGTGCATGTTCAGAAAGGAGCAGGTTCTATAGACCAACATCAGCTACTTGAATTGGAGGCAGAAATGAAGGAAATGGCATCCAGCTAGCAAGGCAATTGACTAAAAATTAACCAAATTTTAATGGAAGATCTTATTCTTTAGAGAAGCTGAAAACATTGAACATTTTCCTCATTAAATCAAAAGATTATGCCTTTGCTTTAGCGAATATGCTATTTGTAGACATGAAACTATATGTATAGGAACTATGGCGGAGGCATATGGCGTAAAAGATTTTCTAGGACTAGTCATATATGTATCCTGGACCATGGGCAATTAGTGTAATTAATTTTAACAAAATATTAATTAAAGACCACTTGATATGTGACTATGATTGACAGGTGCACTCTAAGCTAGGTTAAAAACTGGCTGGATGGCCAGGCCCAGGGAGTGGTGGTGAATGGTGCCTTTCGAAGCTGGTGGCCAGTCTCTAGCAGGGTTTGCCAGGGCTCAGTATTGGGCCAGTCCTGTTCAATATATTTACTGATGATCCGGATGAGGATATCAAGGGCACTGCCAGTAAATTTGCAGACAACACTAAATTGAGTGGGAGTGTTGATCTGTGGGAGAGTAGGAAGGCTCTGCAGAGGGGGCTGGATTGATGGGCTGAGGCCAATTGTATGAGGTTCAACAAGGCCAAGTATCAAGTCCTACACTTTGCCCACAATAGCCCCAGGCAGTGGTACGGGCTTGGGACAGAATGGCTAAAAAGCTTCCGGGCAGAAAAGGACCTGGTGGTGCTGGTTGAGAGCAGCCAGCGTGTGCCTAGACAGCCAAGAAGGCCAGTGGTATCCCGGCTTCTACCAAAAATAAGGTGTCCAGCAGGATCAGGGCAGTGACTGGCCCCCTGTACTCAGCACTGGTGAGGCCGCACACCTAGAGTATTCTGCGTCCAGTTCTGGGCCCTTCTGTTCAGGAAGGACATTGAGGGGCTGGGGTGTGTCCAGAGAAGGGCAATAGAGCTGGTGAAGGATTTAGAGAGTGAGTCATATGAGGAGTGGCTGAGGGAGCTGGGGTTGTTTAGAGCCTGAAGAAAAGGAGGCTCAGGGGAGACCTTGTCCCTCTCTACAACTGCCTGAAAGGTAGTGGGGGGTTGCCCTTTTCTTCCAGGCAACTGATGATAAGACAAGAGGACACAGCCTCAAGTTGCGCCAGGGGAGGTTCAAGCTAAGAAGGAATTCAGAAAGAGTTTCTTCATGGAAAGGGTAAAGTTCATTTCAATCACTGGAATGGGCTGCCAAGTGAGGTGGTGGAGTCACCAGCCCTGGAACTGTTCAAGAAACAACTGGGCATGGCACTTAGTGCTTTGGTTTAGTTGACAAGGTGGTGATTGGTCAAAGGATGGACTCAATGGTCTTGGAGGTCTTTTCCAACTTAAATGATTATTTGATTCTGTGGAGTACAGTACATATGAAACAAACATTTCACCACAGTTTTGAGCATCTTAGACTGAAGAAGACTGAATGATTAGAGAAGGGTTCACCTGAGGGCTAAAAAGGGCTGTTAACAGCCTTCAAAGCCAATAGCTTCAGTTTATGATTCATCTGTATCATTTGGTGGGGAAAATACCGCTGCGGCCTGAGCATCACTCCCAGTTACATCCTGCCCTGACTCATTTTTGGGTCTTTGCTCCAGCCTTTCTAGATACATTAGAAGACAATAGTATTGCTGCTGGGTGTGAACATTGAATTCTCCAGGACCTCCGCTTCACAATCATCTAAGAATGCTAACTGGCAAGCAAGGAAAAAAATCAGTGCTAAAGGTCAAAAAAAGCATTTGGAAAAGTATGGTGTTCAGTGTTGTAAAATGATTAGCATTAGCTTTGTCATTTTTGCTATGAAATGTTTGTACTAATATTGCCACTAACAACATCAACAAAGCCTTAGCCTTTTAAATCTGTTCTTCTTTAAATCCGTTTTTTTTTAATTTGTGGAACAGAATCTTCCGCAGCCTTAGTGAATCATCCTGATATGTGGAGCAATTATGTCATTTTGGATTGATAGTAATTTAACTCACACCAGAATGTGGCACATAATATAAAGACTTAACCCATTCCAAAACAAGACACTTTTAAACAGTCACAGAATCACAGAATAAACTAGGCTGGAAAAGACCTTCGAGATCACCAAGTCCAGCCTGTGACCTAGCATTACCTTATCAGCTAAAGCATAGCACTGAGCGCCTCATCAAGCCTTTTTTTAAACACCTCCAGGGACGGTGACTCAACCTCCTCTCTGGGCAGCCCATTCCAACGCCGAACCACTCTTTCTGTGAAAATTTTTTTTCTAATATCTAGCCTAAACTTCCCCTGGTGCATCTTGAGGCTGTGTCCTCTCATCATGTCACTGGTCACCTGGGAGAAGAGGCCACCTCTCAGGTGGTTGTAGAGAATGATAAGGTCCCCCCTGAACCTCTTTTTCTCCAGGCTAAGCAGCCCCAGCTCCCTCAGCTGCTCTTCATAGGGCTTTCCTGTAAATACCAAAAAAAGTAAGTTTTTGGGGAAGAAAAATAGTTCATAACTTACTTCAAGTGTCATTCCTTGCAGAAAATATTACTGGGAGAGGGCAAGGCCAAGATATCTGTGCACAGTGCACAGTCCTGAGCTGTCCTAATGTAAGCACAGAGAGCCCACTGGGTCACTCTCCCTGCAATATCCCCAAAAGCAAGTGTCCTTTGAACAGTCAGTCACCCAGGCTTATCATGAAGTGGTACCTAAATGTGTTTAAAACATAAGAGCCTAGCAAAGCAGATAATGAATGAGAGACTAGTGCAGGAACAGGTAAGGGCTGTTATAACAGAGAATGAGTCTCCTGGAAATGATGAGCCAGCAGGAAGTATTCTGCTTGAATCCAAATTTCAATAGAGGATATGGTTCAAGTACCAAAGGTTCTCAGTATGCAGGACTTGTTGCTACCAGGATCAGGGTCTCTGTGCTATTCCAATTTGGCTGCCTCAACACTGCCTTTGATTTTGTCTCAGAAAAGCAGTTTCTCTCCAAACATTTTTTTCTCCAGCTGCAAACTGAGGCTGCTGATTTATTTTTTCCAGAGGTGGCATATCTTCTTAGTCAATCATATGAACTACTATTTCAACAGATATTTTTGGGGACAAAATCCAAAAATCCAAAATCCTGTACTGCCTTTCTGTAGGAAAATATCAAAATATCATGGAAAAATGAAAATCATAGAGCTCATAAAATCAAAGTCCAAAGACATATACAGGAGAAGGGGGTGGAGGGGGGAAGAGAAAGGGAAGATGAGGGAGTAGGGGAGTGAATTCACAGGATTTTTGTGTCTTCTCAGCTACAAAAGCAGAAAACATGGAAAGGAGTTTTATCATGCTGCACAAAATGGACAGTTTTTAAAGCAGTGTAAGATGAGAACAAAGGTAGCAGCAGCCTCATGGCCCAACACTTTAGACAGAAGTGCAATGAAGTTTGGCAGGAAACTGAGGCACTTTCCATTTAATTCCTTGCAGAAGTGATCTCTGGCTACTTCCAGAAAGCCTTCTGAGGGACTCTCAGTAGCTTCATCAAATTCATCAGCAGCTTTCAATGTTGGACTGCATTGCAAGTCCAATTTATTTTTAGCTAGTGGTTACTTTCTTTGCCTTACATTCCTTTTATAAGGAAAGTTATATGGAGGTACAGTTATTGACACCCTTTGGAGTGTTAGAGCTACTAAGAAAAACAGGCTATATATTTCTAATCATATAACTGCTTTACATTGAATGAATGTATACAAGAAGAGACCAGGATAAAAAATTCCTTGATTTAATGTTTTAATTTTAATCTTATTATAAGAATGAAACTAGAAAAAATCTAAATTGCACCACATGAAGAAATGATGAAGGTGTATTAATGCACAGGTGGGTGTAGACACAGCTGTGCAATTCTTGTCTAAACTTCTCCTTTGCAAACATGTGCAATTGCTAATGTGCATGTAAGCAAGAGACTGCATATTTCTCCATCTGTTTCCCAGGAAAATGAGTTCCTGCTAATAGTACATGCTGTGCTAGCTTTGCAACCTCTATACAGCTTTAATTTCCCTCACTTACACACAGTAAATATAATTACTGTCAACACATGTGGACTTGCCAGTATATATTATGCATCTACCTGCAAATTCTCAGGAGAAAAATTTTCCTATAAATGTCTTGAATCTAAAAGCAAAAAAGAATAAAAGCTGGATACAAAAACAATTTTTAAAAAAGAAGTTGTTGCTGTTAAATAAGCAAATTGAACCAGTAAACTTTTAAAATATAAGAACAATCCTGTGATACAAAAATAACATATGCTTGATCTGTTAGACACTGATGGAGACTGCTGACACGATACTTAGGGTATGGCTATGGACATTTTCTTTTTCCTTTCCTGTAGACTGTGCAATTATGGAGATATTAAATTTCAAAAATATTTGCTGCCATGAGAATGTCTCTCTCCCACTGTTCCTTTGGCAAACTAGAAGTGGCAGAAAGAAAATAGCTTGCTGGCAGTATAAGTACAGTCTTCATTTATAGAAGAATAATTTGGAACATTTGTCACATGTAAAAGGCAACACTTAAAGGCAAATCAGTGATGAGCTGAATTATGTTCTTAATTGAACTGATGTAAACCAGCAGAATTTCTGTTTGCTGTCATGAAGTTGCTCTCTACAGCTGTATTGTTGATTGCTGCAGTGGGCATTTAGGGCGCAAAGTGTAGATAAAGTAGCAGTCAGTAGACTGTCAGCCCAACATATCTCTTTGGGATAGGGCACGTGGAAAGCTGGCTAGCTTTGGTTATAAGACTTCATCGACCAAGTCATGGCAAAGGACTTAGAACATGGCTGTACTGCCTGGCAGCAGAAAAAAAAAAGGTAACCATGTCAAAGTAAAGAGTAGTTAGTCACAAAAATTTAGTTTCTAAAGCAAGGCTGAGCTTCTGCAACTGTCTCTTAAGCCAGCCTCTCTATTGTCAGAAAACCTGAAGAAGCAACTTAGAGCAGCAGATTTTATCAGTTTCTACCATTTTAATAAGGATATGTTAAAAACCCAAATATACAATTAAAATGCCTCCAGAGGGTATACTCATCCAAAAGTTGATCTTAACTGGTTATAGTCAAGAAACTGCTGAAATCTAGATAAATAATGAAAGGACAGATAATGCCAGTACAGTAACTGTTCTGTTTCAAGAAGAATTTTACTTGTATTTTCTTTAGCCAGAAAAGTCTCAATTTGAAAATGTATAACCCTCTTTCTCCCTTCCTTTCATGCCATTCACTGCATGTGGCCAGTCTCTTATCCCTCAGAAAACGCAGCAGACTGCGAGAGTGCTAACACTGGGCCAGTACTTACAGAGAGGCAAAACAATGATCAGCTAGTGTGACAACAATCTTAGACACAAAAAAAGGAAGAATCTTGTAAAATACCATGAAAAGGACCTCAGGTGATCTATTCCCCTGCCTTGAGGCAAGATGAACAATTTATCAACAAGGCTACTTAGTATAGTACCAACTTTCATGCACAAGGCTTAGTACATCAAAAGTGTGGGCAGAGGTCTGGGGTTTTGCTGATATTTTTCAAGTTTAAGGCTAGAAAACCCAGTGAGCAGTTTTAAAAAGGTGTTTGATGGCAGTACAATCCCGAAAGACCCAAAGGACAGGAATCGAACCAATACTGTGGTCAGAACTGAAAAGAGGCAGCTCAGTTAAAAGTCACAGGAAAACGTTAAGGGATAAAAAAACTGATTGTGACAGTTGAGAAGCATTCAATAAATTTGTCTTGCAGAAGGAAACTTGACAGATGCCTTGTTTGTAGCAGGTATAGAGTCTGTATGAGGAGAACATATGAAGCAGCAGAATGTAATATAGAAGAGAAGGCAATGACAGAAAAACAATGTCTGCTGACTGAGGTCAGCCAAGTGCAATTGAGAAAGAAGCTGTAGCTGCTCTGGTTTTAGCAACTGGAACAAAGCACCAAGGAATTCTGAACTCTTCATGCTTCCAGCTTCAAACTTTCCGTCTTTATAAAAGCTGCTTTCACCAAACATTTGACTCAGCTCAAGGCCAGCAGAAAGTGATACAATAAAATTTGATATAACGTGATCTTATGCTTAAGACCTAACTGCTCAATTTCCCTTAAATTTTGTGGCTCTCAAACATATATATGATGTAAGGAACGGATAGTGCTTAGATTGAGTGCCTGCAAGGGAAACTAGATGCCATAGACAATACTACTGGTAATCCTTTCTGGTGCTAAAACAACTCCTACTGCACACCCTGCTCTCCTGGGATGTGCTATCCCTAAGACTAGAATTTTATAAAATAGAACTTTGATCTATGTTGTATCTGACATTATTCCAATTATCTTGCCAAGTTCCAAGTGTGAGTAAACACAGTCTTGACCTTTACCCTCACAGCTTCTGCTGGAATAGATTTCTTCACTTCTTGTCATATGAAGCATGCTATGAGGAAATGCATATGTAAAACAGTAGAAATGATAAGTTTTCTATAGCATATATTTATCCAGAGCAGGAGAGATATAATTCTGACCTTCAACTATTTTTTAAATACAAATATGCCCTCTAAATAGAGAGTCAAACATTAAATTAAAAACAGTGGAAAGATTTCCACTAACTTTCCTGAGCACAGGATCAAACTTAAATACTGGCCATGTAGCAAATAACGTTGAACATGCTATGTACTCACCATTTTAGATTTAATTAGATTTTAGTTTTCTATTCAACTGTTATCTGGAGATTTCCTCCGCAACTGAGTCATACTGATAAAAAGCTGTCTACTGGATTTAAGAGCATTCATCCATTGCTGGTTATGAACACTGCTTTAACTTTATGTGGATGTTTTACGGATTACAGAAACATGAATAACACTTGATTAAACAAATTCAAATAATATGGAGAGTCGATGGATAAAGACAGAGTTGAAATCATATGCAACCTCAGTTGAGGAAGGATATGACAGTGAGAATCAGAAACATTTACTGAAACATGTATAATGTAAGGATCGACTTTGAGACCACTTGGAAATAGGCTTGTTCTCCACATCACACCAGTGAAATATTCCCTGGGAGGATGGAGTGGGGGAGGAGTGGAGGGAGAAGCTAATATATCAGCATTTCAGTTCGCTCAGTTTCAAGCACTACTACTGCCGCCACCCCATGTGCAACAGTCCAGAATCAGACTGATTGTGGCTACTCTGTACTGGAAAGCTACTGAGAGAAACAGGAACCCAGCGAGCGCTGTGAAATTTATCACAACTCCCAGGTCTCACACAGTAGTATCTTAACAGTATTCTTGATTGTTACTAACCCCGTTTACAAACTTTCAGCTCCCTCATCCTGCTCTACTCTCACTAACAGTATGAACACGTTAAGGAAGCAGTGGGTTGGGTACGGCCTTGAGCAACCTGCTCTAATGGGAGGTGTCCCTGCCCATTGCAGGAGGGGTTGGGACTAAATGATCTTCACGGTCCAGTCCAACCCCTCAGCATTCTATGATTCTGTAACAAGACGTGGTGACTCCCTACTCACCTTCAGCTGTAATACGAGAGACATTTTTCTCCACATTGACACTGAGAGTTGTGCTGGCCGTGAGGCTCCAGAGGCAGGAGCAACGCTGATCACTGATGTAGTTACAGCCAGGTGCCACAGACATGCCCCCAGCAAGATGCTTACTGGGCTTGAATTTTTGGGATTCTTTTTCATTAATATATATACATATATACAGTCTCCTATCCTGAGCCTCATCCCAGAGAGGAAATAGTTGACATTCTCTTGCCTATGGTAGCCGATTTTCAAAAGCATGAGTGAGGGAGAGAGAGTGTTTTGAAGCTGTCTTCAATTGCGGTGCTTGATCCAGTTGCTTCTGTTCAAAGAACTATAAGAAGCATAATATAAGATGTTCCAGAATTTTTCCAGGCTAGACATTGCAATAAAAGGCAATTTCAGAGGTAATAGAAATATCAACCAGGGGATTTCAGAGCTGTAGTACCCATATTTCCCTTCCCTTTCTGTTTAGCTGCATAGAATAAACATTTTTTCTCTTGAAACTCAGGGATAAAGTATGAAAATGTTCATAACCGCTGGTAGCAATGGTCTACAGAGCTGCTTACATTAAAAAAAAAAAAAACAAAAACTGAAAGGTGCAAATTATTCATCAAACCCTTTGGGACAGCCTTGAATATTGCCTTCTTCAGATTTCAGGGCTGGTTGAACTTAAGAGCTGTTCTTTTCTTCAAAGAAAATGCTAGTGCTAGTGAAACTCTTCGCCTAAGGGTGGTGAAAATGTTTTCACTTATTTTTACAATAGGGATTTAGAGGTGTTCCTGATGTGATGAAACTGCCAATTTTAGACAGAAGTGCCCTTAATCTGGCAAGAACTGTGCAAAATTTCTCTTCATGTAGCAGAAACCTAACACCTCTCTTCTGACCTCTTCAACACCCCTCTGAACCTGCTCCTGGAGAATTCCTGAGGAGCCAGCCAGCCGCGATGTATTATGTGCCTTTGGAAAGGACCAGATTGATGTGACCACCAAAGGAATGTTTCCTTTGCTGGAAGAACTGTCTTTCACAAGAGATTTTCTGTTCTTTTTCAACTCATTTTTCAGGCATTATTATCATCATTAGCATTTAATGAATGTTCTACATGTTCAAATATGCACCATATTTATTACTTTCTGGCTGAGGTTATTTTGAATTCTTTGAATTTCCTGTAATGTTTCATGTATTCATTATAAAAAGGCACATGCAGGTTTCTCATGTCTAGTATGTACAGGAAACTCCTGAAGTTATTTCCCCAGAGCAAAAGATTCTTCATTCACAGGACAAAACACAGGTAGAAAAGTGTAAGTGCTTGTACAGTCTGTCAAAAATTTGTAAAATATACTCACTATTCTTACATTAGGATACAAGCCATTGCCATTACTCTGGAGAAACCGAGTAATGAGACTCACTCAATTCCATTCCTTCACATAAATATCTAGAAATTTAAGTAATTAAAATTTTTTCAAATTAGTCTTTACACAAAAGTTTTCAGGGTTTCTTTGTACAAAACAAAGTACCAAAAAAAAAGAGCACAAACTCAATTTCCATCTGTGTGTATACGTTAAAGATTAGCACACAGCATACTCCACCCTCGTCTGGCTCACACACAAGTGCTTTGATTCTCAGTTTACATTAGATATAGCGAAAATTGAAGGTGGGGCTGCAAATCTGGCCCCGGCAGCATATATCTTTCTTCTTTTTGTGCTTTTCCAACTTTGAAATTTGAGCAACTGTATATATATTTTCCTTTAATTTTAAATACATTCAATTTTCTGCTTAAAGGAACAAAAGAAGTTTGTGCAATTCAGGTGTGATTGAAGGGAGCTGGATACTTGTCATCAGTACCAAAGATCAGGCTCATAAATATCATGGCAAAGATGGCATCCTTCAGGCAATTTATAAGTCATTGCAGCTGGTTTGATTTAGAGTCCTTCAGAGGAAGACTCTAAAGACTCTTACAAGGAGATTCTGGCTCTTTGTAAGAGGGGATGTGAACAAAGTGAAGGAACTGGAAGACACTGACCTCCACTAATATCTATTTCTATTCAAGAACAACAAAAAAAGAAATTATGACAACCATTCTCTGAAGCTACCAATTGAGCATAAAAAGGAATTAATTCTTGACTTTATTTTTCGACTAAGAATCTGTAAATCCCAAAGAGGAAGGGAAACACATAAGTATGAAATAAAAGGTGTCAGCAGAGTAACCTCCCCACAATTGCCCTGTTGCCAGAGAAAAAAAATGCAAAATTAGAAATTAAGCTGGGGGGAAAAAAATAATAAAATAAATTCTGAAGTGAATACTTGGAACCTGGATTTTTATCCACTTATTCATAACATTTTTTAAATTCTCTGTGTCTACAGTGTGGTCTGCCAGGTGAAACATATGCATGTTAGCATTATATTTTCATGCACTCCATAAGATTTCTAGGTGCCATATGGACAAAGAACAGACATCAATCCTCTCACTTTCCTCTGTTGCAGCTTTTTCCCCAACTCAACCAGGTAAGTGACTAGAACCATAAGTAGAAATGGTCAGAAATAGAAAGTGATGGTATATGAATATTTCACGGAAAGCTGATTGGAAAAGGACGTTTTGCTTCTAACAATACTCATACTTCTGGGTAATTTGGAACAACACTTTTTTTTGGCATACCACATTAGACATTTTGTTTTTTATTATATTTTTCACTGAAACTAGAAACAGCTGCTCTCTGATGTCAGCTGGTATATGTGGTAGTAGTGTGGGTGGAGAAAGAGATTTCTTTTCCCTCACAAGAAAGACACAACTGTGGAAAGTATGAGGTTACGGAAAAGTGTTAGCAGGTGATATAAAACATTTACATAGAGAACATAGATCCAAATTGCCTCTGAATGATTGCAGTTGTCGCATCTCTAAAGTACAAGGGTTAGATAACCACAACAGTGATTAGCAGAGCAAAAGAATCTATTTTCTTTGAAATTATAATCCCCAAGGAAGGATGCTTGGCAAACATTCTTTTGGGCTGTGACAACCAACACTTGCCCCTCTGATATATTCCAAAGCCACTGTGTGGAATAGGAGAATAAAAGCAGCAAGGGCCTAGCTGTCCATCACTCCCCCGTAATTATACCTCTGGCTTTTTCATTTCTTCTCTCAAACCAGGAATATTTTTGGAAGTGCCACTTAGTTATTTTGAAGTATTTTTGAGCACTGCACCACAACACAAGATTTCCTTGAGTTAGTTAATCCTGTATAATGTTTCTTCAGAAGCTTCCTGAAATTCATAAATGAAAGTTTACCAATCTAAGCAGAAGCAGGCAACGATGCCTTCCAAACTCCTAGTCCTCAGTTCCTGTGTCCACACACGCAAGTACACGGCCTCAGTGATTTAGGCTGTACAGTACCTGCACAGTCAGGCAGGTGCTCCCCGGCCAGCTGGAGGAACACGTGCCACAGTGGTCAGTAAAGCCATGGCATGGGCAGAGAGCAACTGCTCACTCTCGCTCCCTCTACAAGGAACTCTTAGTGACGGTCCAGTAAGACCAAGGAAAGGGTGGTGTTTTTTCACACAATGTTTAATTATACAGTGGGACTGTTGCAAAGTTTACATGAGTTCAAAGTTGACCAAAATAATGAAAGAAAATTATGTCAAGAATCATCAAATACAAAGGCTCCATCTATAAGGAGAATGTTCATAACCACAAGCTGTTCGGGCCTATAAGAAGGATTTAGGGAAAACATAGGAAAAGTATGACTACATTTATTGCATTTATTTTTTCTACTCTTCACTGCACTTTCATCTTCATGGTCTCATGTTATTTAACATAGACAGAGGTTCTGAAAAGATCTGTGTAGACCAGCACAGGAAGAGGTGACTGGGACAGCTGTTCTAACAAGGTCTAAGAACCCAAATTCTGAAATATTTTTTTTTAAAGAAGGGTGTGTGTTTGGGATGAGAGAACTGTCGGATACTGTCTCTCTCTCTCTCCTTCTTTCTTTGCCTTTGGAAGGATAGGCTGCCTTGTCACTTCTCCATGTGCCTTGGCAGGCAGACCTCAGTCTTATTTTGCAAGGCAGCTTTGCAGGACAGACTAGTCTGTGGCCTTTTCGTGCTAATTGGAATCAAATGTTACAAGGATGGAGACACGGGAAATTTACAGATCTTCTGTGGAAGTGTCAGCATAGGTTTTCTTGATGTTGCCTGTCTTTTGCTGAGTCTGCCCAAGTGTTGAAGCAGACTAGCTCTAACCCCCAGTCTCAGAGCACCTGGTTTCAGAGCATTGTAAATTGGTCAAAAGAGGTTTCCTTCAGTATGACTCCTGGATTCTTTGCAAGACACGAGAGTGCTGCTCTCTGGGTTGGATATGAGGACCCATTCTTTTCATGAGAATGTAAAGAAAACAAGTTGCTATTTCTCTGTTTTGAACGACAGTAGAAGTCCAACTCCTGCTGGTACTGGAGTCAAGCATTGCAGGCTGTTATACATACATCCCTATATGATCATTAATTCCTCTAAAGCACTTAGCCCTTAGGTACTTACACTATGGTCCCTCTCCACAGATATCCACAAGAGCCTTGAAATGGAATGGCATTATGCCCAGTAGGGGTAGCTGAGTTCAACCAGGATCACTCCAGGCTTGTGACCTCTCTCTGAGAGAGGGGTTTGTTGTTTCACTGCCAGGAGATAACATAAGGAGACCAGGGACACAGTGCTCTGTCCCAGCCTCCAGACAGGCATGCACCACCATGTGGGCTGTGAAATACAGATTTTAGCCCACACTGGCCTTGGGAAAACAGCATGAAGGGCTGCATAAACCCAGCCCCTGAGCAGCCTTTCCTCCTGCATTTTGCCAAGAGCTGTGGAAATCATCAAGTGGGACATTCACTTAGCGTAGAGCTACCCAACATGGCTATGGTCTGTGGGAAGCAAGCAAATGGCATCTCCATGAGCCCTCTAGAAAATCTAGGTGATTGTACAACCTCGGTTCAACAGCTGTATACCTCACAAATATTTGTATATATATCCTAGTTAGCTTTCCTTTAAGGAAAAGCAATATTCCTTTAATCTGTAGCCTATAATTTCTCTTGTCAAGCTCTCCTGAACTGAACATAAAACTGTATGCCAGTGACTAAAGACTAAGTAGAAACTAATTTCAGGGTTTGGCTCATGATGATTTTAAGAAGTCACACCTGGACTGGGAGTTTGGGTGCCAAAATTTTATCCTGGAGAAAATTTTTACAGCCAAGTATGAAACCCCTGAAAATGAGGAGGGAATGTTATAATGGAAATGCTGGCATAACTTCAACTACTGTGGAGCAGCCCAAGAAGCTGATGAGGCTGAGAGTTAAAAGCAAATCCGCCAACTTTCACTGTGCTCAAATAAGGTAAGTCATGCTAAAACGTTTGACTGCTTCAAAAAAAAAAAAAAAAAAAAGAAGTACTGTAAAAAATTTTGACTGTTAAAAAAAAAAAAAAAAAAAAAAAAAGTTGCCTTCACTTCTTCAAAAAACTACCAGTTATAAGAAAAAACGTCAAAAATTATGCAAATACACTTTCAATCAAACTCTGCTTTGTTTTCTCTGCACCATGTGATTTTTGTGCTCAGTAAAATAGGATGTGGGAAACTACCTTAAAAATGAATTTGACTGATCCTGGCTTGAAATTCGGGCTCTACCTATCCAGAAAAAGGCAGTATAGTCTGGACCATTCCCCAACAATAGAGTGGCGACAGGCTAAATATAACCACACTTACAGCCCCAGAACTGGCATCTAACACCAGGGGCTTACAATAACACTGAAGCTGCTGCTGCTCCAGCAACAGCCGAGGCAAGGGGAAGGAAAGCTCTGTTTGTTTTTCAGCCGGGGCTTCGTTCTTCACTCAGCTGTTTGCTATTAGGACTGGAGCAGTAGCAGTGAGAAATTCATTGCTGCTTGCTCTCTGAATCCTGACACAGTAACAGCACAGATCCAACTAGCCAAATCCACAAAGGATCAAGGGAAGGGGAAAAAGAGAGCAACTAACTATTGCATGCTTGTCATCTCACTTTTACTGCACCTTTCATACCCAAGGAACCTATTTATTGAGGGTCAGACTCTGCCCTATTCCTGCAGAGATGCATATTAGTGAGCGCTGGAAGCAGGAGACAAGGAATTTCCTCTCACCCTTCACCTCCACCAGTGGAACCGGTGTGACAGAGAGGTATTCCCACCCGCACAAGGGCTGTGCTGTCCCTGCAGCTAGCACCTGTGCTGTGCCTCTTGCCAGATCCTCTCCTCTGCCTGGCTAGAATTAAATGGTGAGGAAACAAGGGTGTTCCTGGCATGGTGTTGCACCTCTCTGCTCCTTAGAAGGGCACAAAATCAATCAAGCATTTACTTGGTTAAACTTACCCTGATGCTCTGAGCACTATCAGACAAAATTCTGCTTGTACTGGGGGAAGTGTAAATTGAGGTGAATATCACTGTAGATATTTTTGATATCTTGTTTTGGAGGAATAAAAGAAGAATTGGATTCATCTTACCGATACATCTCCATTTAAATCAGTGCAGCGATTAACACTGTGCCCAGTGCTGTGGGTGAAGACTCTGCTCTGCTGGTATTTAGAGAACACAGACTCTAAAAGGGTGGCACAGGCTGGGTGAAAAACAGAAATTCCTTTCCAACACAATTGCTCCAGAGCGTTTGCTCCTGGGGAAAGCTGCAGTTGCTGTCTGGGACTCTGGTGCAGTAGGTAAGTGCTACCAAAGTGAATCGCGGTATTTCAGAGCTTGGTTTCTGGCAGCTGCGGAGAACAGAGTTCTCAGCTTTCCACAGAGAGTTCTGGAGGAGGAGCCCTGACTTGGGGTCCCTGGGTACAAAGGGTGATTTCTGCTAGTCCTGCTTTAAAGCACTGCAGCTGAATGACAGCTGCTGGATGCAGACAGCACGGGTGAGAGTTCGTGCGTAGAAGCTGGTCACAGCAGTGGAGCTGATTGCTTTCATTCTTCTGCAGTCTATTTATGTTTGAAAATAAAAATGGTATGTAAGAACACACGCTCTTTTCTGCCAGTATAGCTGCTTCCCCTTCTGGGGACTCCACGAGGTCTGGCTTGTAAGCTAAGTGATAAGATTCCCAGGACGGGGAATTTTGTTTTGCATTTCATTACCTCCTTGTCCCGTTGACATAATGATCTCATATGCAACAACAAATCACTCGCTGACCTCAGCATAACAAATTGAATGTGGGACTTGACACAAAGGTTCTGAGACTGTCTGCCTGCTTTCTCCTGCTGCCCTGAAGTAAAAAGGTCTGTTTCCTGTGCAGCCTGCAAACTCCAGTATCTATTGCCAGTTGTCACCTGTGAGCCCATCCCTCCCAGCCCTGCTTTCTGATTACAATGTGTGAATCAAGCATGTCCCCACAGCCTGACAAACTAGACATGAAGGAATTCTTGAGTACCTTAAATAAAGAAACCACAAAAACCCAAACAGGTAGTAAATGATTGCCTGTATAAAGAGAAAATCTGTATTGCTCACTAAGAAACAAAGTCATCACTAGATCTGTGTCACTATACAAAACCAGGGCTTACTGTAAAGAGCACACATGCAGTGTAAGCAGTATGAACGGAAACATCTTGATATTCAACTCTCTTGGGAGAGAACTCCATGCGCTCTGTCCCACCACCTTAAAACAGGTCTCATGCTTACACTGAAATCTGAACTCCCTGCGAAGTCAAACTGTGCATGCTACGTGTTGGCTTGCGTCATAGCCCAGATCTGGATGGATCTAGCTGGCTTAGCTGGTGAGGAGAATCAGGTGGGGACCAGCTTCAGCTTGAGCCTTTTCCTAACAGGCAGGAGGAATCTTTCATTGGTTCAAAAGAGGCAGGAAAAAGAAGGATTCACAGCTGTGAAAGCATGAGTCAGGCACCTCTCGGGAGGTGGGGTGGTACTCTATGTTTCTAGCCCACAGAGCACCATGTTTACTTCTACTTCTTCTTCTTCTTCTTCTTTGTGACGATCTGCTAACCATGTAGCTGTTCAGGGCTGGCTGTTCTCAGAAGCACACCCAGTACATACAGGAAAAGTACTAGACCCCACCAGACTAATTGAAACCATTTGCAAGGAGTATCTGGAAAGTAATTAAGAAATACATGGCTGTTCACAGGCCAACACTACATTGCACTGGCAGACAGGGACTCCACTTGCACCACTTTCTCCACTTGGAGAAAACTCCAGTAGCACGTCTGCTGAAGAGCCAGGGCTGCACCCCTGATCTGTAGACAAACAAACCGTGAGCTGTGTCTGATCCCTGAAGCTCCTTGGTGGAAAGGACTAGTGTCTGCCTGGGTTGTGACACCCTCATTTACTGCAAAGAAAGAAACAACCTGAGCAGTGAGGACAGGGAACAGAAGAGAGCCCACACCGTGTCACACTCCATATATAGCATTGCTACAATAATGTAGTGAACAAGAGCCCTAAGTAATTGGTTTTTCCATCACTATCAGAAGCAGTTCCATTTTAATTTCTGCAAACAAGCCCACTGTGCATCTGCCAGTCATGTGGAGTTCAGATCATCTGACACTCTTTTAATGCTAACACCTGCCCCAAGCCCTGTGTGAATTTTTGGCAAGAAACCATGAAAACTCACAACAATGAATGATGGTCAGCTGACCCAGAACTTTCCGTGGAGTTACCTTTATTTGGCCCTGAACACCTGAATTTCTCAGTACTGAATTAGCCTTTCAATAGACTTTTATTCTCTTTTATTCCAAAAGTATCCATTTCACCCCTGAGAAATAACTGGAGGTTACTGTGCTAAGAAGGCACATCTGGTACGAACCTCATTAATCTTGAGGCAGTGTGGTATATGCCTAGCACAATTTTGGCACTGTGAAAGAAGGAAATAAAATCGTTTCTTCAGAAGCTGTGAACACCTGGTGTTCTCTACAGGTTGCTACAGAAAGCACAGCCCACCTTAGCAGTACACTTAGGGACAGAGCGTCATGTAAGTAATTTTGACTTTTTTTCAGGGAATAAAAAGAAAATATTTATCCATCTGCTGGCTGATATATCTTTCCTGGTCCTCTGTTGGTTCAGTAGGGCACCTAAAATTCACTGTATTCCATGAAGGCTCTGCCTAGGTTAAAAATTACTTACCCCATGAAATCAGCTGCAAACATTGAAGACAGAGCTATGCTTTGGCAATCAGGTAGTAGTGTTCTAGCTCAACCCCCCGAGCTAGGAAGGTTTATCTTCTTACTGTTCCACTGTGCCTCTTCAAGAACAGGAGCACACAACACAAGTAATGCTACCTACAGCAGTTAAAATGCTGCTAGGCTGGTTTAGCCCTCAAGGGGAAGTCAAGCAGCAACACCCCAGTGCGTGCTATTATATTGTACAGGCAGCATTACCTCAAATAATGTTAGGAAATTTATGACCCATGGGGAAATAAAAAGTAAAGTTGATAAATTAATGTATATTTTGGACTGAGGTAATTAATTTCAACAAAACAAAAAGGAACTACTCCAGAGCAGCCTTATCTGCATCACTCTGAGACTCTTTCAGTTGTTCCACCCCTCAGGCACATACTCTACAGCCACACTACAAAGGGTCAGCAATGTTTCGGCTCCCACAACAAACTGGCTCATGTATCCACAGCATAGAATCATATCTTAGCATCAGACAACCTACACAGCTTTGGGTATGCTTAGTCTGAGCCTGCTGGGCACCGGGATCCTCGCTGCTGAATGAAAACAGCCACATGCTATTCTTGCTGTGACAAGCAGACAGCTCTACCAGGTCTTAGCCTTTTATTCTAAGTCAAGGAACTTTGCTTTCATGTCACAAATGTTGGTGCTTATTTCAAACCTTACAGACAGAGGGTGTGAATTTATTTTTCCCACAAAGTTTCTCACCCTAATAGCTGCAGAGAAAAGCTGAAGAATTTGATGTAGTTAAAACTTAAATTCCAAAAGACAAAACCGCAATAAAGCAAACCCAAGGGAGTTTCTGTGAAGTTCAAGGTTTTTAGGCCAGTGATGTCATTTTGGGGAAGCTTAACTTGAACCAGGGAAAGGCAGGACATGTGCATGTCTGGGATTGGAGGTCATGAAGCAACAATCTACAGCAGAGCATCACACACGAGGTACTGCTCCCTCCTGCCTGGGGCTCCCATTGCAGCCCACTGACCACACACAGCCCAGGCAGGGCTTGTCAGGGACAACAAACAGCCCAACAGCAGTACTCCCCTCTGCTTCCAGCTGCTAGACCAGAGACAGAGGCGCAAGACAGAACCATTTCCCACTGCCACCTCCCCCTGAAGGAGGAGGCTGCAATGCCTGCAGAGATGGGATCAAGGTTTGGGGAGCCAGTGCTCACTCCCCAAGCCTGATATGCTTCCCAGTAATGCTGCACATGGGAAAGTCTCTACTAGCACAATGTGTTCGTTCACAGCATTATCAGACTGAAGGCCAGATGAAGTCTCTAGTTCCTGGTGCTTTAGCATGACTACAGTTGAAGGGAAAAAAATCTGTCCTTTTCTTTCTGAAAAGAAGCTGATGTTAGCTTTACTGTAGCACTAGGGGAAGTTAGTGTACTGTGTTCTTCCCTCCTGGGCACTGTCTGCAAGAGATGGCATCTGAGAGGGTCCCTAAGCAAAGCTGCTATGTGAGGAATCCCAACCAGCAGAAAACAAACCAGGACACAGAGAGTGCTTTATTCCAGGGCAGCACCCACCTAGTTCCCGTTGCTGGTGAAGCCACCTCTTCTGCCTGAAACCAGCCCAACTCACAGGCTGTGTTGATGCAGGTCACTTCAAGTATTGTTAGGCCATGATATCAGCTCCTGTTTTGTGCTCCCCCACATTGCCGCTAAATATGGTCCATGTTATGTAGTGCTCGGTGTGTTTGGACTAAAAATGGAAGTGGATTCACACCCATGGAGCCAAAACATCACCTTGACTGTGGGAGAAGAAGAAATGCAGTTTTTGGTAGCAGCTTTGCAGCACACTGATAGATGTACAAGATGATCAGGCCACCAAGGAGGGAGCTGATGCTCATTCCTGGGTCTCCAACAGAGGACCAATAAGAAAAAAAATTGACCTCTCTCCATTGTCTCCCTTGTTCCCCTATCTGGATCCTGTGGAGCTTCACAGGTTTTCTCACCTGCTAAGGACTCAAACAGATGCTGCAAACCCAGAGCCTTCAGTTATGTGTTTGGAGTGTTGGGAGGGTGAAATACTTTGTGCTCCCTTTTAGTCCCTAGGGATGTCCCTAGGGATGTTTCCTATTTGATGGCTCCATTTCAGTCTACACATATGCAATCTCTCCAGCTCTCTCCCTTCTAAGTTGAATTCATTCTCAGTTCCACAAAGAAAATCTGGGAGAAGTCCTCGGCACACTGACCACTCACCAGAAGAATTTGGAATTACAAGACATGTAATAAGGGCTTGTAAGAGCCCATAATGCAGTATTTCTCCTGTGGCCAGAATGCAGAGATTATTATCAATATTCTCAGCACCTTTCTTTCTGAGGCCACAAACACCCTCAGAACCTCCAGTATGTCCTCTTTTAGGGTTGCCAGATCTCAAAGCTGGAAAACGTTTTGGAAATTTCTCTTTCAAATTTCAGTTTGGTATAATAGAAACCTACTCTCTGCTCCCAGGCACACCCCGATCCGTGCAGAGAAAATGTTTAAGCTGCCCAGATTCCACCCAGGCCCCTTTGTGGATTCAACAGGACGCTGCCCCACCACAGGCAAAGCCTCCCTGGATTTTTCTCTCTCTCAAAGCCCCTGGGAGCCGCTGCCAGGCTGTTCTGCAGTGCCATCTAGTGAGGCAGGCACAGTTCCACAGAGCTCCTCACTGAGCCCAGGCACATCAATCATTCCTACGCTTTTTAATTTTTCACTAAGGATTCTCTTTAGACCATGATATAAGCTGAGGTCACAAAGAGGATGGATCTGAGGAGCAAGAGGACTGGAGGTGTGGCAGAAAAGGGCATGGAAACACAGCTAAGAAAGGTGTGAAAACCATATTATGATTGCGTGCTCTGGGAGGGAGGATGAAGAGAAAGGGATTAAATTAGCAGAAGAGCTGAATGAAGGAAAGTAAGATTGGATATGGTAATGATGGATGATGAGGCAATGGCAGACTAAAGCAGTGGAAACACCTATATCTGCTGTGGCTACCCTGGGAAGCTATGATGGGAAAATGGAAATCACCAGGCCTGAACAGCAGCACTGAGAAGCTGGGAGAAGCTAGTGTCAGACTGGGATAGGTATTCGTGGAGATTTACTGAGGATGGAGCCTGTGGCAAGTGACAAAGGTAAGCTGCAAGTGATGACTATGCATGTGTGTCCATGTTCTGGTTTTCAATTTGATTATTTAAAGATTTAAGAAACTGAATGTATACATGCAAAGTGCATGCATGCACAAACCTTACATTATTTTATTAATATATAATCTAAAACCTATTTTATACTGCAGATCCAGCTCCAAGATCTCCAAAATTAGGAACTTTGGGTGGGGTTACCTATGCCTCCTAATTCACCACATGCCTTTAAATGAACAGATATTCTCCTCTGAGAGAAGTCAAGAGGGTGCAGTAGGAGCAATGTCTGCAGGGGACCATGCCTGCCTTTTTTATAGTCAGGAGATGTCAGGAGAGAGTGAGCTCGTGGCTAAGGCAGATGACTGATGCCACGGAGCCAGACTCCATCTCTTCCTTTCCCCAGTGTGCCCAGGGGAGACATCTAGACTTTGAAGCCAGACTTTTCTCAAGTGGTGCTCAATGTGTGATCTTTGCTTTGGGGTTCCAAACTGGAGATCTGTGGATGTGGTTTGCAGAAGGGTAGGGACATAAAGCTATAAATAACGACATGAAGAATTCCCACACTGAATCACTGCTCAAGACTATACCATAAAACCAACCTGACTGGAGGGCACTTATATGCCAAGAAAACCATCAGCTTGCACAATGGCAGTTTCTGGCTTCCTTATGCGTTGCCAAAAATTTTCCACATGCCCAAGCACAGCTCTACTTTTTCAGAAGGTAGATGTGCCTGTGGTCTGACGGCCATGATTTTTCATGTAGTTTTATGGGGCTAGGAGTCAAAGTACTAATAAATGTAGCAGCATGTAAACTGATCTTTTAATAAAACTGCAGTTATTGGGAGGGAAAAAATCTTTTTCAGATTTCAGAATAGTCTGTGTTGCATTTTCCATTTTGCTTGGACAGAAATGTGAAGTGGTGGCTGCACTGAGGAAGAAGAAAACAGCCCCTTACAACCCTTAACTATATCTCCAAACACCTGAAAGAACACCACAACCACTCTCTGCTTTCAGTTCGGTAAGGAAAGGAACTTCATGTACTTCTAATTAGCAAAAGGAAAAACAAATATGAAAGGGAGAAAAGCCACAATAAACTCATGGGGTACTTTCCATCTTGTGGGGCTGGCTTTTCAGTATTTACATTACATAATATACAGCTACTAGAATTACTGTATCCTAATCCAGAGAAGCTTCCGGAAACCAAATTATTTAGCGGCTAGGCATGCATTCTAACCCCATCATTTGAAACACAAGCTAATAATATAGAAGTTTATTCTACCCAAGGGTATGTGTATCCATCATACTTGAGATTTATTCTTCTGTATGATAGATTCATCTTGATGGGCATGTTAAGAGAGGCTTTCTTCCTAGGATAATTGGACAATTTTGGTTTGGGGGAATAGAGACATTTGAAAAGAATCCTAACATAGTGTAAAAACACTCCAGAGATCTGGCTACAAAGGGTTGAGGCCTGAGGAAATGAGCAAAACTCAGAAAGGAGAGATGAAATCATCAGTCTGCAGTGGGCGAGAGGCCAGCTTTTTTAGGCTGTGCTTGTCGCTAAGAGAACCATGGTCGACATAGTTGCCCCTTGCTGCCTACAACATACAAGGCTCAAGACCACTGGTCATTTGCAATGCTTGAGCTCACCACGCTTCCCTCTGGTTTTCCCATGAAACTCTTCCCATGGAACAGCAAAGACCTGCCAGTGAGACCCCTAGGTCTTGCAATGTCTTTACAGCTGACGTGGCATCCAGCAGTCTGAAGCACAGCATGACACCCATGGCCAGTAGATTTTGCTGTGGCAAACTAACATTTAACTCCTCAGCTTCAGCACATCACTCACCACCCACGCCTGAGGCCAAGCAAGACAGCAAGGGCAGCTAGGGCAGCTAGGTTTACACAACAGTAGATATTCCCTGCTGCCTGCACATTCCTCTCCCCTGACTGCCTGTAATAACAGTCCAAGGCGATATATTTATCAGTTCCCAAATATCCCACCAATTTGTCCACAATTTATAGCTATGAAAAGATGCATTCATTTACCCTATACGGTCATGCAAATATACTTTTTTTTTTTTCTCAGAAATATCTTGAGGGCTTCTACTCACAAACTACCAGTAAACTGTGATATACTACCAGCCAAAACCAGAGGCATTATGTGGACAAATTTTACCAGAAATTCAGGAGTCAGGTTGGACTGAGTCACCAAGCTGCTGCTTTGTTGTAAAAAACATTTTTTAAAGTGTCCATTTTCAGAAGTCCATTTTCAGAAGAGGAGAGGAGTCGCAGATTTCAAGAGTTTCCCTTTATGCTAAGTCTGGTTCAGTCTGACTCTTCACGACAGCACAGGGAGTGTCAGAGTGCCGATTTACATACATCTCCTGCCTGATCCATAAAGGAGCACGTCCTCAAATCACAGTGATCGGAGCCAAATCACAAGTAAAAAAAAGCATCCTTGCAACGGGAGAAGACAGGGAGGAAGCAGGGAGAGACAATGGGCAGCTCAAGGTGGACTGTAATGAGGGTCAGCTCCTCCTTCTTTTGTAGAAACAATGCAGGGGGATATTAAAGCTCATTCTGTGCTGAAGTGACAAGCCTCCTTGCCCTGGTATAAGGTTCTGCAACAACAGTGCTTCCCAGCTATTGATGTGTTATCGCTTTGGGAATCTGAAACCAAAAAACAATTTTTTCTTGCTATAAAAACTTTCAGTGGGTCTCTGCTTTTTCTTGGAAAGTTCAAAGTAAAATTCCTGTTTGCAAGATTTAAAATAGACAGTCTTTACCCAGACATCTGTTTCTACTTAGGGAAAAATGACATCAGGGGAAAGGATACTTTCTTTGCATACTCTTTAAATCTTACCCCCATTCCTCCTACCCCAAAGCCCACATGGGCTGGTTCCATCCTTGCAAAGAGATTTTGTCTCTGTCTCAGGAGCAGGCAGCTACGACAGAGTGACTGGCAAAGTGTGTAACCAGTCAGGGTCAAGTTTGGGAATTTCATGTTGGGCCAGCCACCCAAAACATCACTGAAACTAGATCACCTAGTCTCCATGTATCCAGGTAATGTCTTTCTTGAGGGCTTTGTTTACCAGAAAGAAGTGTAACCTGGCCACTGATTTATCTTTCCAGAGCATCAAAGTTAGGTTCAGAGGCCAGCAGAATTGCAAGAGGATGGCATTCAAACCTTTATCCACCACAAACTGCCCACAAACAAAGCTAGAAACCATCAAGTGTCAAAACCTACAGCTGAAGAGTGACTTAGTTGTCTTAGTTGAGTAACTTACTTGGATTCAAAATTCCCAGAACCTGTTTGGCACTAAGAATAAAATTAGCATTTTTGAATAAAACAAATAATCAGATCACAAAGTGTGATTTTATCAAGTGAGTCTCATATCAGTAAAAAGCTTTTTGCTAAGACCGCCTGTCACATGAGGAGTCAAATGCCTCAGAGTCTGAGAAGACAACATTAGCTGACAAAAGCGGTATCAGTGCTAGAATTTCATCAACTACATTGAAAAGAAAATTCCAGACAGACAGTAGTTTTATTACATGGTGAGCTGTATGTTAGCAGCACATTACCATCTTCTGGATGATTTATGCTGTCCTAGGAAAACTCTGGTGTGCAAAATGTTCAATCAAAAGACATGAGTTCAGTCATTTCTCTGAGCCTGGCATAAACAAAGGTGTTCCATGCCAAATGGACGTAACCAGGCAAGATCTTTGACATTCCTACTGCAACAAGTAATTATTATTCCAGCTTTAGATATGACAATAGCTGTCTTGTCTCATTACACAAGAAAGAACCATCATCTGCTTTGTTAGGTATGGAAGGGAGCACTTTGTCCTTCAGAGAAGAACAACTTACTGGAACTGATTTTAGCACACATGCCTCAGAGTTTGGTCAGCACAGCACTATGTTCGTGTCTAACCCCACGATGAAAATGCATCCTCAATGCAATAAACTTGTTTTAAAGCAAAATTTTCAACCTACTGAAGCCTCACATTGGGTTTTGTTGCATTTAATAACTTTTCTGTTAGGACAAAAGCCACATGCTACAAAGTCAGTCCAGCCCATGTGAGATGTCCAAATAAACAAGGCGATGGAGAACAGTAGAAGGGAAAACATTCAGACTCATGAGACAGCCACAGCAGCCTGGAACAATAGTTTTTCTTTCTGTCCAAATCATTTGACAGGTTACATATATGTTGTGGTGTCACTGGAGCAGAGCCTACTAATGGCCTATTTCAGTGCATGGGGAATGAATCCTTGACTGAACAGCTTTCATTACACAGATGCTTGTAGCCTTTCTTCATAGAGGCACCAGCAACTGCACTGCCTAGACCAGCTCACCGAAATAGAGCAGGTTTGCCTTTAACTTGATTTGGGGACAGCTTTTCACATCCAAGAGAAGGAAAGAAATACTAAGATAGAAGGGATTTTTTAACTCCTTAAAGCTATTGGTTCTCTCAAGCTGGGCTGGTGGAACAAGGGTGCAGAAGGATTAACAGGCTTGGTGTGGAAGAGGTAACCACAGACGTGCAGCCTGACCTGCCCTTGGATCATTTTTTAGAATATCCCTACTTGGGGAAGTAAAATTTACACATTTCTCCCATTGGAAATTACATTTTTTGGACTGTTTGATCTGTGAGCATCCAGAATTTCCTCTAGTAGATAATCCTAATCTCAGGGAAGTAAGAGGGAATTCCCCCAACATCCTTGGAGCAGAAAAGCTATATTTGTGTCCAAGAACCACTATATGTTTTCTGGTGACAGAGAAGTTTACCACAGCTCATATTTTCCTGATCTGCAATCAGATGCTCAGATGAGTTAGGAAAATTAATTAAAATTACTACCACAAATAAAAGGTAAAAGTTAAAACATAAGTGGTTTAGGTCTTAGCCAGCTTTTAAGTGCTGGCTAAGACACCTGACTTCCCCAAAGCTATTTTTGCCCTCTCTGGAGCATTTGGGGCTGGCCATGGACTGAAAATATATGGAGGGTGACATGGATTTGGGATGCAGTTCAATTAAGCGACTTTCACATTTCATTAGAAATGTCACTAGCTCCTTCAGCAAGTATTTGTTAAACAAAGAAGGGAAATTGCCCCCCAAAAGAAAAACTGCAATCTCAATTTTCTTACACCCATTTTTAATATTCCCCAGTTTAGAAGGCAGAGCATCACAACACTTGTGCTATTAAAAGAAGAAACATCAAGTCACCAAGTTATCTAAAAATCAGAGTCACTGAGAACTGCTCTTTGCTGAGAGACTCTGCATATCTGAGTAACTGGTACTCTGATCCCAGCTTCAAAAGGCATCCACTGACAACAGCAGATCCTTAATCCATCCCATCTTTATGCAATGCAGAAGTTTAACCCTCAGCAAAGTAAAAAAATCTACAAAAAATGTCTCTCTTGCAATTATGAGAAATAGGTAACATTTCTTGGGAATAAAATATTTCCTTTCAACAGATCTGGGAAAAACTGTCCAAGCATGTTCTACTGAAAATATAGAGTTTTCATCAGCCCAATGGCATGGTACTCTGCAATTTGCCAAACAAAAGACTTTTCATCACAAAGAAACCATCTTCACCCTCCACATGCTAGGTGTTCCACATATCTTGCAAGCTTACACTTCTCTTTCTTTTTTCTTTTCAAAAAAAAAAAAAAAAAAGGCAAAAAACAGAATTCCAGACCCAACAAGAAAACATGGCTAAAAGCAGCAGCCATGTGTATAATGAAGATGATCACCCTCTTCAAAGTGAGCACATGCTGCTGTGGCCGCTTTGACAGCTCACCTGCAGGGTTCATCAGTGTTCTTCTTCCCTCTCAGCTTCCCTCCCAGTGCATGGCCGGGACACAAGAGTTCTCCCAAAAAGAAGAGCTAAGGAGAAGTGCAGGAGGGGAGGAGGCTGTTCCTTTGTTGAGGGCAGAGAGGTTTGTCTGACAGCACTGCAGCCAAGCAGGCTCAATGGGCCTGCAGGAAGCTCCCACAAGTAGCCCATGGTCTTGTATGCCCAGGGAGGTGCAGGAAAGCCTGTGTCCTCCTGCCATGCAGAGAAGCAACCATTCTTATTTTATGAATGCCACCACTGCTATGAAGACAGGGTCTACTTCCGAAGTGCAGATTTTTTCTTGTCTGTGAAGTTGCACAGCATGATTACAATTTCTGTACTAGTTGCATATTTAAATATTTTCCTATTACCATACTAAAAGTATCAGTCTGGAGGATCTTCTTCACTTTTCCTCATATGTATGATCACTTGTTACAAATGTCAGTGTGTCAGAGGAACCTGAGCATGGAGAAGAAATGCAACGCCAGAACACTTTGCATTCACACTCATCTTCCTGTAGCAAAACACAAACCCTAGTGAATACACAGCTCCAAGTCCCTCATACTTAGTCCTGCACTGTTACACTCCAAAAACCACACTTTTCTCTGCAAATGTCACCTGCAAAGGGAGCACCACAAGTCAGCCTGCAGAATTGTGCAGGCTTTTTCCTACTTATCTCCTACAATTCACTATTCTGTGCAAGTCTGCTCAACATTTAGACTCAGGCAGCTGCTCTGCGTTTCCCTGGTAAGGACCAAGTTTGATCTCGCTTGTGCAGAGCTGTGGTGGACAAAGGACCCACTGCCTCATTTCCTGGTATTATTTTTTCATGAGACCAGCAACACAGCCATTGTGTGTGTTTATTTCTGTTTGAATCCTTTCAACTGGTGTTTCTTATATCACCCCCACGGGATGACAGCAAACATTCTTCTCACATGACTGGTGCGTTGTACTTTCTGCAGCTCTCTGGTGCAGTATGTTTTTTAGGACTTTAGCCCTTCCCCATCCTTTTCCATCCCATTACAAAGGAGAGTAAAGGTTCACTGGCTGGATTTCCAAAAGGGCGGACAAATTTATTACCACTAATAATATTTTCAGCTACAAAATTAAATCAGCTGAGCAGCCAAAGCTTCTGACTGAGGTAGGAGGATCCCACATTTGGGACTATGCTTTTGCTCTGTGTAACACATCAGCAGTCCCTAGTCAGAACTCAGTCTCCTCTGGCCAAGAACTCTAGAGGGGGAGCGTGCAGATGGCTCTGCAGGCTGGCTTCTCACAGGTTTTAGGGCTCCCCTGACATCTGAGAGCCTAGAAGGGACAAGGAGGGCAAGGCAAGGGGGAAAGAACAGTGTAGGAGAAACAAATCTCCATTCCCTCGATGCCATGAGCAACAAGGATGGGGGAAAGTTGGACCATCTGAAAGGACGACCAGCTGTGTTGGCTCAGGGTGCAAACAGGCTGACACTTGTGGCAGAAATGGTTTCCAGAGTGACACGTGGCTGTGGTGTCACAGCATGCTGTTGCCCTGGTTTGTTCATCATGTCTTTCTTTTCTTCCCCTGCAACACTGAGTACTGGCAACTGCTGACAGATGAGGAAGGTTTCCTGCAATGGCAAAAATGTAAAAATGTCTTATGTTCCTCTTCCACTCTCCCTCATCCATCACACCCACTTGTCCTCAGGGTGCAGCTCACCAACACTCAAGTTTCCCAAGATCTCCATCTGCTCCCAAAACAGGTTGTTTTTTTTTTGTTTGGAAGCACGCCAGTGGTCACAACCAGAAGGACATCCCACAGAGAGCTCCAGCTGTCAAGCTGTGGCACAGGAGGGATGGGGTAGTGCCAAGGGATCATCTTATGTTGTCTCTATACCAGAGGAAAATTTAACATGACAACACCTGAGAGGGAAACTTCTGGCAAAGCGTGCCTTGTCTTGCCACACCACTGGCTCTGGCAGGATTTTAACCTTATGGAAAATGTTTTCATAAATGTCGTTCATTGGATTTTTAAAAAATATATTTAAATATTTTTAAAATTATGCTTTTTCTATGAGTACACAATAGTTTTAAATAAAACCTTTGTGATGTTAGGCAGCACCTGACTGGTCCATTAGAGAATGTGGGGTATTATTACTATCTGCTAATGAAATGTACCCAGCAGTGGTTCGTCACTTAGGTGAAAAAGAAGATTTAAGCCAAAGAACATTTGCTGTGAGATTCAGGATTGTTTTCATTTCTTTCTTGCCAGAGTGTGAAAGTATTTAAAACCAGCTATAGATCAAGTTTTTTAATGGTAACATTATAGGTTTTTTTTATGCTTCTGGAAGAAGATAGGAGTCATGCTAAATCCAGAGTATCGATAGCAGTTTTGGATTAATTCCAACTTCTGCACATATTGAGAGTCTATCTATTAGAGATGGTTAGCATTCATAGCTTAATTGTAGACATTTGCTACTAATATTAGTCTGTTTCTGCTTATGACTCAGGGTACTTTGCTGCCAGAATACACTGAAAAACCCCAAAAGGCAGTGACAATGAGTGCATTTATTACATTGTGAAGGCAAGGAAGGGGAGGGAAATGGTAAACTCATTTTCTGAAGTTATGACTATTTATTAAGAGCCATTTTATTGCTTGTCTCACTGTATTACCTTGCTGGAATCTCTGTTGAGCCTCATGCTGAGAGATAGCCCATGACCTTGGGAGCCTTCCCACCCCAGAGAGGCACAGAGTGCCTCTGGGGGAGGCATGCAAACCCTGGGACGGGCTGCTCCTGTGCTGCTCAGACAGGGCAGTGGGGTCTAGGCAGGAGCCCCAGCTCACTCCAAGAGCACATAGACAGTGCTCACATGTGCCACAGGCTGCTTTGAAGGGGAAAGTGGCCCAGGGAGAGGAGTAGGAACTGCTCTCACCCAGGCTGGTACCTTTTAGAACTGAAAGAAGGGAAAAAGAATAGAGCCTCCTTCTCCTGCTATAAGCCTCGTCACCCTTCCTTGAAGACTATTCCGTCATTTACTTGTTAGGGACGAATCCAGATCTGTGTCTACAGTAAGCATGAACGAAAAATGAAAATAAAACCGTTGGACATCAACAAGTAATGTCTCCTTCTTTTCTGGCCACACCTCATTTGAAGGAGCAGGATCTCTCTAGTAAGCTGCAAAACATTACAGATGTCAGGAGAAGCAAAGGAAATTCATTTCTACCTTTTAGCATCAATGTGGATTGCCTGAGACTCTGTTTCCCATTCTTCTGAGGCAGGATTTGTTTTATTCACCCTGAGGGCAAGGGCACAGCATGGCCACATGCAGCAAGAGAGCTATTGGATGTTGAGCTGTAGCAGGATTTCTACAGTGTCTGCAGTCTGTTTTCCCCATCACAAACAGTGATTTCTTCCTGCACGTCCTGAAATAAAAAAACCTGCCCCCTAACCTATGCAACTAAAGCTGCCTTCTGTGCCTTCTTTCTCATTTGCTTTCCACACTGGCCTTTATAGACCTGGAACCTTGATTTCTCCTTCAAGCCTCATGGAATGCCAGGTAGTACCTCACAGGAATTTCCTCAGCTCAAGCAATTCTAATCTTAAAATATATATATATAAAAGAAAGAAAAACCAAGAGGTCCAAACAAATGCCAAAATACAGCACAGAATCATTCAGATATCCCTGAAATATGAGCAAATAAAGCAAGTAAATGTGTCCAGTTGACTGGAATGGCTTGTCGGTTACACAACCTCCAAAGAACTGGGCTGAGGATTTCGATGTGTTTGTTTCACTGAGTCATGAGTATATCAGGCTCTCTGGGAAAGGCCAGCCAAAGGAGATCGCTGTCTGTCTTCCCTTCTTCTTCATTCCATTGATCATAAACAATTGCTGTCCATGTTCTTAAATGGTAAAAAACAGCAGGAATTGGATCATGTTCACAGGGAGAGCACCAGCATCCTATAATTCTCACTGCTGTCCTTCCCGTCAAGTTCATTATCTCAGCATGGCTGTTCTGCTGTCTTCTGTTTCTATTTATAAGACTTTTTTTTTTTTTCACCCAAATGACTCCTTGCACTGATCCAGAGATTTGGTAAGTATAAATGAGAGGCCTCAGACACAGAAATAAACATACAATATATTTTGATATTTTACTTTTTCTGCAGAATATTTAAAAAAAAATAAGTCTTCTTCAAGAGAGCATGAAATTTGCAAATACACCCTGTCCCCATCTTTTACCTGACTGATTAGGGTTCTCAGAGTGTACTAGGAAAGGCAAGGCTGGGTATGGTAACACTGTCATCCTTGAAGTTAGACTTTGCACATGTCAGACCCTTATGGTTGCTGGGACAGAGGGCACCTCGTAACCAAACTGTAGCTCATGGATCAACATTCCTTCACCAAAAACTTGCTGTTTTGATCACAAAGATAATCTGAACCTCTTTTTACTTCCAACGTCTAGATCTCACTGAGAGAAACTATAAGTAACATTACTTTTTAAATGTCTACATTACATTGATTATCTATAATAGCTGTACTTTGCTATTTTAATTTAAAAAAATACTAGAAACATCCACATTGCAATCTGCCTGCAGTTCAAAATTTAGGCCTGCAAGGAATACTGGAAACATGTGAGCATGGGAACATATTATTTGTGTGCATTTATAGGTAAAGAACTAAAGGCCAACAGACAACCAGAGAGATAAGCAGTTGAGAACATCCTCTGCACATGTTTTTAAATACATCTGACACCAGTTCAGAGGCTGCAAATTAATTTATTCTACAAAATGCACATGTACATGAGTTATTTGCTTAATGATCAGCATTGCTTTTAGTTGGAAATTTACAGTATGAAGTTAGAGTGACTAAAAAGATCTCATAGCAATTTTTGTGAAGGAGTCATCAGTCTTTCTTGATTAAAAACCTTTTCTATTGAAACTTCATTAACTGGTCTGAGCCACTGACCCAACTTGGTCTTAACTCTCTGTCTGATGTGTCTTAAATTTTGAGAGAGGCTGAAAGAAAAGTCAATATAGCTGCTTTCTCCTTTTCTACTCTGAAAGAAAATAAATAGCGTGTAACATGCTTACACTGTATGATGCCAACAAAATGCTGCACTTGTTAGGTCCTCTCGGAAGAGCACAGCCAGCCTCGTTTCGTGCCAAGGCTGTCAGCAGCAGCATCCCAGTAAGTCTGGCTGTGCCTGTGCCTCTCACGAGGCTCATGGCAAAGCTCACCTGTTTTCTCCACCCTCTCACGTGCTGGAACTCACACCTGGACAGTGGTTTTCCTGCAGAAAATGAAATATGTGTTTTCCAAACATCCTGTTGCAAAGCCAACCAGGACAAAATTGAGCACTCAGTCCAGCCTTGGGAATGCAACTCCTTTTGTTTTCAGCCCCAGTGCTAAGGTAAGGTAGGAGGTGACATCTAAAATAGATGGCACCTCCCACTTTCAGGATATGAGGCTGGGATTTTGAGGGCAATTGCATCTGTTGCCCACGATCATTGCAGGCATTGCATGGCTGAGGCATCTGTGCCTCTAGTGAGTCAGTGGGAGAATTTCTTAAGCCACTCCTGAGACTGGAGATTGTTCACTGTATCTCTATACAGCAAGCAATATAGGCTGTCCATGGTAACAGCACTGTTCAGTGTCCGAAAGATTTCTCTACACTGATTTGTTTGTGTCAGCTCTCCTTGAGCTGCAGCAGCTGCTTCTGCCTCATTACAACATACTTTTTCACTTCCTGTGGTGAACCTTAAAATCTGCAGCGGCAGGATACACACCATAAAGACACACACATCCATCTGCCCTGTATAGGTAATTCCCAATTCAGATGCAACTTCCTGACTGTAGGGATCTTTGTTCTGAGTTCGGCTCTATTTCCACTTCCACAGAGCATTTCCTGGTGGAGGAAAGTTATCACCCTCGACCCACTGGATTTATTTTTATTACAGCTTATACAGAGCCACAGATCTGTCAGGCATCCCTCTCCTGAGGAGGGAATAGAGATGGCATGAGTCCATAGTTCTTACAGCAACAGACCCTAAGCCCGCAAAAGCTGGACTAGAAATAACTCTTGCTTTCTAGCAAGAGTCCCAGGAACAGGCACGCAAGCAGAATGATCAGTTTCCACTTTTCTTTCTATCTCCACAGCAAAAAGAAAAGTAGAAATCTTCATTGCACACATGTATGCAACACAAGCAGAGGTCAGCTATGGCACTTGATATGGTTTCAAAACTGCAGAAGCAGTCCCTCAAGACCTCTTCTACTTGGCAGGCAATATGTTTTTCCTGCATGAAGTAAAACAAGATACAAACATGGGAATGTAGTTGCTGCAAAGGAGAAGCCATGTACCACATAGTTCATTATTTGGGGTTGACCAAGGTCCGCTCACCCGGGTTCTGACTAACCTTCTAATGGGCTTTCCCCATCTTGAGTGGAAAAATGACACATTATAAATCACTCCTGAAATGGTCTTCTCACAAGATTTCTGACCCATTCCTGCAAACTCCAGATGGTTCAAATAAAGGTAAGCTGAGCATTCAGCTTTGTACCTTCCAATCATGGAATCTTGCCCCTCCACACTATCATCCAGCACTGACTATTGTATGGTCACATTAAATAACTACACTACAGTGGTGGTATTTGCAGGTTGAACAGTAAAATTCAGGTTTTCAGTGGGAAACAATAGGAAATTTCCCTCCAAGCAATATGCACATAAAACCTCATCATTTTGCACAAATTCTCTTGAAGATTTTACAAGTGCTTTTCCACTTTTTATTTTAGAAAACATTTCTTCTAATCATTAAAAAAAATGGTTTTAATTAATTTATCAGTAAACTCTGGACTCAAAGATATTATTAGAATGGAATTAGGCAGTACAAAAAAATCTGTACTGTGCTCTTTTCAGAAATGTAAAATGATAAAGAGTAAAAAACGGCAATATTTTTTAATGTGGATCATTTGGAAAATTAGCAGAAAGGAACCACTATACTACTGCATTTGACAGAAGACACTAAACTTTAGTGCAACTTCTGGGTCTTCAAATGCTTTCTTTAGTTGCAGAAAGAACCTCAGGCAGGTCTCTGAGCCTTTGGCATGTTCCCTAGCAGATGTCTGTACCAGCTACTCTCACATTGCCCAAAGCAGAATAGTTTCAAGGGACAGAAACTTCCAGCTTTGCTACTTCTATTTGTACCTTTACAAAGATGAACAAACAAAAGAACTTGCATCCCACATTGAACTAAAAACAACCTATGTTTTCTTCCTGAATTTCTTTAGCTGCATCTGGTTTGTGTCCTGATAATATTATGAAGTCTTTTTGATTGTAGATGTCCAGGTTGCCTTTCATCCCATAAGCTGTAGTTGTGTGCTCTAAAGGATCAGCCAACAGCAGCAGCCATAATGCCTCACTCTTCAAGGAACATCACAAGCATATCCACCCCCTCTCCCCCCGAATTCTCCTTGCAGAAGTTGCAGCTGGACGTTCCTGGTGCATATGATTTGTCAGGGAGACTGAGGTATCTAGAGAAATAAGCCACAGCTTGGCTATTTCACAAATATATTTTTTTTAAATCTCTTTTGACATTATTTTGACAGATTTCATTATGTTTTGCAAATGGGAGGTTTGAGGATGGGGGAAACTTAAAATTTGTCTTTTGTTCTTCCAGCTCTTACAAAACCAAAGCAAACAAATATAGGAAGGGCACTGTGACTCAGGAAGGGTTAAGATGTAAACATCCACAGGTTCTGAACTGTGAAGTATATTCTAGCTTATTCATGGCCTGGAAAATAAACACATTTGACCACAGTAGTGCTCAGCAGCTGTTTGTTGGATTAGAGCTGCTCAGCTCAAAGCCTACGGTTAAAAAAGTGTTATCTATAACACAGTGGTAAACAGAAAGATTTGCTATAAATGTCTGAGTAGTTGAAAGGTTAAGAAGGAAATACAGAAAAAATGGGAGACAATAAAATTGTTAACTTGGTCATTTACTTTGTTAAGTCAGATAGGAAAGTTTGAACTAGACATTTGTGTTATTTCTTGCTATAAGTCACATCCAAAGTGAATGAAGGAGTTCTCAGATTTAGAAGCACAAAGTGTATGAGGAAGATGCTTTCTTAGATGCTGAGAAAAAGCAGTACTATTCTATAGAGAGTTCATCCTGAGGAATCCTCCAGAACTGGTGGCCATGCCCAGTACATTTGTGTCTGCTTCGGGTTGGGTTCAGCCCACATAACACTGAACCTCCAAACCATAGACACGCAAACTAAGTTATTTAGTTATCTATACAACTCCCACAGGCAATGGAGATTGCTAGACATCTTCCCAGAATAATTCATTTCACTGGTCTTAGCCATCTATCTCTGTCCAAAAAACTCACAAGACTATTTTGAGATCCATCAGTATAATCAGGTGCTCAGCATCTATTTTAGGGCACGGGACTGTTAAATATCCTCCAGACCCTGCCTGGACACCCAGCACGCTCCGTTTGAGCAGGGTGGAGGGCAATAGCAAGAGGCTTGGTGCAGAGTGAGCATGAAGTCTAAGAAAACTAATATGACACATCAATATGAGTGTTTGCAGAGGTTTTTCTGCAAGCTTAGATAGCATTTCTTATACAAACTAATCTCATGGCAATCTACACAAACTGATCATGTTGTTTGTGTTGTCCCCATAAGAGAGCCAAAAATACTAACCTCCTCTCTCTAATAATACAAAACCAGAAAAAGCATAGATTTTATTGTTATTATTATCTAATTTGCTGATTTGTTTGGCTTTTCCAAATTAAAAGATCATGAAAATGTACTGCAAGAAAACTATACAAGAATTAATACATCAACATCGTGGAAACATATGAAAGTGAATGCACATTGTAGTACCTGCAGACTTTTAAAGACCCTCTGTATTTGTAAAGCTCACTCAGAGGTATTTCTGTAGGTAAAAAGTGTAGAGGCATCCAGTACACTATATTCAGCTTTATTCACTTATGGAAAAATCCTTTGGAATGTAATGAGTGAAGCCCAAAAAGCGCAATAGAAATTTTATCCAACATCCCTCCTGTACAATTATACAAATTGACTTTTGAATTCTGTAGGAAGACTATCACTCTATTAAAATCTATCATATTTTTTTCCATAAGGGCTATGTGCCAAAGTCCTTATAGCTATTCCTGCCTTCTCCTGCAGCAAAAAAAAAAACCTCTCCAGCAAAACCTGTGACGTTCTATGTACCCATTTTCTAATAATTGATTGATACTAGAAAAGAGAGAACTTTCCTTTTCTTTCGGCTTAGGGGTATTTGGAAAGAGACCCCCTGCATTCCATCCAACAGGGCTCAGTGATGTGAGAAAGGAGACCACTAACACATGAGTGCTCTGTAATTTTGGAAGGGAGACCCCCTTTTGCACTGAATTAACGCCTGGAAAATCTGCTCCCCTTATGCTTTTTCCATGTGATTTTCTGAAGCTCATTCTTTCTCCATTGCTGTGAAGGCCAGGACATATCCCCTGGCAGTTTTTAAAACTTTTATAAACTGGAAAGTATTTTGCTGGCTTGAAATTAGCTTGCCTAGAATCTGTGAAAGATGCTGCTGTTATTGTTGGGGTGTTAGTTGAGTTTAGTCATGTTATTCATTCCTGTTAAATGGGCTGGTTCGGTTTCCTTTAAAGCTTTGTTGTTTATCTCAGGGTGTCAATTAATTAATTTGCCAGTTGCTTACTTTTAATTCATGCCTGTGCTTCATTCCTGTATGTGCAGAAACTTACTGTGGGGAAAGCGGAAAAAATTTATTGTTCCAGCTTGGTTTCCAATTTGTTATTTTAGTCGAGGTGAGAAGGCAAATCTATAGTGATTCAAATACCTGCAAGGTAAGAGGGAGATGGGTGTTCTGGTGCCAAGAGAGCAAGACTTTTTGCTGAGCAGTCTAGTGTGTCTTAACAACAGCTGAATTTTCAGTTTCCTTGAAATCTGAGGAAGCCATGAACAGGGATCCTCAATGTTTTAGGTGAAAAAAACCTTTGGGTTTGTGATTAGAATTTTCATGTATTAAATATTAGTCCAGTGGCACATCACAGGGTTTTTCCCTAAGATGAGAAGCTGTGCCTCCTTGAAGTTTCATTGGCTGAAACATTGACTTGAAATTCTGGAAATGAGAGTGTGTGTATGTGTGTGTGTGTAAAGAGAGTATAGATGAAGATAAGACATTCTAAACAATCCTTCCAGTTTGCATTAAAGTCATGTAATTATCTAAAAATGGGAATGAAACTGAGTTCATTAACCAACCATTCAGTGCAGTCAAAAATTTGCTAGCAATTCATTCACTCACTTACTTGGCTCCTTGCCTACAAAACTCACTGTGGAATGACTTAAACAAAGAATTTCACAGAAATGGGAGACCAAGTCAAGACTATATTCCTTTGCTGCTGAGGAAATATATCTTGAGTAAAGTGAACATAATATTTAGTGTGCCTGGAATGGAGTTTTAAGGTATAGCTTTAAACTGGTGATTTGTGTACTTTGAACTATATACTGGAAATAATATCAGCTGCTGGTTTGGGTAAGATTAAATCCTGGGATGGCTTTTGTCTCCATGGTCCATTCTCATAATAAAGGGAAAATTATCGACTCTGAAGGCAATCACAGTGGAAAACCATTTGGGGCTCATAAGTAAGTCTCCTTAAACCAAACCCTGAGTTCACTGAAAGCCAAAAAGGATTAGGAAAACCTCTGTTTGGGTATTTGTATTTATCTGCGTGCTTATGTTGTGATCATAAATGCACCACTTTGCTGCAGATACACAGAATGTGTTTTAAAATACCACAGCTAGTTCCTGCCATCAGCATTAATAAAGACTTGATTGTAGGAAAAACGCGAACAAACGTAACGCACATATTTCAGTGCTGATAATTAGCTTTAAATCAGCTAAGAAAGGGTCCCTGGGACCTCACGAGGGCATTACACAGCAGAGCAAACAGAGGGATGCAGTCCTGGTCCCAGGGCACCCTTGGTCCCTGTCAGAGTGGAAATATCAATCTGCTCATAAGCAGCTCCAATCTGATTGTCAACTACCCCATGGTCTTCTGCTGGCCCTTCGAAGCATGCAGGAAGTGTTCCCACGGCTCCACACTGATGAAGCACTCTCCCACTGTCCTCCATCACCTGTTGTCCAAGAGAAGGGTGCAACATGTGCATGGTATCGGGGACATTTAGGGAATGACGCATGTAAGAAGAAGTTTTGGAAAGGTCATTTTAGTCTGTGTCAAAATAGAGGGTTTGAAAGAGCCATGGCTTAGACAAAAAGAGATTTCAACTGTACTCTTCAAATGTGGCATTTCGAAGAGTCCTGGACCCGAGTTCCATGATTGTGATCTCTGGTCTCATAAAAACATAGAAAAGGTAGAGTAAATCGTGGTGAAATATTTTCAGGCCTGGCCTGAAATAGCCCATATGATTGCCAGTGTAGTTGGAATGATCTCAACAGGGGATTTTTTCCTCCTCAAAATAAGCATATGTGCTCAGCTCCGCATACAGCACATGGATGGCAAACCCACAGGGCATGGTCAGATAGGCAAGAATACTGGGATGCCTGTGAGGAGAGAAGGGACTCATTGAATTAGCTGAATTTCTGTAGATGGAAACAGACCATGCTAAGCAACATAAAGTAACTAATGAGCCATAGTTCAGTGAGAATCAATGGCAAAATGGCATTTCCTCTGGCTTCATTTTTTGTTATGAAATTATAGAAAGTAAATGAATTTGTGTACTTCAATTTCAGTACCTTTGCTCTAGGCAGAAATTAACTCTTCCTCTGCTGTATGGATTTTGCTCCCCCCTGACATTGCAATTCTCACTCATTTTTCATCCTGTCTAAAACTGATATTACCTAACACAATGCTCCTGGACAACTTTCTCACCACACTGAATAGAGAGCAGAGACCCAGGCGGAGAACAAAGCTCAGTATTGCCCCCAAATATGTTTCTAAGTTAGTACAGTAGTTGTTTACTGTTGTTTTTTGGCACACGGTGCAGAATAGAGGGTTAGTGTTGAACTGTTCCTTTCATCAGGAATGACCCTGTGAATTGCAGGCACAGCACACTGCCTTAAAACGGTGTGTGCATCTTATTGGCAGTAAAACAATCTGTGCTTCACAATAAGTGTATTTATTCATTGCATGGAAAACTGCACAATGTGCAGCATTCCCTGGTGCTGGCACATGGGCTCTGGCAGACCATCCGCGTGCTCCCTGCGCTATGTCATCCGCAGAGCAGAGGCGAAGCCCTGCTGAGATCTGAGGTTATTGATACGCATCTCAGAGACCATTTTGTGGAGAACGACTAGGTTCTCAGCCAGAAAAAGGGTGAATCATGTCTTTGCTAGCACAATTCTGAGTAACAGAACAAATTCCTCAAGGACAAGCTTCATTTTTCACAGAAACAGCTAAAACCAGCAGCAAGTACCTAGTATTTAACAGTTTCTTAAAATAACCCTGCCATTAGGAGGTGGCAAATACAGTCCGGTTCTCAGTGTTTATTCCCAGTTCTGACCAAAAATGTCCCTGTAGGCGTGCTGCACAGAGACCAAAACCCATGAAGAGCCTGTAAATTGTTACAACTGGAGAAAAAGTGCCAGCTAACACTAAGAAATTTTTTTTTAAATAACAGCACTTCGTGAAAACATATTTTAAGTGGCTTTAAAAACTCTGATCTTTTTCTGTTGTCAAGAAAGCTGTAAAAGTGAAATTTACTTTCAGGTACCCAACATAAGAAAAGGATAAAGCAGATGGCATTAGTGACTCACCCATGCTAGAAAAAAAAGAGCAGACACCATCAGCACAGGTCTGGTATCCCACAGTAACTCAGTTAAATCGCAGGGCGAGTACTATTCAAAAACTTCCCATCCTCCTATGATGGGCTCTGCTCAAAAGAGGACCCCAAAGTAGATATGATATCACCATATAATGTTCCCATGACATCATGGATTGCAATACCCAATTTAAGTTTGCATTTCCTCTACACCAGAAGGATATGTTTCACAGCAACTCCAAAACACACACTTGAATATTCAAAGGTTCTTTGCATGAAGACTAAACCAGCCCAGGCCAGGGCTTCCCAGCAGGTCTGCAGCCTCACAGGCTCTCAGCACGCTCACCTTCAAATATGTGCACAACCTCCTCTGAAGGGCTTGAAACATTGAAAGACATATCTTTTCTATCTTCCCCTGAGGTTCTGAATCCCTTTCTTCTGAATTCACCCTTCCACATAACCACAACCTTAGTGATGAGAATGGACTCCTATTAGCATTCATCTCCCAAATCCTATTAACATTGCTTGTCCAGGTGAAAACCCCAGACCTACAATTTCCCCATAAGTCTAAATTGGCTGTCAGACACAACTTTGGCAACTGGTTCTCTATTTCAAAGAAACTAATAGCACTTATTCAGCAATTACCCAACCAACACTCTATAAATACTCTCCTGCTTGATTTACTTTTAAGAATAAATTGAGGTGAGTTATGAGGCAATTGACTGCCAACTGCAAAATACCCATCCACGGGGCACAGCCTGAGTTTGAAACACTAGTTAGCACTCAACTCTAGCAAACTTTTTTTATGTTTCTGAGCCTCTAACTGAATACCAAAACTCTGTCACTTTAAGAAATGATCACCTCTACATCTAAATCAACATTTTTAGACACACCAGCCAAGATGGGAATGTCGAATGGGAGCAAGGAAGCTTTTTCTGGTCTCATGCAGAGTTGCAGAAGATGCCAGTGGCCTTGTAACTTCTCCCAGATGACAAAAAGATTAAAGTAGCTGCAGGTGGCTCACAAGTCCATTGTCTGTGCTATCCCCTGTGCTGGATTATCCTGCAGACATGGAGTTAAATGTTGGTGATGAATGTCACCAGCACCCAGATCTTTGTCTTCTCAAATATAACTCCATTCTATTAAAGAAAACCAACAGCTGGAGAGCCAAGGATGTGGGGGCAGACATAAGGTTTCTTGCTTCAAACTTTGTTACTAATCTACCACTTTTACTATAATTTACAGAAAAATTAAGAACGACTGTGATATCATTGTTTAAGGTTTTTCCAGAGTTCACTAACTGCCTCCTAGAAAGGATCTGGGTGAAGCAGTATGGCCAAGCACCTTTCCTATCAACACTGGGTTATGTTGGATTTAAAGGCATTGAGGTCCCATGGCTGTGTTGTGGAGGAGCTCCTTTTCCCTCATTCTTGTCGCTTCATTCATTCTCAGTATTGTCAAAGGCACCTCTGTTTGGTGACTGCATGATATGAGGAACTCACCACTTCCCTTGATCGTTTTCCTTGAGCACTGCTAAACATATATGGCTACAGATCCTTGTTATCTTTTCTTGTATGGATTAAATTAAAATGTAATATTTGCTTTGCTCCAGACATGAAGGTGTTCAAATAAAGCAACCAAGACCCATCTTTTTGACAATCTAAACAGCTGAGGCAGCTTAAATGCTGCCATGTAATAATTTCTCCATTTCTTCAATTTTTTCTGGTATTCTTTTTTACATGAGCTCTCTAATTTTTTTCATCTTTTTCTGGTTGACAGCAGCATTGAATCTTCAGTTTCTGATGAGCTCAAAGCAAAATCACTCTGCTACACTTCTGATACATCCTCAGATGTGTCCCACTTTCATGTTGCAAGTTAATAATTAGCTGTAAGCCTTATGTGACCCCTTCTCCAATTACTGTGTTCTCATTTTTGCATAGGACCACCAGTTTTAATGCACTGGCAAATTTTATCTATTTTATATTTTCTCCTCCCTGTTACGTATACACTGAAGATTGCCAGCCAAACAATGGCTCGTTGGAGAGTGCCCTGTTAATTAATTTGATAATAATTCTTCAGTGATGTTTTATGAGATTCATCTCACACACAATCCTAATTCATTTAAAATGTGTCTCTACAGCTCAGTGCTAACTTCAAATACACATTGAGCAAATTGCTTTGCAAAGTCTAAATATACTCCGTTATGCAGATCTTTTGCATTGGTCATTAGAAACTGCATCAAAGATGTATATAACTTCTGTTTAACAATAATTTTTCTGCATTATGCTATCAGAATTTATAGCTTTGTTTTTTAACCATCATTTGATATCTGTATCAATTTGACTAGATATTTTACCCAAGACCTAATTTAGATCAAGTATTTTGTTTGTCTGAACACCGTATAGGACATTTCTTAAATATTGGCAGAACATTAGCACGCTTCAGTTTTGTGAAATGTTCTCAGTTTTCAAAGATTTATTTAACATTAGTATCAGAAGGCCAAAGATATTCTCAGCTTCAGAATTTCAGGACAGAAGTTAGCTGTGTCTGGTGGTAAAAGAATGCAATAAAAATATCTTGACTTCTTTCTGTTTTCTTCTCTTTCAATTTCTGTTGATCATATTTTTCCTCTTTAATTGGTTCTGTGAGTTTGCTACCATGGGTTTAAGCCAGAGACATCCTTTCTTTTCTGACAGGGCACGTAAGTCAGTAGTCAACACAAATCTCTTCAGGGACTACATTTCATTTCTAAAAGTACCCTCCTGCTCAGCAACACTGAGTTCATCCCCTAGGGGAGCTGTGTACAGGACTTAACAACCTCACAGAGAATGTTCCACTGTTTTCGTGATGCTAAGGGTATATTTAGCTGTTCAAAGCTAAGGGCTTCAGGATGGAAAAGTTGCATTTTTACTTCTTGCTCTGTTAACATTGAACCTGTTTGTACATAAGTGTTAGTACAAGTCTTCACCATGGCCCAGATGAGATATATGTTTAATATGAGTTGTTCACCCACTGCAGTTCTGGTATTTGACTGGTTGACCTATTTTTGTTGAGGGCTTCTTAGAAAGGAGGATCAGTTCTTTCAAGCTCTGAAATTCTTAGTCTAATATTGATAAGAAAGAATGGCTCTGAGGATCAGAGTCTTAGTCTACTTATTTTATTTGTGTTTTCCTTTATGGTTTTAAATGCAATATAAGATTTTAAACAACATCTGTCTGGCTTTTAAGCCTAATTTGCTGTTGGTTTTTATAGTATGGCTCATCCAAGAGCATCCGTTAAATAGAACTTGATTCACAATTCAGACCTCTAAAAATCATAATTTTTATCAATATTATTTTGTTAACTTAAAAGATGCTGCTCCATACAGGACTCACCTTGTGAGATCTGCATATGCCTTCAGTCACTAAGGGAAAATAATAAAACCCAACCTCCTTCTGAAGGCAAACAAGCATTTTCAACTGACTGTCAACATAGGGAGAAAGATGTCACAGAATGGAAAGAAAATTTCCAAAGAGGAGGGAATCCTCTGAAATGTCGGTTACAGAGAAATCCACTAACCAGCACCAACTGTCTCTGTAAGGAAACAGCTAGCTGCTCCAAGGGATTACAGCAGCATGTGTGCCGAGGGTGCTGGGCAACAAGCTTGTCTGGAAGCACTCCAAAAAATGCAGGAAGGAAACCAACAAAGACAAAATAATAACCATGATGAAAAAGTGATAAAAGATGGGGGGAAATTTTTCACACTGTAAACTGCTGTAATTCAGAACATTATTTGCAAAGCAGAATGGTGACGGCGGTGATTACCACAGTAAAGGACGTATGTCATACTGAAGGGGTCCCTGATGCCCTTTCCCTTGAGTGTCTCCATTTGACCCTGGAATGGTCCCACTCAGCTGTGAAGAAAACTGATGCCATCTTCTTCTAGTCCCAAAACAAGCTGTCCTTAATGCAAATGCATATCTCTACAGGTAACTTGGGTGTGACCAACGACCTGCAAAATTCAGCCTCTGGATTAAGTAGCCAGTAACCAGTGCAGGTCTGCTTAATTTAATATAGTGGCCAAACACAGCCCAAAGTGTGCCTTCACAGCTCTTACTTAGCTCTCTTGGGAGTCGTATGGGCTCACAAGCCCTCCCCCACCTATGGCTGCCAGTTCTATGCTTTGCAAAAGACGTTTTCTCTGTCTCCCTTGGCACTTTTGCCTCTCTTTGGGGCCCCCTGGATTTCTGCTCACAATTCCCACTCCTGTTCTTGCATGTCCCCAGCAGAATTGGCCTTTCTTCTAGGAAAGCAGCACATGAAGACCCAGTGGGGTTGACACCTTCATCCTCTCCATCACCTCTGGTATCACTGCATGCCAGTGGCCCCTTCCTTTCGCTTAGGCTTGCCCTGGCTCTGAGCCTGTGCCAGGATCGTGGCTCTGGGAAGAACCTGGTAGGCACAGAGAGCAGCTTGACAGAACAAAGTCACTCACCTCTAGCTTTTGGCTGTAGAGGCTCTGCATGAGCAAAGACAGAGTTTCTTTGTTTCAGGAGCTAAGGACTTGGCAGACAAGATAAAACGTCTCAGATAAAGAACTTATGTCAGTCTCCATTTGGCTGTTTATGATAATTCTGAATGTTTTGGCAAACATAAGCCCTCTCCTCAGGACCTGGAAAGCAGCTCCTTTGCTTTGTAGTACAACCTGCTTTGTTTCCACAGGTTGCCAGTGACCTAATCATGGTGCAGGCTAGTATAAATCTCTGACCTGGCCAGCACATCATTGCAGCCTGCCAGTTAGATGTCTGCACTTCATACACAGCTTTCTGTCTTAGCAGTAGAACATTTTACACTGAAATGAGATTTTACCCAGTGAACTGGAAAGTTCTGGGCAAATTGATCTGCTGCCTCACCTGCAGCCTCGCTTTTACTGTCAGAGCCAAAACTCTGAGCTGGGTTTCTGTCTATCTGATAGCTCTTAATTCAGATGATAGCCCAGAAGACGTATTGCAGTGCTCCTGTGGGTCAGCATGACTGATTTCAGCTGAGAGCAAAGCATACCTTTCAGTACTTTTCAGACAATCAAATGTTTACATTTACTCAGTTTGATTAACAGCTGCAGCCACGTTCAGCCAAGCTCAGCTTAGAAAAATTACACAACGTGTCCTGTTTACAACTTTAGCTGAATGGAGGCAGGAAAGATAAAAGATTTTCTTTATAAACTACTGATGCATTGCCTAAATCTGGCTCAAGAAGCAAAATATCAACAGCTGTGGAGCATGGGATTTTTAATTCCTGGACAAACCGTCAGGGTTGTTTTCCCAGTGACATGGCCAACTCACAGCCCTGCAGCTGAGATAGCACTGAAGTGAGGCAGCTCGAGTCGGCTGGAGGGAGAATAATGAATCCAAGATTCTCCCTCAACCTCTACTACAGGTTTGTTGTGTAAATGAAATAGCTCTGCACCTCCACTTACACCTCTGTGAGGCAATTTAACTGCCACAGTGAGGGAAAGCAAAGGATTTAATTAATTCTTCAAAGCATTCTGAAGGCCGGTAACTGAAAGCATCACATTAGATAGATTAACAGGAGCATACTTAGAGCATAAGAACAAGATCTGAAAAAAATAATGCCTTAATCAGAACCTGTTGAGCACTAAAATAATATTTTTGTAAACTTTGGGATTTTTATTTTATAACATCTATGTTTCTTGCCGTACAGTTAGCAACAGATTAACACGGAAACAGGTTTTCACTTAGTATTTATTTACTCCTGCTAAAATCCATATGTAAATCAGACAGGAAGACCTCTAAGACAGAACAAGTATTTACGGCTTGTGCTGAAAGAATTAAATTTACTGAAATTTAATTTTTCATCCAACCTAAGGATTGAAATAGCTGCAGTTGACTCAGTTTATAAGTCATCTGTACTATTCACATATTCAAACATACTGCTTATTTACACACACAAGTGGTGCAAAAAAGAAAAACCCTATTACAATGCCTATATTTAGATAAAACCACTTCAGAATGAACGGTTAACAAAACAGAGACAAGACTTATGTACAAATTACTTTTCAAATCCTGCTAATCCACGTTTAATTTGAAAAAACGCAGCAATGTTTTCAGACTGTGCTTCAGGTGTTAAAGATGCCTGGAGAGATGGCAACCTGCTGCAGGAAGGAGAAAGGTGACTCCAGATTTTGGGTGCAGTGCTCTGCAGCCAGGACTCTGGTATAGCCATCCAGGCAGTGACTCCTGCCTCGCAGGAGGAGCTCGGCACACTGCTCCCTCTTGGTAGGAGATTTCAGTACTTTTGTGCACTTACTAACAGCATGTTTGTCGAACCCTTGCTGCCATCGCTCCTGTGCAGGAGGGATATTTCTCCTTCTCTGCCCCAAGGACCTTAGAGGACCTGCCTAGACTCCTTTACCAACCATATCCCTCCTACCTCTGTGCACCTCCACTCTGCTGGAAAACAGCAGAGCCCACACATCTGCACCAGGGTCTAGACCCCTAAAGAGCTGCCAAAGGAAGAGGAAGCACGGAAAGAGAACTGTGGGAACAGTCAGCATCCTTCTGCAGCTCAGCAAATAAAATGTTTCCTAGTTGCCAAGCAGGTCTAACAGGAATTATAAAAAAGACATGCATGACATAAAACAAAGGTAGTAAGAAGAGAGGAGAGTCCAAGAAAAGTGAAATAAAAAAGTCCTTGAGAAGAAGCCAAAACAGTAAGAGGATGCAGGTTCAAAAAATCTATGTCTAACACCAACAGTATTTCTGAGGGTTTGTATAAATCAAGGCAAGTTATTCTTGCCCCATGTTTTATTTATTATGTTACGAATGAATTAAATATTAGAAGAAAGGCATCACGCAAAACAGGATGAAAAAAAATTCATTTTCAGCATTGCTGCAATATGTCATTATTTCATCCTTCTATCTGGCTTCTTAGATCATCAATGCAACATGAAGTTCAAAGTTACCAATATGTGTAATTTTGCTAATAAAGATCCTAAACACAGCTGGCAGTAATGACTTAAGCTGAAGGGGAAAAAAATCCCATTAGAGTCCTCATATTTATGTATGTGTCTCTCTGTTCTTGAAGAGATGTTGCCAGAGAACAAAACCAGGGCATCGTGAGTCAATAATCTTTTATATTCACATAATGTCCTTTGGTATTGTGTACGTTCTAGCACAAAGCCATATGTTATGTGATCACGGAGAATAAGCATTTAATCGTTAGTATTATATATGGCCACGATTTTGTTTTGATGGATCAACTGAGCATTGTTTGCATAGCAAGCACCATGGAGTCTACATTTCAAGCCAAGTGGCTAAACAGAGCAGTACTGTTTCCCATATGTTACGTGAACTTCATTATCACCCTTTGCATTTGGAACTGGAAGTTACATTCTTTTTTTTTTTAATGCATTGCTTTTTTGGCATTTCGTATTTAAATCTTCACACAGAAAGTCATGGCAAAAAAATTTAGGAAGGTCACTTCTCATCAGCCTTTGAGGACCGAGTCTTGAGAAACAAGATATTCTCCTAAGCATGGGGAGCAGATCCCCACTGTTCCAGCAAGGAACAACACAAGAATTTCCAGAGAGCAACACTGATCCATTGTGTTTTGCCGGTACTTTGGGGCAAATCTCACATGACACATCTGGACCTGGGACATCCAACAGACATCCCACAAATCTGTCACAGCCGTATTGCCACTAATATTGCAGGCAGAGGCCCTGCAGGCCACCAGGGCAATGTGTCAGTGCTATGGCTGACTTTTCCCAAGGACTTTGGCTCTCAGGTGCATGGAGCATGGCAATGGGCTGGGCAAGCCCTGTGAATCCCCTGTGGTCTGCAACCTCCAGGGAGAAACCAGGGAGTGGATTCTGGAATAACGTAAGTGACAGGTTTTGAATTGCAAGCAATTGACTTTAAAACTGCAGTTGGGCTCAAGAAAAGCCTCTCCCACTTCCTGCTTTGTTCAGCAAAACGAGGTCAGTACAGTTTGAAGCTGTGGTTCTGCTACTGAATTTAGGCCACTCGAACATAAAGTGATCAGCCAGGTCTAGCAGCTGTCCAGGGGGTTTCACTGAGAAATTATACTTCTCATAGCCTGGAGATCCCATGCAGTTGCTGTGCATTAGGATGCATCCTGAATTTACTACTTTCACTGGGATTTTGCCGGTTAGTCTAGTCATAACCTCATCTTCTAATTGAAATCTTCATCAAAATGATAAATGACTTAACAGAAAATGATTTATGGAACAAAAATACAAAAAACACAATCTCTTGTTCTTCTGCAAATACACATTGGAAGTGAGAATGAGTTGATGAGCGTAGTTTGTTCCCAGCCCGGAAATTCAGGATTCCAGACCATCTAAGAGAACACTGGTAGAAAGAAAAGCAATTAGGCTTGTTTTATTTTAAACTGCATATGGACCAGCAGATTTTTGTCCTCTGAAAGGGCAAGACATTTTTCTAGGTTGGCTTTGTAAACACATCCTGTCAGAGCAAATGAGCACTCTAGTTCCTAGCCCTTCAAATCCTGTGCACTCCTGGAGTTTGCTGATACAGGATGGTTAACTAGCTCTGGCAGAAATTTTTCATGGAGACAATTTCCCATGAGAAAAGGAAGAGGACTGGTTCCTTATTTGTCATTTCAGCCCAGCTATATTTTGGACTCCTGATTTCTCTGTACACATCCTGACAAAGGACCTGTTTGAAGTCTTCAGCTCTCTCTTTTTGCTCTGGGTCTCCAAGTAGATGCCAGAGATCTGGAGGCCTTTGGCTTTTGCAGGTGTCAGAGGCTACTCCAAGGTGAGTAAGAAGCCTCACCAGGTCTCTAAGCTCCTCTCCCTGACCATAAGGGCTAGACCCAGGGCTAAGCAGTGGACTCCATGGTGAGCTCCCTGCCCATCCAGTAATTTTGATTTTCAGAATTCCAGGCTCTGCTGTTCCTTGCACTGCTTAGGAACGAGAGTAGCTATTCACTGTCTCCTAGACTTCACCTGGAACTTTAGGGGTCCCCATCCCAGGTATCTGTCTTGTCAACTAACCATCTTCCTATGACCCCTCCTCTTACGAACAGCAAGAATATGGAGGCAGGCAGCCTGTCTGCCTGCAAACCAGGCAGGAGGAGCAAGGAGAGCAGAACTACATATTTTCTTTCATGAAGTAGAATTTCCTGGAAATCCCCCCGTGTTGGGAAATAGACCCCAAAGTCTGCCCTTTGACATTTTGTCCTCATCTAGAACAAAGCCCTTTTAATAATACAACAACAATTCCTGGGAAGAGATTCTCATTTTGTCAGCACCACGGATGGGGCTATTTTTTAATTCAGTTTCAGATGGGAGCCAGAGACACATCCCCTCTCCCTCTGAAGCCTGCACACAAAGGAAGGGCAAGGGAAACAGGAGCTAAATGTGACTGGAGCTTTGAATTTCTGCAGAGCTCTATTCCTTGAGGAAAAAAATTCTGAGGATAAGTTCTGGAGCCTCAGGCATTTCATTTGAGTCTTTTTTTACTCAAAATAAAGGACTCTAGAAGAGTCCTTTTTGCAGTGAATGGCAAATTGCAAAAGCAGAGGCAGACAAGCATCTAGCTTGTCAAGGGTCAAGAGACCAAGGAAAGCTCAGAATGTCTTTTTCTGACATTACATTTGAATCCAGACTATCATGTTAGGAAGTTTTTCCAATTGAATATCAGTGAAGGAGTTAGGATAGGGAAGAAGTGGCTGTAACAACTAATTATTTTTTAATTCTTTTTTTGAAATACCTCTTTTCTATCACACTGAAGGCCAGTTTTGTGGGGAGAACTCTTCAGTGGGTTACCTGATGTCAGGGTCCTATGAGCCTAGAGTCAGTGTTATCAGCAAAAAATCCTTCCTGTTTTGGCTATAGCTTTTGCTATCACATTTGGCCTGGGTAACGCCATAGGTCAAAATACATAAAATTAGTCACTTAACCAGGTTTGTTTTCTGAATATCATTTCTTCTGCTTCATTTAGAGAAAATACAGGAAGTTTGTTTCCTAGGGAATCTTAGAGAAGGTTGGGAATTGAAGCTCTTGTATTTTCACATAATTCGGCAATCTACTGGAAAGGAATTTGGAAAAAGCACTACAGGAGGAAACCTCACCCTTCTTACAGGTTTTCCTTTGGGAGAAAGTTATTTCCCATCCTAATTATATTTTATAGGTGTCTTCTTAAGTAATGTATTAGCTACACAATAAATATGAAGTTCATAGGGATATTGCTAGGTCTTAGTTACAGTTGTCATTTATTAACTTTAAAATATTTTTCCAGTCTGTCTGCCAAAAGACTGTGAAGGATGATGACGGTGTGTGTATATTATGACATATATAATGGGTGTGCAACTTCATTATCCCTAGTGGATGTCCACACTTGGAAGAAAAATGTCTTAAATCTCCAGTCTCCTCCACCCAAACTATGTTGCTTTCACATCACCCTTACAGTCTTTATTTTAATCACTGGATATTAAACTATTCTGCCCTTTCACAGCATGCAAACCATTTTAGTAGGTGCCTAAAAGTGAGATGATAAAGATTGTTTGCATTAAGGTATCAACTGGCAATCTGGAAAGTGCAAATACATAAATATTTCTAAAGAAGAATAATAAAAGCATATTGGTATGTCTCTTGAATGAAACCTGAAATTATTTTTTACCACTATCTTGTTACACAATTTTGTTTCCTTTCAGTGCAGCTTCCTGTCCTGATATTAAAAAACAAACAAACAATGCAGTGAATGAAAAAGCCTTTGGAAGAGTGAACTAAAAAAGGTAATTTCCATTTACTGAATACCATAGCTACACATCATGCTTCACTTGAATATATTCACTGTTATGACTTCATGGGTGGGAGCAAAAAGGCATAATGGGTAAAAGGGAATGTTCCACTATGTCAGACCACTGATCACAATGGTTTCAACTAGAAAAGGGAAAAAAGCTCCTTGCAACTGTATTTTTCACAGCCCAGGATCACACAGGGTGGAAGGCATTTCATTCATTTTTTCAGCTTCTATTTCCTTTCCTCAAGATGTCTTTTTATCTATGATTGTGGAGAGTGTGTTTTATATTCATTAGGTCAAGTTCGCCCCAGGTGTAATCCTAGCCAAGTGCGTGGCATTGGGCCAGGAACAATTTCAGCCTCTGGTCTCCTTCTTTCTGGGATCGTTGCTACCTGAAACCAGCATCCTCCCCTGAGGCCTGGCTTTGGGACTGGCTAGTCAGAGTGCACAGACGTGAGGCAATGCTTTCTACCCAGGGACTGGCAGCTGCCTGTGAGCCCCATCTACAAACTGGTAAAACGAGACACCTCTGGGCGTTGTGGGAGATTAAACTAAACACAGACATCTCTCTCTCCCAAAATGAGAGCTTAAATGGTAAATTTAGGGGCAGGTGTTGCTCTGGGAAAGTAAAAAGCGGTTCATCCAGGCATTTTGGCAGATGTCTGAGTAACAGCATGAAAGCAGAACCACAACTACATTACTGTGTGTCATTACTCTTCACAGCTCACGTTACAAGACGGCTCTAGGATAAGTTTGCCCTTGCAGACCCCACAGACAAATGGGAAGTACTCAAACAATATTCCAGTGAACTCTTAATCTGAGCCTTTATTTAAGATATAGCTGCATTTTCTTATTTACTGTTTCCCTGTGGCTTAAAATAGTGGAATGTATCAGGAAGATCCGGCCATGAGCAATTACTCCCTGTGATTGCCCACATCACATGCCCCAAGCAGAAAGATGCTGGGTGATGCTGGTAGATGATTAGAAGTCTTCTTTCATGTAGAGACTAAAAAAATGTTGGATTAGGGCTTTAAGGCTAATGAGACTCAGAAATTTGAATTCCTGTCCTGTTTTAAATTAAAGCAAGGCACAGCAAAATCAGGTTAACTTTTATCCTTTGCTTTTATTCCTATTAATTGTCACACAGAGAGCCTGAAACAATGGGGAAATTGCTTATCTCACATAGTTTTCATTTTTCCTCTGGCTTCAAGAAAATTGCATAATTCTTTTTTTCTCCTAATTCAACTGCTCAGAGACATATTATGCAATAATATCCAAGCTCCCCGTCCTTGACACAGCTAATGAGAGAAACAGCAGCCAGGAACCTCCAGTAGGTCCAGTAGGTTCCTGCGATGGCACAATGTAGCCTTTACATGAAAGCTGCATAAAACATCAGCAAATGATGTCTTTAAGATGAGAATAATAATAGTTGTTTGGTTGGGGTTTTTTCCTATCCCTTCTAAAAGAAGATAATTCTCTGAGGCTGAAGCAACACAGTCAAGCAGAAGCATTTAGTGCTACCTCACCACAATGACTTTGGAGGGAAGTAAAGTCAGAGATTTAACTCACCTTTATTCTATCAGTGCAATTGAGGAATGGCGCTTTGAAAATGACCGCAGAGATTCAGTGTAAAACAATCATCAAGTTATTGTGGCCAACATAGGTGGTCCAAGCACCAGTTGCCTTTCTCAGGGTAGGAACACTGGAACTGGTCGCCCAGAGAGCTGATAAATGTCCCAACCCTGGAAACACCCAAGATTAGGCTGGGTGGGACTCTGGCCAGCCTGATATAGTTGAAGATGTTCTTGCTTATGGTAGGAGGGCTGGTCTAGGTGACCTTTAAAGTCCCCTTCAACACAAACTGTTCTATGATTTGTATGAACCTCCTTGAATCTAAAAGGAGAGCCAGACCAAAAGTGTTTCAAAGCCCATGCCTTCAGGTGAAACTAAAATGTGTGCACGTAAATGTGTGCATGATTGTTTTTTACAGCAGAGGGCTAATGCTTCTACACAGAGTCCAGACGCCTGAAGGAACGGGAAATTTGCACCATGACACAGTAAAGTAACGATGACAATGTTGTTGACCTCAGCAACATCAGTAAAAGCTGAAGTGCCCTGCCTTCACTGGGGGCAGTAATTTCATGTAATTATCCACTGAATGTCTTCTCCCACCAGCCCCATGTAAAGTAAATGAAATAAAAAGACCACCTTCTCTGGCAATGAATATATAACCTAGGAGCCAAATCATCAGGCAGTCCTCTGGAATCATTACCTATCTGATTTACAGAAAATAATAATAATAATAATAATAATAATAATAATAATAATAATAATGAAAGGGCTGGAGGCAGTTTGGAGACCAGGATCAGAATTCAGTACAATGGTGGCCAGTTGGAAAAATCAGCTGAAATGCAGGATCCAGCACACCTAGGGGGTGAACATGAGTCAGTAATGCCACATATCTGCAGACAAACTCAATACCACAGCGGAATGTCAAATTATGAGTACCATATTTAAGAGGCACCAAGCCATGCCTTCAACCTACACAGCACTGGCACAGCGTGGAGGGGTGTAACCTTTGAGAGCACTGTGCTGCCAGAAAGAGAAACATGGAACTAGAGGAAGTTTAGAAAACAGCAAAAATTAACAGTCTAGAGCACACGACATATGCAAACAGATGGATGACTTGGCTTTGTTTAAAGTAGAAAAGAGAAGTCTGAGGGGAGACTCGATAACAACTCTCAAGTATGTAGAGGGTTGCTACAACAAGAAGGTAAGGAATTATCCTCTGTACCTAATGGATTAAGACAGAGAATAATGGGTTTAAATTGCACCAAGGGGATTTCCCACCTGGGGAGGCTGTGGAATCTCTGTCACCAGAGGTTTTGAGGAGCAGTTTAGACAAACATCTATCATGAATGATTTAGAAGTAAATGCTTTGGGCTGGTGGGCTGGTCTTTGGAGATGACTTCGCTAGGGTTCATCTGTGACTGGATGACAGAATCAAGCTAATTGGCACATTATTTTACAATACCTTTGTAATTAGAACGTATTTTCATCCACCAAAACTAAACCCAAGAAATCACAAACTCTCTCTAGTTTGGACAGAAGGAAAGGCATGAGTTCATTTGTTTACATTAACTAAGACAGTGGAAATGTTTCATTGTGGTTCATTTCATTTCAGACACAACATAAAACTAATCTGGAAGGTCTTAATCTGGGAATGGAATGTATATTGTTTTTTTAAATCAAATTCATGATAGCTATAAATCTAATTTATGCCACATCGTTTACTCTGTTTGGTCCAGTATCTTCCGCTAGCAACAGTTGGTTTCCATGAAAATATATATAAAACCTTCAGTTTAACACTAGTTTTTGAATGAAGGGTTGTTTTTTTTTTTTTAGTTTAAGATACTATATTCACATCAAAAATAAAGATTTAACAAAAACCAGTAAACACAGGACTAGCTTATCATCAGTGACTTCTGTAGGCCTTCACAGGTGTATCCAGCTTTCAGACCCTACACCGTTTTGTCACCAAAAATTTGTTATTAACACAAGTATACTTTTCCCCCTTCAAAGTTATTAAAATGCCTGAGACAGAGTCCACTCCTAGCAGCAGCTTGTTCGCAAAAATAAGCAGAATTACTCTGGGTTTAATTAAATGCAGAATTCTGAAGAGTAGAATTTGGCTTATGTGATCATGGGAATGCTGGTGGGTAGAAGTTTCATGTAGACAATAAAATAAAAAGCAGTATCTTCCAGAACAACATCTTACATTGTCCTTAAAAAAGATTTCACTTTCAAACCTGCAAGGATTTCAGGGAAGATCCTATTTTAATCTTTAACATGCTGTTGCATGTTTTTGGACTGCCAGTCGTGCATTGAAGCAAGACATCCTAAATTACATTTTAACAGAAATTCCCTACCATTTCATTTTTATTTATTAGGCATATGCCAATTTTTTTAAAACAGTTTTATGTATTTTTATTGATATTTTCTCTTTCTGCAATAAAATACCATGACACAAATAGATCTATTCATTTTTTAAAAGGGAAAATACAAGTCACAACACAGTTCTGAAAAGATAATTTGGTATGATTAAATGAAAAAGCAATGGAAGAAAGATAAGAGTAAGTACTGCTGACTACCTCCAGATATTCCAGGATTATATAACTTAGTATCAAAATGCAATCATGTATAATGGAAAGCAAAAGCTTTTTGGAGAATACATCCACAAAGCACTTCTTTCATAGTGAATTAATAAAATAGAAAAGGCCAAGGGAAAACAGAGTTCCTTTGTGGGCTTGCTCTTCCCTCCTCCTGACGGTGCAACCCAAGCTTGCCCGTATATTTGATTCTATGAGGAAAAGTGGGTAGTACCTGATATTTTGCAAACCACTTAATCCCAATCAGTTTTTTACAGCATCTGCTTCAGAACAGCGCTGGCCACCCTGCTGTGCTTTCTGACCTTTACAGCACCAGAAAAATCTGCTGCGTAAATCCATTTTAAGAATTCTGTGGCATTTGGTGGATGTTCAGCTGGGAAAGTCCCCCACATAACAGCACACAGAAAGTCACAAAAACACCACTCCTCTCCCCAGCATATAGGACATTCAGGGACAGATGACACAGCAAATATTTAATGAAACTAGACTATTCTTCTGCCAGCTGTTTTCCTCACATATTGCTACATATTCCTTCAAACCAAGACTTTTACTTTTCTTGAGCTATCTGGGACTTATAATCACTTTTTTTCACTAAAAGCAGTCTGAAAGCATATTCAAAAATCCTTAAAATGACCTATTAAATATTTACAATTGCAGCTGTTTGTATCGATTTTTTATAGATGAAACATGCTATCCACCTTAGCTAACAAGGAACATTTCCTATCTGCTTTTGGGACTTTCTAATTTCAAATAGTCTTGTCTTTAGAAGAGAAATTGAACATATAAACTGTCTGGTTTGCCTGTTAAAAACAGAAAGGTATAGATGGTGCTTCTGAGGATACACTCTTCTGCTGAAGACTAATCTTTTATGACTTTAACTCTTCAGTAATTAAGTATGCCCTCCTGTGTCCTTCTATCAAAGAGATCTCAGAAGGAAAACCTAGTGATTATGAAAATTCTAAATATAATATTACAAGATGGTAACACCATCCACAACCGTTTTTTCCTCCTATTAGCCATTAGAAAATCTTTCAAGCACTTAACTTTGCCAAACTTGAAGTGTGTCAGCTAAAGTTTTCCATTCTCAAAACCACAAGCATTCAAGCATTTATGAGGAGTCCAGGGGGGATTTTTTTTTCAAGATGGAAAAAAATTATAGTGAATTTCCATTTGAAAAGTTCTAGTGCCTGTGTCGTAGGGCAGATTCTCTCTCTCCCCTGAGGGAAAAAGGGGTTAACTAATTCTTGGGCTATGCAAGAGCTGCACATCTGCGAGGGCTGAACAGATGAATGTCTCTATTCAGCATGGATTGATGATGCTGTGGTCACAGACAAAATGTCCCAAAGGGCTTTTCTATCCAGAAAAAGTCCTTGATAAAAGTAACCAGAAAGCAGCACTCAGCTGAGTCTCACTTTAAAGAAAGAGAGACAATACATGAGGTTTGGAAGAAAAGTTCCTCCTTCAGAGATCAAACTAGCTCAAGATTAAGAGGGGTTTGGGGGATACACACTGTCTGACTGGGTAACAACAGCAGTTAGTCCTAGAAGGTAGGAGATCTAGAAAATGGAATTGTTGCCCTTTTATTTCAGTCCAATGGGGATTGTGACAACGTCCATGCTTGCAGCAAGAATTCATAGTTTTTCTAAGTGTGTCCTCTGCCTTAAGCCTGAGAATATCATTCTTCTGTCTAAAATATGTGGTGCTTTAAAAAAACAAGTAATAATTACAGTTCACACCTCTTCAGCAGATGTTTCATCCTCCCTGAAGAGTCAGTCACTACTAAGTTGCAAGCCATGGCTCAGAAACATTTTACTTGCCAATACAGCTATGGGCTACCTTCTGTATTTGATAGTGACTCTTCATGTGGAGTTCAGAACATGCAGATGAGAAAATTAGCTAAATTAAGCTCGAAGAAGACCATCCTGAGGATCCCTGTGGTGGGAATTACAATTTAAATCTTGCTGACAATTTGTAAGTGTAACGTACCAGCATGTAGCCCCAGCATAGAAGATAATTACTTGGTTAATCTGATTTTTAACTCAAAAAGTATTTACAAGTATTGAAGTGGGTTATTCCACATTTGCTTTGATCATACAAAACCTGATTCTGATATTCAGAGTTGTGCTGAGTATGATCTGGCTGCACTGCACTTCTGTAGTCATTGATGAAACCATTGTGTTCTAGAGAATACCTGGACATGATACAGCATATCCTACCAGTGTATGATTTTGCTCAGCAAAACACTGCTAAATCCTTTACAAAGGAATGTTTTTATGGAAACTAAACATAATAAAAAACCTAAAAAAAAACCCAACAAACAAAACCTAAACATAAAAACCCCCCTAAATTATAGAAACAACTCGATCTATTTATACTAAATATTACATGCATTTAGGAACATCTATTAAGTATAATGTTCTTTACAGTACTGAAAGTGATCTGGCTTTACTGATTGGTGTTAAAGTGGGGATAGTAACTCCAATATTTCACTTTTTTTTTTTAAAGTAATCTGATTAATAAATTCTGTTCTGGCAAATTTAACTGAAAAGGCAGCACAATTTTGCAAGGAAAAGAAAAACTCTGTCTCCTTTCACCAGTCACATACACACTCTCTACTCTTAGCTAAAGTCAATGAACGGTGAGAACGTCTAGTCTAAAAAACAAAACCAATTGTCTAAAAACTCTTTTCTAAGATCAAGTAAACTAAGAAGAATATAAGAGCTGAACATTTTTTCTGATAACTTTATTTTCACATTACTTTAACATTTTTGAAAATATTTAACAGTTATTTAAAAGACGGAAATAGTTTCTTTTACAGAGAAGATATTTGTCACATATTCCCTAAGAAATTTACAGAATGTAGTATAAATAGTAAACCAGTAAAATTCTGCCTTCAAACAACGTCCATGCTGATTCCAGTAACCCCAAGGAAGTATAATAGAAGGACTCTCATGGCATTTCAGAAAGACATACAATCCTTCTTTCTTTCAGAGTAATTAAAAAATTTATCACAAACAGATATAGTTTAAAAATGGAACACTTGTTATTTTCCTTGCATTTTCAGTCTAAAGTGGTCCCAGTCTAGAAAAGCACTACAGAATGCATCTAACTACAAGCACCCAAGAAGTCCTTTGAAAGCCATTTTCGAGGTGATTTGCTAGAATGAAGTCAGAATGAGTAGCCTCCTTCTTTTCTTGATCTTTCACCCTTATTTTTGCAATAAATGAACAGATTGTACAGCAGAAAAACTTTGAGAACAGCCTGAGGAACTTCCAGAAAGTAAACTCAAAAGAAAACTGTAGTTTAAAAGGGAATATTATGCCGCTTGCTTATGGCTGGTTACCAGTCTCCTTTCTCTCAGCAAGTCGTTATTCTCAGAGTACCACGGCCAAAGCTCCACAGGTTGGCAAGTATCAGGGTAGGAACAATTGAAGTTTGCCATCCAAGGTGGCTGTGGTGAGCTGCAGTTCAAAAGAAAAGAACATATGGCTTTAATGAAGATCTTTCCAGTAAGCACAGTTTACTTTAGAGCAACAAACCGAATGAAGATCATTAAGATGATATTTAAATTACTTCTACGTTAAGAGGTCCAGGATTCATTAAAAAAAAAAAAAAAAAAAA
>VZRS01009907.1:469961-568040 GCA_013398055.1 Ifrita kowaldi | reverse complement strand
AAACAAAAAAAAAACCCAAAAAACAAAAAACCCAACAAACCCCATAGACTCCTCTCAACCAAGCTAATCTGAAAATTCCATTTCACTTAGACTTTTATTTTCCAACTATTTTCAAATTTGTGTCAATATCCGCTAACACATCAACAGTCTGTAAAACTGAAGCATATGTTAAAACCACATAGAAAGTCAAACAGACTTCACTGTGTATGACTCAAGAAGGGAATATGGAAGAAATAAGAACAAGCTGGAATAAATGAAGATGGAAAATACTGTGAATTAAATCAGGCATACCAACAAACACAGTTTTCTGATTTTTATTGGTGTAAAGTGTAGAGTAAGAATTTCCTTTGTAAGAAAGTATGTTGAAAAATTTTACAAAGAGGCAAGTCTTGAAGACATGCATAAAGAGCCTGCAGTTGCATTAACTTTCTTTCACCAGTCTCAGAAGATCTTAATTATAAAATAAGAGGTAATACTATTTTCTGCACTTACCCCTACAAACAAGCACTTGAAAACCTGCTGTATCTCAGAAAGGGACAATCTACAAATGACACCACTTATTAGTCATTAAAAATTCAAGGTGTTTACTCCTTGCGTATTAGGATTTGCAGTTATTTCACACCAGTGATAAAAAATCTGAAGGTCTGAAACCAAACAGGCATCTCATGTCCTAACCAGTTCATTTGGTTAACTTTTTGCATCCTCATTTTTCTTGATCTGTTGTTTCTTTGACACATTGTCTCATTTGTTTTCCTCCTTTGGATAAAGGAATTCTGTGGTCAATTAATTATCTTATTGGGTTTGTATTCCTTCCTTCAATATCTCCAATGATCGATTCTTCTAATTTCTCATAAGTGTTATCTCTCAAGACAGTGACTTATATTCTCTTATTTTCTTTTTTCTTACTCTCACTTACGTAACCTGAAAGTATAGAAAACCCAGAATCGTCCAATCTAATTCCTCCAACTCTACTTTTTACAGCTATCCAAGATTATTACATACTCCCAAAGACTTCTAAAATGTTTGTATCTACCTCTGCAACTTATTATTGTGCTGTTGTTTAACCCCAGACAGCAACTAAGCACCACACAGCCTCTTGCTCACTTACTCTCTCCATCCCCAGGGGGATGGGGCTGAGAATCAGAAGAATAAAAGTGAGAAAGTTTATGGGTTGAGATAAAGACTGTTTAATGGGACACAAAAAGGAAGAAAATAACAACAATGTTAATGATAACAATAATGATGAAAGAATTATAATGTACAAAACAAGTGATTCACAATGCTCACCACTCACTGATCGATGGCTCGACACTTTGCAAGCAGATGCACTAAGCCAGCTTTCCCCTCAGTTTATATACACTGAGCATGACATCATATGGTATAGAATACCCCTTCAGCCAGTTTGAGTCATCTGTCCTGGCTGTGTCCCTCACAACTTCCTGTGCCCTTCCAGCCTTCTTGCTGGCAGAGCAGGAGAAGCTGAAAAATCCTTGACTTGGTATAAAGGCTGCTTAGCAAAAACTTAAACATCAGTGTGTTATCAACATTATTCTCATACTAAGTCCAAAACACATCAGCTACTAGAAAGAAAATTAACTCTATCCATGCCAAAACCAGGACACATTGGAAAGACGATGTATCTATAAAATGCCTAAGTAATGTGTCCTTTCTAAATTTCTGTAGCCATTTATCATGTGCGCGGGAAAAAAAGAAAAGAATTATTTTATTAATTTATTATTATTTCACGTTATCAAAAGAAAACTGACCTAACCTGAGAAATCAGAGATTAGTTCTATTCTATTACAGGAGATAATATAGAAATCTTATTTAGCTTTCAAATTAAAATAAAATAATTTTAAACAAACTGAAGTTTTACAAGATGTAAGGAGGTCATCTTGTCCATCTTCCTGCTCCAGGTGCAACTACAGAAAACATTAGATAAGCTTAGCTCTGGATTTTTCTGGCTAAATCTTGAAAAATTTCAAGGAAATTTCACAACTCATTCCATTGTTTAATTGCCTTCTTAGTGTCTTTCTATTTTTTTTCCCTAATGTCCAAGCTGAACCGCAAAAACAGCAATGTGTGGTCAATCCTCCTGTGATATCCTCTGACAATACTGAAACACAGCTTGGCTTCCACCTGCTAAATGTATTCGCTACACTGCTATTACATTCTGCTACCAGGGACCTTCAGTTTTCATTAACCATAAAAAATTATCTTTCTACTCCAACTAACCATCTCCACATTTTGGCAGCACCAAACCAATCACTGAATTGTTGGCTGAACTAAAAATGCCCACCTTATGGCTTCAAGATCTCTCCTTGTTGGTCATGTGCTTTAAACTCCTGTCCTCAAGTCCTTCTCCTTCCTTTTCCCTTTCTTTTACCTTTTCCACCTGTTTTCCTTGGCAGTTGATAAAATGAGGTTGGCATTTGTCTGCACCATTCTCCTGAGAAGTGTTACACTCGGTACCTTGCCATGAGCAAAAGGAATATACCCTATATACAGAGCCAATAGTTCTTATTTAGCCCAACCAATACTTTAAAAGCCTAACAAAAATAAACTAATTATTAGACAGTTAACACTCATAATACAAAAAAAAGCCTAATTATTAAATAAGATTTCATAAAAACTAGAGGGTTTGATGGGGTCAATTAGTCATTAGCATCCTGAGTTCTTTCAGTGTTAATGGTGATTTTCCTCCTTAGAATGAGTTTTTCTTGGATTATACATTTAGACATTACATGGGTTAATGTAAACTAGCTCTGCTCTGATTCAAGGGATTGAAAGTCTTTTATCACACTGAGTTCATTTTCTGTTTCGACTTTGTCAGAGACAAGCCCAGAATGCATCCTCACTAAGGATACAGCAATGAGAAGTGAAGTGGGATAAGTAGGGACAACTGGAAGATTCAAAAGCACATTTCTGATCCAAACTAAATTGCTAATACATGCTCACGGGGAGTCCAGTTTAGCCTTCAGATTTTAGAATAAATTCTTACGCCTGACTGCTGAAAAAGCATATTCACTTATGTAAGTGGCATGTTTCACAGAATCACAGAATATGCTGAATTGGAAGGGGCTCACAAGGATAATTGAGTCCAGCTTCTGGTCCTGCACTATCCCAAGAGCCGCACCATGTGCCTGAGAGCATTGTCTAAATGCCTCTGGAACTCTGTTAGGCTGGTGCTGTGACCACTGCCCTGGGGAGCCTGCTCCAGAGCCTAGCCATGCTTTGGGGTGGAACCTTTAGGAGCCTTTTCCTAATACTCAGCTTAAACCTCCCCTGACACAGCTTCAGGCCGTTCTCTTGGGTCCTGTCACTGTCACCACAGAGAGATATCAATGCCTGCCCCCCCCGCTTCCACTCATGAGGAAGTTGTAACTGAAATGTGGTCTCCCCTCAGTCTCGTCTTCTCTTCTTTTATGAAGGGACTGAAGATAAATTCACAACATCCATAACAATAGTTTTAGACTGTGTTATGTTTCAGGCAATATAGAAATTTTGGTAAATAGTGTAATAGCAATACCATAACAGTATGAAGCTAATTGCAATTTGTATTAACATAGATAATAAGAGCTACTAAAAATCTAGCCTGTAGGACTCTTGAAATTCCTGATTTATCACACTTAAGAGTTGTTAAAATTGATTAATAATGTCCTCAACTATATTTAGAATCTATACAAATGTCAATAAGATTTTTAAAAAAATCTAACTTATGACAATATTACATTTCCAAATAATGAAAGTATGCTACTTCATTCAAATCCCCCAGCTCCCAAACATGCTACTCCAAAATTGTGTTTTACATTATATTTGAAATCTCTGTCATAGTTAGGTCAATATACTACTTAACATTAAAAAAGAAGAAAAACCCCAAACAAACCAAACCCCCAAACTAATTATGTCTTACTATTACACATTCAAATCTTGGCATCAGTTCTGTGAATAATTTGACACCTATGTAAAGTTTTCCTATGGGAAAAACACTAGAACATTATGGAACATTATGAAATTGTGGACTATTTTTTATATCAATTGATATATGAGCAAAGAAAAGACCTTCAAGCAGGGTGGAGAAGAAAATTGAAGTTCTGTGCATTTTAGAGCTTTTTACAAAAAATTCAAGCTTTAAAAAGTACCTATGACATTTGCCACCAGAATGGGGAGGAGAACAAGTTCTTGAACACAGCTCTCTAGTTCATGATCCGCACAACATATAAAATTTATAGGATATTTAAGCTAAACCAGTGACATGCAGTGTTGGAAGGCTGTCAGTTAACTAACAGTATGATTTTCAAGACATTGTCTACTGCATTACCTTTTATATTAACACAGTATATATATTTTTCTAGAATTATCTTTGGTTGGAAAGAAATATGTTTCTGTAGTGATATCACACCAAAAAAAAAAAAAAACGACCCAAAAACCATGCTGCAAATTAAAGACCTGGATTATTTTAAGCTACAAATACAAATAGTTGAATTTTTATAGAAACGCATCAAACTAATATTCTGTTTTAACATTTCACACAACACACATATGTGTATATATATATGTATAGAGGGCAGGCTCCAAGATGTACTATACTTCAGGAAATAACAAGAATCAAAGCATTTTCATCTGGTATCACATTACAGATACATAGTATATTTTTGCTTTCTTTTACTTGGTATAAATATGTGTAATATGCAAGCAGAGCACAAATTTTGAAAAAGTCCACTAGCTGCACAGCAAAAGGTATCATCTTCCCAAAAGTCCAGTATCTAAGCAGAACAGATGGGAATATAGATTTTAGGGGGTTGGTATTTTAAGCTTTCGTTACTCAAACTATTCTATGAAAATAGGAGGCCACAAGTAGAACCAATGCTCTTGAATTCTGCATTTGTTTCACAACTAGCAACAAGCAAGAGCAACAGGAAAAGCACGCATAACAGAGTTGGATTTTATTACACTTTTCCTGTTCAGAAAGTGGGGTCCAAAGCAACGCAGAATTCATCACCTTTAATCCTAAAGATCATGAAGGCATGAAGGCTTTCCCAACTCTGATTTTGTGGTTTAAGCCAAGAACAGAAGACATGTAAGTAGCACTTTGGAAAGATTTGTTTTCTTGAAAGATGAGTGTTTAATTTGACAGCTGCACTCTTAAGCATTCAATCAGTTAGATCAAAGCCACATGGGTTTTTTTGCAAACAGAAGACAGAAGTTTTTCTTAAGATAGCTCTCCTATTGTAGAAACAAGAATTGAGGAGAAAATATAAAAAACAGGTTAAGAGCTTTTAACCATAATTCCTTGAGGTGTATCACACACACACAACCATATGGAGTAAATACATATAACATCACTCAAGATGAGAACTTCAGTTTTAGTAGTACCTGTATATTATACATTATCACATTTTTCCTCCCATTATGCATGGATAGGGTAGATCGATTTTAGTGTCTCTAATTCCTGTATTTGATATGCTTTGCATACCAGAGATGGCTTGCCTATCCAGAGGGACTCAAGTTCAGAGGTCACCGTGAATGAGACATTAAACAGTTGTTAAAGAACCCACTGATGATGTTTATATAGAGATGCTCTAGGTAGGCTTTTGGCCTTAAAGAGGAGAAAATTTTTTCTAGGACTGATAGGAAGGGTAATTGTATACAAAGCCAAATTCTTCAATAGATTGAAGTTGTAAGAGGCAAACAATGTCTCAGAGTTAGTAAGCTGGAGCTGTAGAGAGGCCAAGGATCAAAAACATTTTTCCAGACCACCTAAATGTGCAGAACCACATCAGAAAAATTATGAAAATGTAACAGATCCACCATATCCAGTATTTTCACTAGTCACATAAACAAATTACCAGATACATTTAAAAATAACTGTTCTATTCTTCCCATACAGGACTGGAATTTCAGCCTCTTCAGGACTCATTATTGTTGAGGTTTATTAATTTGCCTCTCTTCTATGCTGTCTTTGACGTAAAGTCTAAGCCCACTGCCAGCAAGGTGCAGTCTGTGTTCCTAATACATTTTGTAGCCTTGTACCAGAGTGACCCCACTGATTATCCTTCTTCCACCAAATTTTTGGCAAGCCTAACAGATCACCCAGGGTCACCTTCTCTCAGTGCTGTCCACCCTGTTTTCCCATCTTATTTCTTCAGTTTTAAAACCTTTCAACTTTCCTTATGACTCAGATTAAGTTCATCTCTTCTGGACAGATGTTCCTGGAACCACCTGGGAAGCTTCTCTGATGCATAATACTTTTAAATGCATTACCTACTTCAGCACCTACATTTCTTTGCTGTCAGCCTTTAATAAATATTATTTAAGTGTTCAATAAAAGCAGAATTTTCCTCTGTTTCATTTAACATGACATTTTTAGAGGCAAGTAAAACTAGTAACTCACAATAATTCTTTTGATGTGTTAAAATTACTTGATCAACTTGTTCTTGCACCCTTCATTACGTTTATGTAAGATCCATTTCAAATTATGTTCACAAATCTGGAAATACTGAGTTTGGCTGATTTGTTTGGTTTTTTTTTTTTTTGGTCTTCTATCTATCCCTATACACTCTAAATTTCCTCCCTGTTATTTTTTTCTCAATCTAAATAACTAGGAAAAAAAATTCCAGCAAAGTATTTTTTCTTTCTAGTAGATAAACTGAGTTGACTGCTGAACATTTGTTCAAAAGGCAATAATGCTAAATGTCTTACTGCATGTCTCAGGTCTAAAATTAAGAAACTTCAGATGTGAAAGTTCATAAGAAAGAACTAGAACTGAAAAGATCAAAACCCAGTAACATGGAATAACTTATTTAAACTTTTCATAGGCTAAGGAACAGAGAAGAGGAATAAAACACATCAATATTGATAAAAGTATTCAAGTCAAAAAGGACGAGAAATTTCAAAACAAGACTGAGCCATTTATATCTAATTCCTGCTCACATCTGAGGTTAAGGCCAACTGTAACTGTTTTACAATGCATTCAGCCTCATTTAAATTAACAAACAGGCCCCCATAACTAAGGTAGGAATTTTATCCCTTGGCAAAACTCCAGTTAACTTCTTGGGGGCCAGGACGGTAATTAAGATCTTTAATTTACAGTATGTGTATCTAAGCCACTTCATCACTTGTTCTGACTTCCCTTGCCAGATTACAAATGTACAGAAAGGTGACCCTTACTTCAGATTACTTAATTATACTTCCACTAAGTTAATTTGCAAGTTTCCTACCAAATTTAGAGTTTTGAGGTATTTTGACTTGTTTGAAAAACAGAGCTCATGTGGGTTCAGAATACAGAGGGAAACACATCTCAGACATCAAAATATTACAGCAAGGACATTTCTAGTTTCTGCATTAATCCAGCATTCCATACAGCCCCCACACCTTAGGAACCCAAACCCTCCTCAGTAAGATGCAGGGATACCCCATTTTATGTCCAGTCCCAAATTACTCAATAATCCACACTGGTTCTTACATCAGAAGCCAAATGTCAATGTGTCTGACTGTAGCACAGCAACACAGCCATACTTGCTGCTGTGGGAATCCACACACAGCATAGCTAATTCATGGACAAGGGGAAAACTTAGCCTAGAGTTAGGGCTTCCGAAGGGCCACAGAGAAAGTACCATAGTACTACCAATGCTTGAGACACAGTTGCTGCAGACAACATAAGAATCAAAATTGTTTCCCTCATAGTGTAAGAATTGACGAGTGATTTTGAGGTTTTACTTGTAAGTGATGCAATTTGTGACATATTATTCCTCAAATTGCCAAATATGGTTCTTGGCTGCTTTGTACACAGAAGTTTGGCTTTCCTTGGCAAAGGCTAAATTGTGCTTGCATCAAGCCTACTGGAGTCTTAATAATAGATACCATTTCTTGAGGCCAGTGGAGCATTTCTTGAAATGCAATGTTCAAAACTTGCTACAGTGTCCTACACGGTGACTCAACAGCACTGATGTAGATTGGATAAACTACAAAAATTGTTTGATGTCTCACATTCATGTGTTGCCATCCCTCATTCAATGCACTTAGTGCAAAACTTGGCAACCGACAGTATGATTTCATGTGCCAATTATGCCTGTTTTCCAAGAAATGGGCTTCTAATTTACCTTAATTAGAGGTACCATGCTAATCACCTGAAGCTATTCCAATTTTATTTCTGTCACAGATAAAATAATTTCCATTCCTATGTCTCATTACCTACTGATTCTTCTTTGGCTTCCATTTTCTATTACAACATCAATAAGAAATTAAAAACATACCATGAACATTTCCTCTTCTACTATAGCCTACTGTAACTATAACTCCCCTTGTTGGTAAAATCATGCCACAAAAAAACAATGCATGTTTATATGGGCATTTATGCATGAGTTCATATCCATACACATACACAGAGTTTATTGTTACTTTCTTCAAACTTTAAAAGTTTGTTATGTGTTGGTTGTGTTTCAGATAAAGAACTGGTTGTGTTTCAGATAAAGAATACCTCAGAGCCTTTCTTACTGAACCCACAAGAGTGCTATGTTGATATTACTATGTCTTTATAAATACACATCCATTAACATATAAAAACACCCAACACGATTTAAAAAACAGCTGGCTAGCCTCAGGATATTACACTGAGGAAACTTAAAATGTCCTTTACTTCACTGGTGCATGTACATAAAAACAGTAGAAGGAATAAACCTATGCATTGTTAGACTAACCCAACCTAAACTTTTCCAATTTGTTCTAAATTTACAGTATCTAAACAGCCTGCAAGCATTCGTATCTGGAATTTCCTTTGAGAGTTCATACTCAGAGTCAGCACTTCCTTGCTTTCTGATAAAAAAAGCTGAACAGTTTCCATGTTCCTGGATGAAACTGTGCTCCCATTGGAATTGAGAGGAAAGTCACCAGCAACTACAAAGAGCTGGAAATAATTTTTTAGGGTTTTGTGGTTTATACCACCAACAAAGATGACCACTTCTGCTTTAGGTATTCATACTGACTGCTTTATCTCTTTTGTTGTCATAAAAGAGACTCACAGATTTTTAAAACCTTGTAGAGATTGAGATATGGAATAGGAATGCCACAAAAATATTTTCCACTGTAAGAATAAAGAAAGACCAAGAAGCAGATTCTCATTCCTGTCCAGATTTAAACTGGATAATTCTACTGGTTTTGATGTTGTAACTCCACTTTCTCATTGCTTTGACCCATATCATAGTCAGTTACATCTCAACTGCAAATGGTCCTTCTACCAAAAAATTTGACCATGGAATTCATTTTTAGATGGTCACCGCAGCTCTCCATAAAACAGCATAGGTAAGCACCTCAGAAAGGAATCCAGAGCAGCACACAGAGTAGGAAGATGTTTGCCAGCAGAGACAACAGAGGAACAACGAAGTCACAGAATTGTCCTAACTTCCATCCTTTCCCAGGGTTTGGCTTCTTACCATGGACAAAGCAGTGGAAGCTCACTTCACACAGGATTCATAGTCTAGAACATGTTCCTGAAAATGTTTTTTTATGGTCTGCATTGCTGTAACTATTGGCTGATTTCTGCAATTTATGTGGGATTTTTTTTTTCTTTAGCTTCTGAATGTTTTATTTAATATTCAATTTATACATACATATATATATGTGTGTGTGTGTGTGTTGTGTATTTATATACTTCAAACAGCTAACACTTTTAGACCAGGACCTGCTCGGTTTTGGGTACTACCAAAGAACTGATGCCACACAAGAGGAGCTGACACTAGGAAGGGAACCTCCACTACATGTTATGGCATTTGGCTGCAGTTTTGTGCAGGAGCTGGTAGTGTCATTCATTTCCAGATGAACCAAATAATAGCCTGCACTGACATTTCACCATGAAGTAAGTATAGGACATGGAATGAAAAGAATATTCTAGATCCAGGAACATTTATCTGTTTCATATATGATCAATATCCATTCTGTAATTAAAAGTCTTTCTATCCCTAAACTTCCAACTAGAACTTGGTTCCAGGTCCTCACTCATTTGATTACTAGGCAGGAAACTAGGAAAGAGATTTTAAGTTCTTCCATGATTTTTGTTTCTCAGAAATACTTTTTGAAAGTTTCATGGATGGAATAGAGAATTTTACTAAGAATTCCACATTACTTCAGTAATTCAGGCAATTCTCCTTTCTCCATAGTTCTCTATCTCGAGTTCTGTGTAGCAGACATCAATTTGCACTATCAGAAGACAGTTGCTAATCTGGCTGCTGATTTTTTCAGATACAGATCCACTTCTAATGTGGATCACTGTAATAAAGGGGTAGTCATGATTGAAGCCTATTGAAGGCCACCTTGCAGTCAGATTGCTGTCCATTTGCCCAGAGAGATTGTAGAGCCTCCATTCTGGAAGATATCCAAAAGCTGACTGGACATGGGTCTGAACAACCTGCTGCAGGTAGCCTAGATTGAGCAGGGGTGTTGGACTGGATGACCTCCAGCAGTCTCTTCCAACCTCAACCTTTCTGTGACTCTGTGATATTAGATTGGTGAAGCAGGAATCTGAAGATACGGCATGATGAAAAACAACAAAGAGCACAGTGCAGTTATTTGGCTCAATCATTATCATTTGAGAAAGAAAGTGCCAAGGCTAGTCAAACTTGCGTAGAATAAAGCAAAATCCAATTAAATAAAAATATAAAATGTATGACTAGTGGCATTTGTAATACATTTTTAATGTAGAAAACACTTTTACTATATTCTTAAAATAGCAATTTTTTCAAAGTCTGCAAAATACACTTGGAACTCAAATGGCTGGACAAATGATCAGGAATGTTTTCCAGATCATTTACTTTAATGATGAGTTTGAAACAACTTAAATGTAATCTCAGACATTCATCAAAAGCCAGCCATAATCTCTGAGGCTACTAATGTTTGCATGACATCATTGTCATTACAATCCTGTCTCTTCACTCAGTAACTAAATAAACTGAGGAAAACATGAAAAAGAGTTTTTACTAGCATCCTACTCAGGTGTAAAATTTCAAATTCCACTTCAAAATCTGGACATTAGCTCACAGGAAAATACACTAAAAAACCAAAATTCTTTCATGCAAACCTAGCCATGCAAGCATAATCAGGCATTCCTCCTCAAAGTAGTTTTACACCCCTAATTATCCTTGAAACACCAGACAAATGGATTTTTCTTTCTAAAACTGAAGCTTGTATCAGAATTTAACAGCCTCACACTTCTTCTTTTATTAATCCACACTCAAATGACTGAACATGTTTACTCAGAGTATACTGTAGGGTTTTTTTACCGAAACACAGATATTCTCATGCAATTTCCATATTTAAAAAAGTCACTTCATTATGAAATAGTGTATCACAAAAGACAGACAATTATCAAAAGGGTAAACCTTCTGTATGAAGGTATTTCTATTACTTCTTGAATTCAACATTTTCAAAACAAAAAGCAAGAGTAAAAGGAAATTCTCAGTATGATTCATCCTGAATAGTGTTGTTTCTATCCCCATATGGTATTTACAAAATTTCTCTAAGTGGCCTAAAGTCTGTGTTACAAAAGCTTTGAGAAAGAGCAACTTTTTTCTTTTTTTTTTTTTTTAATTAGATGTTAAGTACTGACCACAGAGACCCAAAGCAGCATAATGAAGTCATTTGTGCCTGGAAAATCTAGACCCAACTGACAGAAACTGCAGGTGGATGCATTTCTTCAGTGTACCTACATATACAGTTCAAATTGTCACCACAGTCTAAAAGATTTTGAAATAAAATCTGTCACATTAGTTGCCTAAAAGAAAGGGGTATAAAACCAGACAGATCATTAAAATATTTTGCAATTACCACAGTGGCTGCAGGCATCCTAAATTTTGCTGGGTAAAAGTAGAAGTAAACTAGAAGTAAAAGTAGTAGAAGTAAACTAAACTAAATTTTAGTTTACTTCTGGGTTGACAATTTAAATAAAGAAAATAAACAATTATTAGTTACTAATCTTCTTGTATGCTTATACCAAAAAATTTACTACTGAGATGTAGTGAGCTTATTTAAACTTTTTTTTTAAATACCACCAATGTAATTTTTAAAGAACTTTAAATTAATGGAAATGCTAAAAAACCCTCAGTTCTGCCTTACTCTACAAAATACAGTATGATCTTTCTATGTAAGTTAAATTTTCCAAAGCCTCTTAACATTTACTAATGACCTTTAGGACATGTATTCTGAAATTTATTAAAGTAAAAGTACAATGATTAAATAAAAATAATTCCAAATGTCTATTAATCTTGCCTAGAATGGTAGAAAACAATGAAATTTATATTTCCATCATCCATAAACATATAGATGAAACAAAGTTTAACCTGAGATTAAAATTCAAGCTTATACATGAACTGCAGAATTGTGCCTTCCTAATCACAATAACAGAAATGTAATTTCATAAAAAATCATTGCACTAGTATTATATTATTATATTATAGCATATTATTATTTCCCAAATAATGAAACATTCCACTTTGTTAAAAATACTTCTGGAAGCAACTACTGAAAGTAATTCTTAAGATGAACTTCGAAGAAAAGGAGAAGCCAAATGTGTTTTCCATATATAATGAAGTACAGTTGTTGGCAGTCAAAAACCATAAAACATAATGAGATGTCACCACCTGAAAAAAGTATCTTCCCACTCCTTAGTGGCACATTACAACTGTCTGTACATGAAAGAGTCCAGGTGACTCACTAGCAGCTGTGTGAGTGTGCCTTTGTAGCCTCCACAGGCTGTATTTTGAGAGTCATGGGCTATTGTCACTTGAAATCTAACACACTAAAAAGCATGGATAAGTCCTAAGTCTGAGTGCTTTCCTGCCTTAAAATGGGAAAGCTCTCTTGTCAAAAAGTGGAAGATGATTTTTTACAGTGCAGGCAGCTAAAAGCCATCTACAAGTCTGTACAGCAGGATCAGCTGCATGGCATGAATTTTCCATTTGTGATCACCACAGTATGTAAAATTATCTTGAGGGAGAAGGCCATCATTCATTTCACTTTTGCCATTCAACAGATGGTTATTCTAAAATTTTTCAAATAGTCTTAATATTTTGAGATTATAGTTGTTGACATCTGTAATTACAAGAAGTGTGCCAAGATGCAAACTTTTAATGGCAAAATAGGGCACAACTGTGGACACATAAAAGTAGACAACTCTTGCTAAGTGGAACTTCTCAAAGAGAATCAAAGACCTGGTATACTACTCAGGATATCACAAGCGAGAAAGAGGGAGAATTTACATGTGTTATATAGGTAGGATATTTCTAAAAGTATTGTTTTCTTGAACTTACAAATATATTCCAAGTTACATAATATAATACAGAATATGAAAAAAAACTCTAATCCTGTTGTGATCATATTTAGTTTTATAAAGAAGTTTTTAAGATGATTGAAATCTTGTGCAGATTCACCTGTATATTATTTAAATCCATATTTTAAGTCTTAATGATACTTAAATATGCCTCTTCAGTAGTTTCCTATTCCTGTGCAAAATATATGAATAGGGTGTACATATTTTTTCACTCGTAACCTTACACTTTTACAAAGAATAGGTCATCACATCTGGAATACTCTTCACTTTTCCACCCACGAAAGCAAGCAACAATAGAAAGAAAATGTGAACTGATTTAGCTTTTCACTTTCCATTTTAACTTCATTAAGTTAGGAATTTTAATCTTTCTGGTAGCTGAAATCTGAAATAAACTAATCAAAGATGCTATTTCAAGATTCCTCACCATTGCAATTTCGTAATGCAACAGTAGGCTCTACATGTGGAATTATTTCTTTCATAATATGATGATTATTTATAAACAAATTATTTAATGTTGCTTGCTGCCATTTGGGAAATAAGGACTATATCTGAAGTTCCTACAAGTGATAAACTTTGCTGTTTGTCATTTCCTCTTTAACCTGATATCTTTTGGACAGCATATATAATATATATGTATCACAATGAAAAGTTGAAATGAAAATATTTTTGTAAAAATACAAAATATTTTTTTAATCATGTTTTAATTTATTTTCTATTATGTCATTGACCAGCATGCAGATTTCTATTTACTTTTTTGACTATAATCCTACAAAATATGAAAGGCCTTAAATATGCACCACTACAAATATTCCCTCTAGTTAGCAAGTCACAGAGAGAACACAAATTTTCAACAATCTAATTTTCAGAGCACTGAGTACTTACCAATTTCTGTTAACTTTTCAAAATTGCAAATATGCAGAAATATTCTGCAGGAAAAAGATGCAACGCCACATCGCAATTTGTAACAATTGCAATTAATAAAATAATATACACTCACAAAACACTCAGACCACTAACAGAAGTATAACCAGAATTAGTTTCCTGGAACTTCTTAGCTCACAAAGGAAAAACACTAGAGAAACTAGATTAATAGCTTTCTTAAAACGTGCTTTTCCTAAGTGCATGATTTGTACAGCCAAATGAGAACTTTAAATGTAGCAAGTCAAGTAACAAACTCATTCATATTCAGTGAAATATACATAAAAAAACATTTGCATTAAGTAACTCAGGGGGTGGTTAGACTGCATCCATTAAATTCAACCCAAGTTTTAAAACAACTGTAAGTCTTATAAGGAGAAGTCTGCTATTTATATCATCACAGAAACAAAAATGAAGAACTTGAAGGCACTAAATTTAGGGCATGCCTGTACTGTGAAATGGACCATGGTGTGGTTATCCTTCAGCCAACAGAGAAACAAGGCAGTATGTCCATAGGGTTTAGCATAGAGCCACAAAGTCTTACTTATGTGAGCTCACAAGCAGTGTAGCCATGTTAGTTTGGTGTGACCTTCCAGGGAGTTAGTAAGGCTGACAAGAGGCATTAGCTCATTTACAGTGCTGGAATAAAACAGTTTAACTGCCCCAGACCACAAACTGGCTCGCTGGAACTCCACTGATGGGTTTAAGTCTGGTATGACTAAAACAAGGCTAGATCCTCCATGCACACCTACATAAATATCACAGAACCACAGATTCCCAGAATGGGTCAGTTTGGAACGGACTGCAGGGATCATGCACAGGCATGGATTCCGCACACAAGACGAAGATGCAAAGTTGTTTGTTATGCAGCCAAATTCCCCTAAATACCAGCACACAACAGGATATAACATCATATAAACAGGAAAGATGTTCACCACAGTGTCCCCCAATCACCTGGGGTAGAAAACAGATTTTGCCTATTATGGTAACAGGTAAACAATATCCTATAAGGTCACAAACTACAATTATCACTTCTCATAGGTCCAACACTGCCACAAACTCACAATCCTCTCTCTGCCCATCCCTGGTGACCTGGATGCACTCCCAGGGTCACCCACAGGCCCAGGAAAGACGCTCTCTCTCCGGCCTTCAGGGCTGATCTCTCTATCACCACATAGTGTAGCCCAACAGGGACCACTTAGGGTTATCTGGTCCAACCTCCCTGCTCAAGCAGGGTCATCCTAGAGCACATGTATCAGTAATTTTAAAGTGGAGTAGTCAGCACAGACATTCACAGTCTGTGCACCCGTGTGCAATCAAGCATCTAAAACTAGGGATATCCATAAGATTTCCCTTCCCACTATCTGAACCAGAAAGAAAGGATGAAGAGAGGGCCCCGCCTTTTTGATTACAAACCCAACTTCTCCCTTTGAAAAAGGGCCAAAGACAAGGAATGCAGCTGTGAATACACATAACAATTTACTATGAATTTCCCTCCCACCATCCCTCTGGTTTTTGAGGAAACCATCTTTTCTACCAGGTGATTATCACTGCATACTCATCCTCTGGATGGCCCCAGGCCATATAATTCCTAGCCTAATAAATTAGACAAATTCAGAGATACTAGAAGAACACATTCACTTTAGCAGTGGCATAATTTGCTGTAAAAGCATGAGTCAATCTTCAGGCAGTAAGTATGCATATCACTAGCTTAGACACATTCCCAGAATTTTCTTGGGAGTCCCTTCAGATTGAGCTGACATCTTGCTGCTGAAAATTCTCTCCAGGACCTTCACAGCAGATATGCGCAAAGCTGACACTACTTTGGAGAGGAACTTAGTGAAAGCCTCAAGAGTAATCATATCAGGAAAAGCAAATAATATGCAGCAGTTCTTTTTAAAAAGACTGATTCTATATATTTTTCCAGGAAAGACAGGGGTTACCAAAAGGCCATTGTTACTAAAAGAAGATAACAGACTATAGACAGAAAGTTCCACAGCAAGTTGATACCCCTTTCTGTGATATGGTCTCTAGAGGGAGAAAATACCAATTGCTCAAACTTACAGGTGTCAGCGTATGAAAAAATTAAATAATCTTCCACAAGAGCACTGAACAAACACTGATGCTAAGTGCATCTTCACCTAGTTCGCAGAATTCCTCATGTCAAACGGGAAGGAAATGGGTCTTCTGGGATTGAAATGCATCTGATTACGTTCAGCATTGGAATGCCAGTCCTCTTCACTACGTATTTTCAGTTTCCTTTACATTATTAATTATGTGCCAACTAAACTTGCATTAACCCTCAGAGTCATACAATATTCCTTGGAGCAGATTTATGAAGTTTGTGTCAAAGATTCATTTCAATCCATTAAACAAGTCTGGGCTGATAAGCAGTCCTGAAATCATAACACCTCTACCATACACGTGAGCTAATTTTCTTGAAAACATGCTGCCTTGCTTTCCTCTGTATTAACCGAAGGAAAACAGCTTGAAAAAACAGAAGTAAAAAGACTGTATTAGAGCTTTAGATAAAGACAAAAGATAGATCCAGCAGGGAACCCTAAACTGGTCCCGGAGAAGAAAAGTTGGTATCTTCCTATAGGTGGTCCTGTCGGTGGAAGAGATAGCAATAGAGGAAAAAATGGGAAAAGGTTGATTATGGTCGAAGCAATGGCTAGCAGCAGAAGCTCCTGGCATCAGCTGTTTCAGGGGAAGAAGAGCTCTGTACTTTTTCTTTCCTTTATACTCTCCTGAATGGTTAACACATAATATACATAAGCACCAAGGTTTGATCCAAGTTATTAAGACCTTCCTGAGCAGCCATGCAGAAGGTGAGAATGCCTGGACCAACTAATCCTTGAAATCTAAAACCAAATTCTCTACTAAAAACACCCACATTTTTCTCAGTAACTAAATAAGAATCCAAAAATGAACATACATGAGCTCCTAAAGAGACAAACAGTAGAGAGAATGTCAGTTTTTCCTGATACTTCTGCCTAATTCAGGGTTTGGATACCCAAATGCTTAGCTGTATGTGTTCCTTCTTTACAGGGTGGAACTGGGCTCCCAAACCAGGAGCACTGGTGAAGCTCAGTCCATTCATTTAGGATACAAGAGGAAGTCAACAGTGAAATGTCGAGACAGGCAACATAATCAAGACCCAGCAATTAATGTGGAAGATGAACATATAGAATATAAATAAAACACTACATCAAAAGAACCTTACCTCTGCTGGATAGTTAAGAAGAGAGAGGTGGTACATTCTCTAAGCGTTTCAGAAAGTAAACAATGGAAAACAAGGAACGTGTCCTGTGGTATTTCAGAGGCTAGAAAAGTCTGGGGTCTTGTTTGCTACCAAAGTTTGCAGGTAAGTTCTTAATTTTATCCTTACACACCTAAAACTGTCAAGTTAATTGGCAGATACAGAGATGTGCATGAAAACTTACGAAAATCAGTTCCATTCACCTCTGTGAAATATTTACACAGAAAATAACTACAAAAATCTTTCTTCAGACTTTCAAGATGTTAACATTTTCTTGAATAGGTTCTGAGAAAAACCCTATTGTATATGCACCTTTCCACAAGAAGCTGTGTTAGAGGTTTTGGGTTCCCCATTTAATATGTTATATAACATCCTGACTGTGGCTCTAGGTATTACTCCAGTAGGCTTTGCTAATATTTGTTATCATTTCATGACAGCCTCCAGACACGACACGGCTCCAAATAAAACAGATGGCTGTTTCCACTAATGTCAGTCAGAGCAAGGTCCACTGTTTTGATCCAGTACTTTGAGCACACAAAACACAAAAACACACTTACTTATATTTTAAAATCACTGTCAAATTAAGTACAACTACAATGACTAACCTTTAAACAAAGTTCTGTATTTAGAAATAGATCCTGTCTCCAAATATCAAGATTTTTCACCATACATACTGTATAATGTCCTAGTTAGGCCAATCAAACCCCCAGTTCTTGGCCTGAGAAGCAGACTCCACAACCAAATAAAACAGCACTGGGGATCTGTTACAAATATTTCAGGAAAAATTTTCAAACCCAGAGTTTTCAGTCCTGTGACTATATTTTATATCATAAAGGACTGAGATTCTTTTTATAATTAATTAAGCTATTTTCCAGTTTTTCTCTAAGTTTTAACAGGTATTTGAAAATGGCTCTGGTATAAATTAATAATATGCTATATCTTTTAAAAATAAAATACTTACTAAAACAATTTCCTTCCCAGAACACTGAGACTTAAAAATATATTTTTATAAGTCTGGAAAACTGCATCCACTCACAAAAGTATGTGTGACACTAAAATTACTGTTAGTCCATCCTTATGTGCAGTGATCAAGAAAATCCTTTGTATCTTACATGCAAACAACAACATGAGAATCCACTGCTGCATAAAACAAATTTTCTCCCATACAGGTACCAGAGCAAATTCTTTTTCTGTTTAATTAATTTTGCTATTTTTTTATGTCATTATTGTTATCAAGTTAATATTTAATTTTTAATTAATTATTATTTCTAATTCTTGGTGAAATGTATTACATTTCTAATGTCATTGTCTTGCAAATACAAAGCATATCTCTTTTTTATTCACCTTGTATTTACTGATGTTTTTTAGTATTTTTTCATTATCCTTTCTTGTTTTAAGAATTTTCCATTTTATAAAAATAAATGTTCATTCTACCCTTTCCTGCAACTTAAAAGCGTTGCACTAAAATTGTGTGAGAATACTCAAATTTTGGGTTTTTTTTTTTCTTTCCTTCTTGATTCTGTTCTACTTTTATACCTTTTTTTTTTTTTTTTTTTTTTTTGGTTATGTTTGGTGACTTTAATTGTATATAACTATTTTGCATAATGGTTTAGTACTCTGGTGGGAAAAATTGCTATGACTTCTTTTGATTAATTTTTACTCAAATCACTGTCAAATATATTCCAAAGAACAAGCTTTTGATCTTGGTATTTTTTTCTCTGTAGTTTTGCCTGAGTAAGATTTCTCCTTTAGGTCATAGACAGATCAGAAACAGGGAGAAATCTTTTCACATTTTTACCTAGTAGATGTATTTCCTTCAGGAACAAAAGAGTTTTTGAAAGAAACAAATAATCTTTTCTCCTCTTCTTTTTTCCAAGTGCCAGCACAAAGTCAAGACCATTCAACTGCTAAGGTTTGACAGGCATGCTCAGTGCTGCTCATGCTCAGCCACCTTCCAAAGGTACCTTTTGAATAAACATAAGCAACCAGATTAATAACATGTTCCATCCATAAATGTAGGGTAGGATGGTGCAATTAGCCTTCTGAGAATCTAGTATTGCATATGGGAGAACATAAAGTATAACTATTTTGGCATGTAAATACCTAGACACTAATGGCATAAGCTCACACAAGTAAGAATTGTACCCATAAAGCAAATCCTTTGCCTTGGTTCTTATTTCATTTGAAAAAGTCAGAACTTAAAGGAGCTGTAAGACTGATGGGTCACTTTGAAACAGCACATCCTTGAGTTGCCACCATTCCTACAAAATTTAGTCCACTACGAATATTATATTGCCCTACCCAGCTAATAAAGAAACTTTTTAAGAGACTCAGACTGATGTATGTTAAAATTGAGAGGAAAGCTTCCTAAAGACTTTAAACTCATCCTTGTCCCCAAAAGCATGAGTTTCACAGCACTTTGCATGAAGATATGTAATACCCAAAAAGATAAAATAAAAACCACTTGTGAAGATCTATCTGTATTTTTCATGAAAGGTTATCTTTTACACATTTATGAGTACAGATCTCAGATCTGTATAGGAATGATCAGCAAGAGTTTCAATAAAGAATCTGAGATTCTTCTTTCTCTGCTTTTGGTGAGGTTACTACCTTGGCTAAATAATGCTTCTTTTCTAGCATGAAATTTCATGTCTGTAATCCTTACAGTTTCTTTACTTATTTTTACCTTTATTTCTCCACAGCATTTTCTACTTTTGTCTTCTTTTGCTTTTCACCTACTGCAGTGCTTCCTTGTCAGTTGATATATTCCTCTTCTGTTCTCCTTCCTTTGCCTCAGAGGCCCAGTCTCACACATTAACTTACTTCCTTTATTCTCTCCATTACCTATTAACATATCAATGTCATCTGACTTTTCCTCCTTCCAGGGTAAACACTCCTTAGTTTCTGTGTCCTTAAAAGGCCTGCTGTTGTCCACATTTCTTTCTCCAGTTACAGATCACCTCTCATTTACTTAATAACAAAGCATGCACTGTTTGCAGTCAGGTTTGGTGAAGTTTTTCTGCAGTCCTCTTGTCTATCATGCCTTTTGCCCCTGAATTTGCCCATGAAACGATTGCTGACATTCTTTCCAATGATCTGTTCCTAGACATAACTGACAATAAATGTTTCATCTGTACTTGCTTCCATCAAGCTGATAATGCTTTTCTTGGATTTTAGATATCTCTTGGATTCTATGCTTCTTCTCTGTCTTGATTATCTTTTATAAGTCCCTCAGAAGAGATCCCTATTTCACAGTCAGCTCTCAACAACATTCCACAGAAGTCTGTCCTTACTTTTCTCTTTTCCCCACTTACATATTAACTTTAGATAATGTCAAGCCACTATTTCTCTAACCGTGACTCACAGTTAAACCTCTCTTCCAGACCAATCTCCATACCAGGCTAGTGATTCACCATTATTTCAACTCCAATAAGATTAGAACAAGGATCCTTATTTCTCTTTCACTGCAATTTTTCCTCAAACCTTCTCCATCATTGTAGTCAGTAACTTGTCACAGGGACACGTAAAATGGAGATTATCTGCAACTTCAGTTTCCTTCTACATTGTCACCTCTAGGTTATGTGCTAGTCCTAAAAATATTTTCTGCTTAAGATCTCAAGGATTTGGTCTTCCACATTAATTTAAACAGCTAAAACATTTATCTAGGTCTAGGACTAGACCTGCAATCCTGTCATTTTACCTCAGCTGGTTAATTGCTTTTATCCTTCCTTTCTTTCACCACTGTCACACCTTTATTCAAAAAAAACCCTGTGACTATGCCCACCTTCCCTTCATTTTTTCACTGCATCAGACCTAAGCTAATAATTTTCACTACCAAATTTCCAAAGTTTGTTCCTGCATAAAGCTTTGAGCATCTTGCTTACAGGAGCACAATTCCTCTGTGTCAGACATAAATGCAACAAATAATTCCTTAGCCTGCCCTTACATTCAAAATAATCAAATATTTGTGGAATGCTGCAAAATGTTAATTAGTACTACATCAATGCATTTTTACTTGCATGGATAGAAATTTGAAATTCAAAACTAAATTGATAGGTAGCTTGGTAAAACCAATAAGATGATGCTTGAGTGCCAAAAAAATTACTTCTAAGAAGTTTATAAACACAATTATAATAATCTTTGGGGTTTCCTGTCAGGGTAGTATAAAATAAGAGAATGTAAGGTATATTGTTAGTCTTCCAATGTATTAAATCTTGAAGGTCATTAAGAGCAAATGTCCATGTTTGATAGAGTTTTTTCACAGAATGACCAAAACCTCCATACAGACTTACAGATAGAGAAATTCTTACATATTTACTCTGAGCAACATAAAGAAGACTCACAGGCAAGTGGATTTAAAAATTCAGAGACAAATATTATTCTTTAATATCTCAATTTTTAAAATTGAAGAGATTTACTATTTTCCAAACATTTCATATATAGCTATACAAAACATATAGTCTTTATATAATCTCGCAGTTAAAAAAAGGACCACATTACATCAGCAATAATAATATTACTTACATGTCTTCAAAATATAGCTCAAAATGGACATTCAATAAAAATTGCTAATACCAAACACAGATTAAGTTTCTTTGGAATATGGAAGATTTAGCTTTGGGCATGCCGAATGCAGGACTGATGTGAAATTCCACTACTCACAATTGCCCACACATTGACCATAGAATTTCTCCACAAGACAATCTATAATAAGTGAGGGTAAGCAATCTGAATGCTGTGACAAGCAAATACACAATGAAAGCTCATGAAGACATTTTTGAAAATATATATGTTCTTACCTTGTTGCAAACTCTCTGGCTCATCTGTGGGAGGTTTATAAAATGCGCTAGTGCTTGTCCAAAAGAAATACATCCTTAACAAATGTCTAGAATTCAGTTAAAATAGGCAATTCTGTCCACTTTCTTTTCCCTGTGGCTTCCTATGTTTTCTTTCCCTTGCTACACCTTTCTTACCTACATTTAATTCACTGTTATCCTTCCGTCCCACTTCCAACCCACTCCACTTCTGACTTGGCACCCATGCAGTTTCCAAAGCAGTTTCTATGCACAGTTTCCTTGCAGATCCAAAGCTATGCAGAAGCCTAGATGGTGACTGTACTTCTGGAAACACCACTGCCTTGTCAATAATCTTGACAAGCATGCAACACTTGACAAATAGCAATTTCTTAAGAAAGCTGGCAACTTGAAAGTTTTACTTTATCATACTTTCTGCAGAGAAAATCATTAAAAATCAAGCCAACAAAGATGGAAGCAACATTTTGGTTTTGCTGCAAATATTTTTATGACTGATCTTGTTCTCTTATTTGATATAAGGCAAAGAACAAAATTAGAGAGTGTTGATTACATCAGGCTACCACTCATTAGTCATCTTCAGCATCCACATCCATTAATATGAGACAGAGACACATGAACAATTCTGCAAATATTTCGCTTTCTGAAACATTCGTTTGCAGGACATCTTTTAAAAACCTGCTACTGAGCTGGTAGGCTTCATTAACAGTCCCTGAAGCAGTTACAATATTGCACCTTTGTATCACTGGCAAGTGATTTTCAATATGGACGGTAATAATCAGGAGCTGTATTGTTAACTAAGCCAATATAGACTTTCTTTTCAAACTGTATGTGGGAGCATTTGCATTGACTTACAAAAGTAAGCCAGAAATGGCATATTATCATTGCTGAATTTCCAAAGCAAAGTAGTATTAGTAGCTCAGCTGAAGCCACCTACCAATAACAGATTCCGTGAAATTACAGTGGGGCCGTCCTTTGGATAAGGACACATGGAAATCAGAAAGTTCTGTCAACAGTTCCACAAGATTTAATTATCCACACATGGTATCAGACCTAGCTCTGCAAAAAATATTTTTTCAGCTGTACTGACAGGAAAAGATTGCTGCTTAATTTTACTCGTATTTAGAAATATTCAAACATGTAAAAGCACAAAAAGATCATTAATTTGCTTTCATTTACTTCAATCCCACAAAAGACTTCTTTGCCATTATCCATCAGAAAAAAGGTTTTCATTTTGCTCAAAGAATTAATTAACTTTTATAAAATATCTGCATTTCTTTAATAGTATGAGGGAATAAATGTCTTCAATGACAAGTGACAATGTTTATAGCATCACAATTATAAGCAGACTATAACGGCAGGCACAAATGGTTCAAGGTACTGAATACTAGTTAGACCTGAAGATTTCTTCAGAATAAGATGGCAAATTATAGATTTTCTGATGATTTCTGCAAGTGTGTGTACATACAGAAAGTCTTACTTATTCATGTACCACACAACAGTGATGTGAATTCAAAATCAAAAAGGGATAATTTACTCTCTCATCAACACTAATATACAGACCATACCATCCAAGAATCAATTGTGAAATCAACCTCCTGCGAGGTAATAGTTGGTTTCAGATTCACATTATGAATTTTGGAAATAAATGAAACCAAGAGCTGATTTTTCTGAATTCTTTATCAAGCAAACTTGCAATAAATTCAAATATGCTGTCAAATTTTAGCTTGCAAATTCAATGATCAGTGTTGATCTAGAAACAACCTTTCAGTTTTGTAGCCTCATCAACTATGGTTTTCTAAACAGCAAATGACAGAAAAAAAAAGAAAAGAAAATAACCCTAATTGGCGCTAAGACTTCACTAGTCTGTCTTTATTCTCATATTGTTAGGGAAGTAGGGGTATAAGAAAAAATGAGCTGGTTTATATGCTTACATAAATAACCACAAAATTACCAACAGCTCACTCCTAACTGCCCTTGAGGCCACTTTGTGTGTCAGAATTAAACACTAATAATCCAGTGTACTTCTTTGTTTCTTTCTTTGTGATGCCTTCCCCCCCCCAGAAAAAAAAAATTGAGCAGTGTAGACCCTTGTCAGGTTTACTGCAAATATACAGCATAATGCAGAGAACTGAAAAAGTGTCTTCTCAGAAAGCAATGAAAGATACTTCATGAAAACATTATATCCTTGCTATGGTTTTAGCAGCTATTTCATGATACTGTAGTATTTTTCAAGAGAGACAAGAGCAAGCAAACAAAAAGTGCAAAGAATACTTTTGCTCACTTTTTACTTTAAAAATATGAAAACTTTTTTCTTGACAGCTGAGAAAACATGTGTTAATAATTTGTCCAAAAAGAAAAAGAAGTCAGAAATTAGTAAACAAATGACACTCTAAAATGAAAACATCCACAAAACTCTGGTATGATTCAACCCTAATAGCTGTTTATGGCAACATGCTTTTTCTGTTTTTTCTTCATTTGTTTCCAATTAAAACATTTTTTTTTTGCTATTGCAGGATTTGCATTTTATAAAAAGAAGATATTAGACTGCATCCAATGAAGAATAAATATATAGCACCCAGATTAATGAAAAGAGAATAAAAAGGCTACTTTGCTGGTTTGTCATGGCTAAATTTCAATTTGCCACCCCTGATATAAATATATTAACATAAACCACTAAGACTTTTTAAAGTGCATTGGCATATGAGGAATACATGGAAGGCATTGAAATCATCAGCAACAGAAGAGATTTTTAAACAAAGGAGCTGTACTACTGGAAGTAGTATCATTCTTAAGAAAGAGACAACAAAAAGAAACTCTGCTCTAATGAGAAGGTAACTGAAGCGATTCACTTCCATACTAGGAAAACATAATTCAAATCAACATTACCCCACAGCATTTTGGCACACAAATGTCTTTCAACTTCAAAGTTTGGAAAAATTCTGTGGTTTGGCAATAGAGCAGCCTAAGGGTGCAACTGTATACAGTATTGTGAAGTAAAACTGTGTTCTTTCAGAAGAATGCAACTATACCAATTAATGTAAAGAGTTTATTTATTTTTAAAGATATTGCAAGATGTGTGATGAAATATTCTGATCTTTCACTGCTTTACCACAATCCAGGAGCCAAACCTGCCTCCATAATTATAAACTGAGTTGTAAACTCTGATCTTCTTCACTGAAATAGAAGAAACCAGTTTACCAAAGTACACCTAAAAATAAGACTGTGACCTGTGAGACTGTTTCATGTGGAATTATTATGTATGCAGTATCACCTTTTTCTATAATGTCTCCTTCCCATATGACCGGCTGTCACAAGCTTAGCCATGCTTAGCAGAGTTAAACAAAGAACACATCTATAAACAGAGAGCATTAGTCTCATTCAAGCCATAGTGTCTTCCTGAAACTGTCCCTCCCAGGAAACTCTTGGGCCACACATGATACATCCTATTTAGGAGCTGTTTGTTATTGGTGGACTATCCCAGACTGCCAACGTACTATGACCACCCATTGTGGGTTTGCTTGAGGAATGCAACTCAGGCCATTCGACAGCAACAGTATGAGTCTCCATGAGTTGAGTTAAATGACTAAAAGCTCAAATAGTGAATAAAAGATCCAACAAATGAATAAATGGTAACTAAATAACTGACTTAAGAGCAGCTTCCAATTCCATCTTCAAAAAGGACCTGTAAGCTAGAAGCCTAAATCACTTGAGTGTTTTTATATCCTGCTATTTAGTCCATAAGCCAGCATCTGTAGCAGATACCTTACACTCTTATGTATAAAAGCCTGGAAAAGCACAAAAACTTCTGATTCATTAATATGGGCTGCCTGTTTTTGCAATCCACTTATATTTCCAGACTCCAATATCACTATTAATAAAGAGTTACTGTTGTCTTGCGAGCATCTCAGTCATGAATATTGTTGTACAATCCAGCTACACTCCAACAGAATATTGTTCCCACCAACTACTGTATAAATCTCAGTCATCTTGCTGTTCTCTTAGTTTTAACTGTAGCAGAATTTATTTTTACTTTCAAATCTTTCCAATTTTTAAATCTAGAAATTTGTAACTTAGAAGCATGGTAGAAATTAAAATGAAAGGTTGCACATTGGGCATGGTTTGAATATTGTCCATTAATGACCTGTAACTTAAATTTAGCTCTTAGGAAGCCCTTCATTCTACATCTTGACTATAACTCTGACAGACCTTCTCATTTGTTCTCCTTTTGAACTGTAAGGCTATACTTTGTGTCCATCAGGCACGAACCAGCAAACATTTAATAAATCAAATAATGTCAGAAATAAAGACTAAGTTGAAAGGCACTTTGCCATCTAATATATAACTTCCTACTAAATTAAACTAAGTGATTTTCAATACTGTTTTTTATATTTTACTCACTGGCACCACTTCTTTGAAACCACTGCACATTAAAACTCTCAAAATAACTCAGTGGAACAGGAAGTGTTTACAGAAGTGGGACCTTTAAAACTATGACAGTTTTTCACTCCAGCTGTAAGCACTATGACAGGCTGGCCAGCTGTACTGATGTCAATCAAATGGATTTCAGATCTGATATCATACAGTTCATTTACAAAAGTCTTCACTGAAATAAATAAAAATCTCTGGCTTCTTTAGAGTTTCCCATGCAGCGTAATAGGTTAACAAAAAACCCTTTCCTCTTCTAGCATAAGTCTTAACTATACAATTTAACAAATATATTAACATTTGTTTTCTTTAACTTGCTCCTGGAGAACAGCCTCTTTTCCTTCAGACTCCATCACATTCTCTTTTGTTCGCATTTCCTTTTTAAAGAGGCCAGAAATGCTAGCTCTAGCTAATTGTATTACCTCTCCTTACATGCAAACAAGAGATAATATGACTCATTTCACTGTACAAAACTCCATCACACTGGTCAATTTTAATATATTAGTTACATATTAAGCATATTTTCCTGGAAGTTTAATAATGATTTTTCCTTTTAAAATAACATATGTGAAAGATTTCTGCCGTTCTAACACACACCACGGTTCCGTAATACACAACCTGACTTAGATAACAAGGGGTTTTATTAATTCAGCATTGCTTCCATTTCCTAAAGGTTCTATTTTCCTCTGGATGGTACTCATCCTCTGTGGCTGAGAGATTTGCAATGTCTCAGTGTGCCTGGATGATATAGCCTGGGATTCAAAATACATTTTGTTCATTAATTATTCCACCCTATATCTATATGCCTACAGAAAGAAACTTCATTTTATTGCTGGGTTATCCACCTTTTTCTAGAAAATATTTGTCAGATAGCAAATCCTAAAGACAAACCCTGGTCTTAAATTACATATTGCATATTTAAATATTTTCAAGAGAAAAGGATACTCTGTTTAAAAATAATAAAGGCATATAACTCACACTTAAAGAAAAAGTGGAATCATATTTATTTCATACGGACCTTTGTATCTTGAAATATTGCATTTACCTTTCATGAAGGACCTTATTACTTATAAGATGTTTTAAACCTCTGTGTCCATATTCAAAGTAAAAGTAACAGGAGCTGTTCAAGTCATGGGATAGCAATGCTTGCATAACACTTGGTAAGTCAGCGGGAAAACTAGCTAAACATGCCAGACTAGCAGCTTCCCAATGGAGAGTGTATCATATTCTGCAGTGCAAACAAAACATTCTGAAGTTGAGTCATTCATAGACAGAATTTGTTCCAACCTTCAAATATAGAGTAATTCTGAAGTTTGGAAAGAGAAGGCACTTGAAATGAAAAACACTTCTCTCAGTAAGTACCATAGCTGCTTACATAAATTATTGATGGAAAAAACTCAAAAGTATGATTTCAGAGGTGATGCCAACATGTCAGGTGCTAGCTGGAACCTATTTAAAATGTTCAGAACACATCTAGATTAGAAGCAAATTCAAAGTTAGTCCATGCTCATATTTCACACTAAAAAACAGGTATTCTGCAAGGCAAAGAAGGGATTTCAGAAATCCTTACAAATTCTGTAATGAACCTCAGCTTGTGTCCCTCATTAGGTACTTTTTTTAACCTTAAGATGAGTACTATAGATATTTCTCTAAAACAGCCCAATTAAAAAATGATTTGTCTAAAACACCACTTTTTTGTAACTATTATTTCTTGGCATGACAGGCATTTATAGGAATCTATTGTTATAACATGTATTCCTACAGATTTTTGGACTGCTTCTCAAGCAAAACAAAAAAATTTCTCAATTTTGTATCAAACTCCATACTAAAGCTTTCCTGAAAATAGAATGGAAGGAATCCAACTTCTAGTTAGAATCTCAGGAGAAAACGTTATGTGCTCCAGATACAATAAAATGCTGCCATGTATAGAGTGACTTTTAGTGTACAGTACATCTTCTTGGAAGTTCTCAAGATTTGTCTGATGGTTCTATGTGTATTACTCCTAAGGAATTCTAATAGAAATATGTACCCTTGAAAGGGTAGCATTTATGTCACACTCTTTGTATAAACTTTAATCTTGCTATATGCCTTTTCTTAGAATGATAGCTCTACAATTTCTGTTTCCCTTTTTTTTATTATTATACTATTTATTATATTTGGCATCATACACTTATTTGAAAAATTCTTTAGTATAGGAAGGTTAGCTAAAATCTGATAACAGGAATCAGATGTTTCTTTTAACTACTACAGACTTCTCACCCTCAGTGTTCTGTCCAAATTCAAAGTGGGTAATTCAATTACTCTGCTCTATGAAGGCTCCTATACTACACTCATCATCCTGTCTCAAACCTAGAATTTTAATTGTGAAAACCATAATCTCATTTTGCAATGGCACATGTTACATTTCAGCATGATGTGTTTCAAACCAGTGAAGACCAACTGGTGACTTTGCAGGCCCACTGCTGAGACAGAGCTAATAAAGGCTAATGGACTCAAACTGCCTACACGCGACCTGCATTTGTACAAGCAATCCCCTGCCTAAAATAAAAGGTTTAATATTATATATAATTTTTCATTGCTTTCGGTATGCCAGACCATACAGAACCAGGGGAAAAAATAGTATGGAAAGGCTGGCTTTCAAAACTTTTGAACTGCCACAGCTATTCAGGAATAATTCTCCCTGTGGAGTCCATCACTCACCCTGGGAAATATGCTATCAGCATATCAATAATTTTTCTTTTAACATTTTTACCAGTGAAGAACATTTCATATTGATAGTAGATCTACTAATTTTCACCTTTTCCATGAAGTTTCTGAATACTAAAATATCTTCAGCAAATTTCAACATTCTGAAAGGTCCCTCTTTTTTATTTTTTCCAACGCTTAAAAGGAGAGAAAACCCAAAACACAAACCGACAAAACACTCAAAGATGAGTGAAAACAGAACTGCAAAATGGAAGACAGAGAAGAAGGAGGTTCCTTAAATCTTTAGATGATCCATAGAGTTTATATCTGAGAAAGATGTATTTGACAGACTTGTGCTACAACTCAGGAAACTTCCTATCACCTAATTACAATGCAGGGTCTATTCCTAAAAAATACTGTTGAGTTTATGGCCATGAGTTATGAATATATATTGTGAGACCATAGATGATTCTGTCTTGACTGAAAGCAAGGGAGAAAAAAACCTCTATTTCAGCTGAATATACAAATTTATAATTTGAGATTTAAAACTATGAGCACTGTATCTGCTTTTGGATACACTAATAAAAAGCCTTTGCCAGAAATTTATCTTGGCATAACAGTGAGAAACAAGATTCATATTTCACTAGTCAATTTTTAAGACCTGTGTTAGTAAAAGTTGCACAACAAAGTAATTATATTTTCCACTTGTTTCAAAATTTCATATTTAATTAAATTGTTAAATTCCAAAGTAAAGAAAAAAACATATTATAAATGTATTAATAAAAAACTGTTCTCTCTAATCAAATGTCTGTAGAAGTAAAAAGCCAACTTTTTTAAAAAAAGTTTTTCTGGCACTATCAATTCAATGTAGAATTTCACAGCTTTCAAACTTTATCAGAAAAGTGCTTCTTTCATTAGTTTTAAGTGCATTTTTAATGTGTCTAGGTATAATGGATATGGTACACATAGATGATAAATATATACACCTATTCTGACAAATATGGGTAGAGAACAATTCCAGATATTTCTTCAGGGTTTAGCTATCCTTGTTTCTCAAAGTGTCTGCATCACAGCAGTTGTACTTCCCTTGAGCAAGTTCAGTAATTTTCTAAATGGATGCTTGAGTTCCAACTTGTTAATAAGCAAAAGGCTTCACTTTGTCCCAAAAATTCTAGATAAAAACATAGCCCTTTCTTCTTTAAGCATTTTTGATACAAAAATAATTCCTTCACTTTAGAAAGCCGCAAGATAGAGGCCTCATGAGAGGAAAGTCTATAGAGTCATGCCAAGAGAAAAACTGGCTTGTAAAATAATTTTTATCTTAAATAAAATTGTATTCAGTAATCCATAATAATGAATAAATAGATTTCAACATATTATTGGGATTCAGAAGAGACCACTAAATGATAAGATTTGACGTGTCTGCATTAGCTGTAAGAAAACTTGAATAATCTGAACACTGTGAGACAGTTTTAATTCTTGCGAGCATTGGCTCTGAAACAGATTCAGAAAGACAAAAGGAAAGAAATAAAAATCCTGTTTCCATTTGTAATCTTTGTGACGTGTCCCTGAAAGTGGTTTTGGAGCTGAAAACCTCTGGCATTTCAGGCAAATGACAGTCTCATCTTTATTCAACTCATGGTGAGCACAGGAAATAGAATAAAATAGAATAATTATGCTATGTTATGCCTGGAGTTATGCCTAAGAAGCTATGACCTAGTTTGAGGGGTCCTTAGAGCAGCCATCTGCAGGGTGCAGGTCCCAGGCCCACCAAGAAAACCAGGTCAGAAGTGGACACAGCTCAGATGGGACTGAAGGGCCCAGACTGAGCTGAGACACATCCCCTGGGTCCTTGGCATGCGGTTTGAGGCTCCAGGGAATGCCACTCCCAGCCATGAAAGGCCTGCACTCCCAGGACCCTGGCAGGAGCAGACCTGCACAACTCATAAGCTTTCCTTTAGACAATGATGGCTGACCACTTTGAAGAAGAGTATTGGGCCAATGGACCTTTGCTCTGATGAGCACTGCTGTTCTCAAGCTCTCTTGTTTTAGCATTTTTTTCCACAGAAAACAGGTCAGGCATTTCTAAAATTGTTTACAGGGAGAAAAAAAAAATCCACAGGGAAATGAACAGGTATTGCTCACCTCAAAAACATTTGCAACCATTCAGTTCAGGAGCACACCCTGCTTCAGACTGAGCACTTTGTCTTTGAGCCTTGCGAGTGTCAGAGATGCAGGGGTTTGATATCCTGTGGAAACCCAGCTGAACTTGATGAACACAGACTAAAAAACCACACTTCACAAATGCTATTCGCAATTTGGTCAGTCATTCAAATCATCATGAGATGATCCACAGCGCTCACACCCATCAGAAGGTCCATGCCTTCTTCCCACAAAGGGACACAGCCAACACCTAGGCTGGAACATGATTAGCCATTCAGTCCCTTCTACTTATGCAGGGCTGGGAAGAAATCTGAGAGATTTCCTCAGCATGTACTGCTAGGGAAAGGAGGAGATAGAAAGAATAAAATTCAAATTTGAATTTGAATTATAAATTGAATTAGAATTACAATTAAATAGCATAGGACAGAATTCAACAGGAAGAGACCTACAAGGAACATCTCATTCAACTCCCTGATCATTTCAGGGCTGACCAAAAATTAAAGCATGGTATTAAAGCATGGTACATTGACCAGAAAGCCTGTTCCAGAGGATGTTTCACCATCCCCTCTGTAAAAAAATGTTTCATCACATCAATGCTAAACCTCCTCTAATGGATGTATCTTTGAGCTGTTCCCACATGGCATGTCACTGGACACTAGGGAAAAGAGATCAGCACCTCACTCTTCATGTTCCCTTCTCATGAAGCTGTGGAGAGCCATGAGGTCACTGCTCAGCCTCTTTTCTCCAAACTAGACAAGCTCAAAGTCCTTAGCTGCTCCTCATAGGATTTGAAGGCCTGCTGTGATGGAGTGACTGCAATGGTTCACAAGGGAAAACTGAAAACTTGTCATCCACCTAGACTTGTGTGAAGACCTTTGACAAGGGCCCACATGACATCCTTATCTCCCAGCTAGAGATAGATTTTAAGGGTGGATTTGAAGTTGGATAAGGAACTGGCTGGATGGGCACAGCCAGACTGTTGTAGGTCTATGGTGGTGGCCAATAATGACAGCTGTCCCTCAGGGCTCCATCTTGGGACTGGTGGTCTCTAATGTCTTTGTCATTCAAAAGTCAGTGGGATTGACTGCACCCTCAGCAAGTCTGTAAGATGATCTGAAGCTGAGTGGTGCCATCGACACAACAGAAGGAAGGGATGCCATCCAGGGGGACCTGGATAAACTTGAGAAGTGGGCCTGTGAGAACCTCATGAGGTTCAGTAAGTCCAAGCGCGAGGTGCTGCACGTGGGTCAGAGCAATTCCAGCCATGAGACTGTGAGAACTAATTGAGAGCAGCCCTGCAGAGGAGGACTTGAGAGCTCTTGTGGATGAGAAGCTGAACATGAGACAAGAGTGTGCACTCACAGCCCAGAAGGCCAGCCACATCCTGGGCTATGCATAAGAAGCATGGCAAGCAGGTCAAGGGACATGATTCTCCACCTTCCCTCTGCTCTCAAGGAGACCTAACCTGGGATAATGCATCCAGCTCTGGGGTTCTCAGCACAAGAAAGATGTGGACCTGTTGGAGCATGTCCACAAAATGATCTGCGGAGTGGAGCACCTAAGACAAGCTGAGAGAGCTGGGGTTGTTCATCCTGGAGAAAAGGTGGCTCCAGGAATATCTTATTGTGGACTTTCAGCACTTAAAGTGTTTTACAGAAAAGGAGAGCGACCCTTTACACAGGCAGATAGTGATAGGACGTGGGGGGATGGTTTTAAATTAAAAGAGAGATTTAGATTAGATGTTTGGAAGAAATACTTTACTCAGAGAGTCATGAAGCAATGGCACAGGAAGGTCGCCCAGGAAGGTTGTGGATGCCCCATCCCTGGAAGGGTTAAAGCATCCCTGAGCAGCCAGGTCTAATGGGTGGCAACTCTGACCATGGCAGAGTGATTGGAAATAGACTGTATTTAATGTCCCTTCCACCCCAAGACATTCTATTATTCAGGTTAAAGAATGACACACATATCACATTGACATTTTAAAAGAGTCTTCATAATTGCCATTCTTCTTTCTCCAGATCTAGCTTCTCTCTGCAATGAACAGTGTTACCTGGTTAAAGAAGAAAAAGGCAGTGGCAGAGTCAGTTTGCTTCTCTCCAGATGTTAGCAGAGGAGCAGAAATGAAGGTATTAAATGTTGGAATAAGTCCCATATTTGTGTTTGTTTCTGGTGTGGTATGATATGGTATGGCATGGCATGGCAGGACATATCAGCAGGGAAGTTATCTATTTCTTTCAATAAATGTTCTTACATGAGTAAATAACTAGTTGTATAAAATACAGCTACAGTTTTGTAAAAAACCATGTCACAGTGTGTGTCAGCAACTACAATATCGCAGACAGATACATTGTGAATGATTTATGAAAAAGCATAGATTAAAAAGTCCCTTCAGGTGACAATATCAGCATTTTAATGCATGCATTACCATAATGTTTAAACATTTCAAACACCACTCTTCAGAAGCACAGCAGCAAGGAACAGTGGTGATTGCAGATGTTGAATATTTCTATGAGATTGGAAAAAGGGGCACAGGATCCCCTTATCAACGTGCACTTTTCCCTGCCTACTCCAGCACACATCACAGCCCTGAAAGCAAGAAGGCAAAGCAAAAGTCCCCCCAGCTGCCAGATCAGCTCACAAGAAAAACTTGCTACAGAGTGAAGAATCAAGCAATTCTGAGCCTGCTGTACTTCATGCAGTGGACTGGAAGAAAAGAGGCACAATAGGCAGCTTTAAAGAATTTCTGCTTCCTGCCTTTCCCCTTTATGCTGAACACAGTTAAGATACAGCCAGGAGCTGGGCCAAGATGTTTGGTGTGGCTATATCATACTCCATCAGTCAGCTGGAATCATTTTATGTTGTTATTTTAATTTAAGACAGAAGTGGAGTCTGTTTTTCTTTTCATATTTAATCTGTTAGCGAAGACTTAGCTTTCCCTTTTCCAAAAGCTCATTTAGAATGCAGCTTATTCCACACTTCATTTTGCTTGTATTTCATCTAAATATATTTTTGATGGCTGAGCTCTGATTGACTATACATTTGTAACATGATTGCCAATTAATTTGGCTTTAAATTTCTCAAAGACTCTTCTCCCAAGAAGGGAGAATCTTCTTGGAATGCAAATGCTTGAATTTTAATTGAAATGAAGGAATAAGCTTTATACCTGTTCTACATGAAAAGCCCAGAAATTTTAGAACTGGAGCTTCCCCCAGAATGGTTTCTAGTATCAGCAAATGTTCAACTGCATTATATGAATACTATCTGTTGAGTGAGTTAAATGCAACACTTTCCAAGAAACAGAAATAAGATACCTTGACAGCTTCCTAAAGTGCTACATAAGATAATTAAATTGTAATTCCTACTGCTCTATAAAAAACATAGCTGAACAAACTCCTAATCATTAGTCCTTTAGTTCTTCCTGTTTGGCAAAGCTTCCTTACTTCAGCTCCTCTGGACAGAGGAGGAGACTGTATTCAAAGTACATTTCACAAAATACTTTTCTACATGCCCCTTCACAGAGCATGAAAAGCAGATGCTCACTTGCTTACCTCTTTCAATATTGTATTATTGGCTCCTACAAGACAGTTGTGTGAAGGGAGCAAGTGAGGTTTATCTCATCTGGAAGCTTCCCTTTATGTCCTTTGAAAAGCTGGAGTTTTATCTGAACACACCAATATTCAGAACTGTTAAGTAAAGAGCAACCTCTGGTTCTCAGAAGCTCTGAAAACCAAATCACAGGCATCTCACTTTTCCTATCTTTTTCAAAAAGAAGGCTAAACTAGAAGTGCAGAAACTATAAGTCTTAACCTTGCAGTTATCACCTCTTACTCAGGGCTTTCGTTCCCTCCCTCTAGGCACTCTCTTCATCTCTCCAACATCATCACTTCACTCCATATATATGTTCTTTCCCGCCAGTTTTTGATCTCCACCATTCTCTCTTCACTGTCTATCTGACAGTTTCCAAGAAGCTGTCTGTTCTCCAAATTATCTCTATGACTACAGTTAGTGCCTTTCCTTCCCACTCCCAGCCAATCCTTTCTCTTTCCAGTCCACAGGGAACCCTGTCTAGATACTTGGTAAACAAAACTCACACTGAACAGCTGAGTAACCACTTGCTTCACACCAGCCCTTTCAACTTCGTGGTGCCATTCAATAAAGTATTTACCCTTGTAAGAAGTACCATAAAGATTTTATGACAAATGTGCTATGAATTGAGAAGCTTGCCTCTGCAAGCATATTTATCTAAAATCATGTGGTGTACAGCTGTTGTTTGCTGGCAACACACTTAAAATGGATGGAGTATTCAATGATTAAACTGAATTATATTGCTCTTTCTAGCTTATAGAAGGATCTTTCTCTTTCAAAATCTGCCATCTTTCTTCATATGTTTTCAAATGTACTTGCAAGAATTTTTGGTACAAACAATTTTTTGCACTAAACAACATCAAGTCATATTTTGCTATATTCACACACAACATTATTGGAGTTTGTTAGAAACTGCAAAAGAAATTATCTTTCTGCTATAAACAGAGATACATATGTTCCGTGACGAACTCTTAATTCTGAATTCTCAGGGACTGGAACAAACTCAGTAGGACTATCTGCTGTGTCACACTAGTAGGTTCTCCACAGGCTCAACTACCCTTGTAGCAGGAGTATGAGACAGCCCAAAGCTCTACGTTCTTTTCTGTCAAAGCAGTTTTTAAGACAGCAAGGGCCAAGATCTGCAAACATAACCAGTGGCTTAAAGACAGCAGCCAGATAAGACACTGTAGGAAACCAAGCCCACTTTGAGGATTTCCAAAGGTGGGTAGACTTGAAGATCCTCTTTTCCCCCAAGATACTTAGACTAGCACTTCTCTGCTTCGGCTCAATTTCTAAATCCATTTAACTGTTGGAAGTTTGAAAGTTGAACAGTTATGCAATTCTCCAAACCTGAAGACTGTCAAGATTTTTAACATGTTGCAGGCTTGTATGCCACACATTTGTATCAGTCAATGACTGCTAATGACTTTTTTTAAAGGCACCGACTTACATAAAAAACCCCCAAAGTTTAATTCACGTCACAGTGATTTGTTTGCTCAACAACACTCCAGGTGCTGTTACCTTTTGAAGAGATCTTTTTACCCCAGTTTCTCCCCCTCATATATCTTAGAGTCTCACAGACTAAGGGCAGATGCAGCTTCCTTGGACTGCTTTACATGAATGTTTTGGTGCCATTTACGAGTTGATCTGGAGCAACCCATGAAAGATTAGGAGAAATTGCATAAACTGCCATCCTATTTTTTTCAATTAATACTATCGTAATAAATCTGTACATTTGAGGGTGAAAAAGAGAAGGATATTGAACATGATGGTGAATAAAAATAAAATATTAATAAAATTTAATCAGACTGATACTTCAGTAATTTGGATAGAAAAATTAAACTGGTATGTTCATTAAATTTAGGAAATTTCCACTCTATATTATCATTCACTTCACTGAGATTAACCAAATGTGAGTACACAGATTTAGCTGACAGTTCAAGAAGACAAGGACAGAAATACATTCAACCACAGAAATCTCATAGATGAGGTCAGCAGGAGGCTCTTTTTTTTTCTTTTTAATGCAACTGCCTCTTTTGGCTGGACGTTGGTAAAGGAAATATCTTCTTACCAGACATAAACTGCAGTACAATCTTTGGCAAAGACAATCTTCATACAAAGACTGCATTACTCTAAAACCGTATAAGGAGTATTTAAGGAAAGGTAATAGTTTTGTGAAATGAGCAAAGAGTTTAAGAACAGATATCAAGACACATGAGAACATGCTGGCTTCTCATTAAACAGGAAAAAAATTAAACAGTCTCTCTCTTTCTTGATCATCTCAGATTTGTCACTCAATTTTAATCATAGTCTGCATCAGAAGGTTCTCAGCCAGGCCAGCTGACCAACTGCAAGTGCAGCCCGAGCTCACCAAAAGCATGAAACTACCTCTCAGTGTATCAGTAGGGTGGTAGCAATGCACACGGATTTCAAAGTCATGATTCTGTCAGGAAAAAGTAACTTCCATCACAGCATATACCAATACTCAACTTCACAAAAAACAGCAGATGGCAATAGTGTCTCCATTCGCTTTTATCCTGCTTCAAAAACATTTCAGAAATTATTAATTGTTCCCATATTTGGAAGATAAGACTCACACCTTTTTTAACTTAGACCAACTCAAATGTGTTATAGTTAATAACTACAGTTATTATAGTTATACAGTATAATAACCCTTAATGTATATTCCCTAAAATTGATTGAAATGCTATTAATGGTTTTGGTAGGATAAATGTTTTTCCCTATATGTTTTGAACTATGAGTGAAAACCAGGAAGTGACAATAAGGAGCTACAACTGAGAAATCATCTTGAAAATTAAGATAAATGCAAAGTTTCTAACTTACTCTCCTTCTCCAGCTTTCATAGCAATCATTTTATAAATCATTGCAGATTACCATATGATGAAAGCAACAATGCCCCCTATTATAATATTATATCCATCCAGGGTTTTTCCCTCTTTTCTGGAAGAATACTTATGCAAGGGAGAGTTATAAGAATGGTTGGAATAAGCTACCTCATGGACAGGTGCTGGGCAAACAACAACTGAACTGGCGCACTGACAGAACACCTCACTTTTGGCTGGGTGTTTGCACAGCAGAAAGCTTAGCTATAATGTCTGAATTTCACTCATCAGCCACTTTCTTTTTTCACCCATTTCTCTTTCCCCTGCCAGTGTTTCCTGTTGAATGCAATGGGGCTTTATGCAGCGGCTGTTCAGAACCCTATATAAATCTTAATTATATTCATTCAAACGTTGGATGAAACAAGAATAAAGTCAATTTTAAATCCATAACCAGTGGTAGCAATAGGTACAAAAATCTTCCAGTACTAGAAACTCTGGCTGCCTAATACAAAGTTTTTCTTTTAAGGTATGAGATTATTATTTTCTGATTAATTTGTGGTTTTCTTCTTTTCTACTGTACAAGCTTATCATTGCATTGCTTAGCAGCTTCTCCTAGTGCTTTGGAATGTAACATCTTGCTAAATTCTGTGTTGGAAAGCCCAGGTACGTTTGGTTTGGTTTCTTTGGTTCTGTAACTCCCCCAAAAAATACTTACTTAGAAAGCATTTTGAAGTGCTTATTGTGCAGAATTATTTGGTTAATCAAATTTGCATTTCATTTGTAATCCTTCAAAGCAGCAGTTTTACACATTCCTTGCTTTTTAGTAAAGTGTTCCTAACAACATCAAAATCTTTCCCCAGAACCATATCTGTGGGGAGATTCATCAGCTGGTTCAAGTCCACAGGCTTTGTTTCTCAGGAGAGAGCTCTTCAAGAAAAGAGTTTCTGGCTCTTGAACTTCAGATTTGGCTCTTAACCATAATACTTAATTGACTGTGTGATGTTTCATAAAATTCACTATTAAAGGTTTGTGCCCCAAGGCACAGTCTCATACCAGTCTGGCTCAGAGCCACAGCCAAAATTTATTTTACACCATTTATAGATTCTGCCCCCTTGATCAACAAATGATTTTCCTGAACACAGTTATTTTCAAGTCTTGATTCATAGTATTACTACAATTGAACTTCCACACTTTTAACAGTTAAACTCTAATCAGACATTTTCCACCAAAATGCATTCCGACAGCTGGACCACAGATCAGGATGCTGCAAGACTACAGTCAGCTGTATTCTTCTAGTATATAATATCTTTTTTGCAGAAGTATGTTCAGTGCTAAACCTTGCTGCAAAATTTGCAACCTTGGCTGCAAAATTTAATAAACCATATCATTTGGTTGAATATAACATTTCTGAATCCAAAGACCAGAAACACATAATATTCACCATAAAACAGCAATCAACAATTTCTCAGTTCAAGCAACATATACATAAGGAATAAAACTTCCAGAAATTCTAAAATCACAGAAGTGCTAGCATCTTCATTTACAAATGGAAGGAGATATGTAAATATGACAATACTCCTACAAATAAAGGAATTTTATTTACTCCATATATATTTTTTAACAGTAACAAGTATAGCCAGTGGTGAGGACGTAGTAAAGTAAATAGGAGCTACTGTGCACTCTTTTACATACATACATACATACATACATATATATATATATAGTGATCATTGTTGTGTCTTTAAAGTAAGGAAAAAAAGTAGAAAGTATAAGGCTTCCATGCAAATTCAATAAGTGAAAACAAAGAAGGTAAATCTTTAGGATTAAAAACAGTATACAAAGAATTCCCATGATAAACTAGTTGCAGAGAAGCTTGGGTGTCAAAATAAAACATAGAAAACAAACTTCTTTGTATATACTGCTGCACTATAATTAAACCATTTCATTGAAATAGAATGCTGTTAGCATGGTATAATGTTAACTAAAAAAATAGAAACTGTAACTGCATAATGCTTAGCTGCTTTGGAGTACTTTTTACCTATAGATATCAAAAAGGCTCAAAGCACAACAGTAACAGTTTTTCAAAATATTGTGATAAAGCTATTTCAATATTTATTCTGACACAGCACACTTAAAATAATGTTGCTTTTTAAATCTTTCAGGCCTTTGAGTAATGACAGCAAGCCTGAGGCCCTTGTCATTTCCCTGGCCCTACTTATTTCTCCCTCACATTCCCTGAATTAACAGTCAATTCTGGTAATTTGACATGGATGTACCTTTCCCCAACATTCAACACTTACAGGTTCCATAAGAGCTCCCAGGCCAGAATTCTTCTCTGCAGGCCCTTTGTCAGGGCATTTGTCTCTGTAGCATGTGGAATTTTGCACGCGTTTATAATTGGCACAGTAACCTCACTACAGTGGGAAGTAGATGAACAGCCCTACAGATGCACAGCACACTGGCACATAAATAGAAAAGCAGACTACAGAATAAAGAGCACGACCACAGAGAAGGGGTTTTTTTTGTAATTTTGTAGCTTTAAAATTATAAAATTACAGTTATTTTGCATGTTTTAATTACAAAGAGGAAAAAAGCAATGGCTTACCTGTGGAGAGAAGGGACTGAAACTGACATTGATGACAGATTCTGTGTGTCTCCCCAGTTTATGTAAAAAAGTGCTTGAACGCATTTCATATACATAAGCCTAAAAAACAATGAGTTGATATTTTCACTGTAAGAAAAATAATCACATTCTACAAGCATTAAGATACAGTATAGAACATTAAATATTCAGCCTACAGAGAAGTTGGAAAATTTTAATCATAACTAAACAAATATAAAAGTCATCAACATCTTAGAATTGATTTCTATAATTTGGGATAATTTAGCAAATGCTTAAATTAACTCAAATTTTTTAAAAAAGTATTTAGAAAGAATAATGCACTCTTTTCCCCATAAATAACTAAACATTAGGTGTACTTCAAGAAGCAGGTAAAAAAATTACCCTTTTAAAATATATTTTAAATTGTGTTCTTTGGAATTTAAGTCCTTTCTTTTAAGTGGAATCTAATACCTTTCTAAATTTGATCACTCCAATGTTAACTAAAATTTTTTCAGTTTCTACACAGGTCTTTGCAAATTTTAATTGAACAGCATAGAAGTCAATACCAATTCAATAATATTACAAGTGCTGCAGGTATCATCAATGAGAAAAAGTATCATCAATGAGAAAAATATACTGCCCGCCTTTGTTTCTCAAAAGAAAAAGGGAAAAGTGCTCTCCAAGGAGAAAATTAAAATTTTACTGGTACAGCCTCAAATAATGAAGATGTGCTGATGCAAAACTGCATCAGGAAACCATCCCAGAATTCAGTGAAAGTCATGGGCATACTGATACCATGAAAATGGAATTACCGTGATATTAAATCAGCATTATTTTACATTAAAAGAAAAAAAAGTTTTGAAATAAATCCTGTTGATAGATTTTCCACACAATAAACACTTGTGAGAGTCACGTGCAGACACATAGGATTGTTTTAGACTTTCCCTTATACAGTAAAATAAAAACTATTTGTAGGATAGACCATGCATATACAAGGAATATTAAAACAGACACATAATATGTAGTCTTATTTGGTACATTATAAATAAAATTTGTATCTCAAAAGATAGAATAAATTGTAAATCATGCAAAAAATAGTCCAAGATGATAACCCAAACTCTAAAGTTTTAATTAAAAAATTAAAGTTCCATCATCTTTACTAAATCTCTGACATTAATGAACATGGAATTTAGAACACAGCCTGACATAAACTAAACCAAACTGTGTATAGACTCTATTACAGCAGTGTATTACTCTGTGTTAAGTTTTTTGCTGATAGTACCCTAAAATAAGTTTAGTCATTCAGACTCAAGGCAGCTGAACTTCCCCTATCAGACAGCAAATAGCTACAAGGTACATGTCCCAAAAACTTGTGGACTCAACTGAGTCTTCCCAATTTATGAAAATATTCATGGACCAATTCCAGTCCTGAAAAACATTTAATGCTCCACTCAGAAAACAAATCTTAGCATTCAATACCAAAGATTGTCTAGCCCTAATCAATACTGAAAAATCATTGGATTGTTCTCAGTGTCAAATTTTCCATTCATGGCCATACCCACTGGGAGTCAAAAAAAGAAGCTAAATGTAAATCTACTAAATTGGAGCCAGTTTATAAACCTCACATATCCCAGACGCAGTCCTGGATATGGAATTGAAACCATCTACTGGCATAAACAGAGTACCTGAAAACAGACAGAAATGTAGGTATCCATTTTTAAACACTGGATCTTTTGTAGCCTTACACACTGTCATACTGAGAAAGTAGCAGAGTCTCCGGCAATGTGCTAAAATAATTTTCTCCTTCCTAAAAGGATGCAGCAAATGCTTGTTTATTATAAATCCTTCTTTTAAAAGTAAGGCTTTTCTCCTTATTTTAAAATATCTCAGGAAACCCTATTCAAAAATAACTCAGGAAAACTGTAATAATAATGAGTAGTCATTGCTAGTGCTTTAAAAACAGCAATTTTTATTTGTTTGCTTTAAAATATATGGTCATAACATAGCTACGGTGACTTTCACCACTTGGGACACAATCAGCTCCCAACAGAACAGAACAGTAAGTAGAGCCCAAACAAGGTAAAAGTGATATAATGACGCAAAGGAAAGAATTCTGATGTATCTGTAGACATGAAATTATTTCCTCTAAAGGAAAGTACAAGACCATGTATTAGTAAAATCAGTCTGTACACAGGACAGCTCAAGTTTTTTGTTGTTACCATACAGAAGAGGGAAAAAAGCACCTCTAGTTGTTTTATTGACATAAAAGAATTAAGAGGCACTATTGGTTATTTACTTCATCCTAAACAGATTACAATATTGCCAAGCTATTATTAAACAGAGAAGGTTTCAGAGTTCTAACAAAATAGTATCCTTCCCTTATTTTGCAGGGTGTAACACCACATCCATTCATTCTCCTCCCTCCGCAGTGGCTTTCCATTCTTCATTCTAATGATATTATACCCCGACTCAACTAGTACAAAAATTATCAGATGCTGACACTTATGTGACATCTCAGTACCTGTAATATTGTGCTCCCTCCTTCATACCAAGCTTTGTCACAGTCTATATTGCACAACCAGACTTTAAACAGGTCTTCCTTCCATGGACAGAGTGCTAGAAATGACCTTTGTACTCCAGCAAGGATCAGGTGTAGAGACTGAAGTCAGGTTGTACTCTAGCACCACCAGCACAGTTCCAGAACAAACTACAGGAGTCACTCTCACACAATTAATTGGAACATGCAAGTCTCAAGAAAATGAGAGGTAAGATGCTGTAGAAGTCCATATTCCAGGGAAACTCCAGAAAGGAAAGGAGTACACTGAGTGAGAGGTCAGCATGAAGCATTACAAGCTGCACTGCACTTTCCAGAACAGGATGCTCCTACCCATCTAACTAAAGAAAGAGTATATGTGAAAACAGAGAGAAGTCATTCTTAGTGAAGAGCCCTCTGAAATCCCCAGGACCTCTTGTCAAAACAGTTCAACAGTATCAAAATATTCAGTAATGTCATGTCGGTTTAAAGTGTTTGCATCATAAAATCAAATCCTATTACTCATAGCTATTGAAAATATCTATCCCCTTTGGAACTGTGGGAATGACCAAAACAGGACAAATATGTTGTGCTTTTTTAATACACAACAGAACTTTGTTAGAAGTAAGAACTTAAACAGAATAGAACTGTATTGTAGATAATGAAATCTAAATTAATGTGTTTGATACACACAATAAGTCATCTGGACTCTGCATAACTGACACATGAGGATCTAGTAAAACAGGTTGCCTTCCTCTCACTTCTCCAAGCCTACTCTCCTTCCCTTTAATGGAAGGAGGAACAAAGAAGAGGCAAAGCCAATGACAGCAAGAATCAAAAGCACAAAATGTTCTGATTCACAAAGAAACATGCTCCATTTTTCAACCAAGAGAACATATCACAGAGAGACATGATTAGTGAAGCTGAAATTTTTCCATCAGAATCTAGTGGCTTACAGAACTTTGCCAAAATTATCCAATAAAAATTAATTTTCCATTCCAGGTTCTCAGTTTAATTTGGGAACGACCACGTTCATTTTTGGCTTAATTTTAATGTCCCCATTCCACTCTGTAAAACAGACGTGATAATAGTTCATTATTTTTTTTGAACAAGAATCCAAAGTTTGTTAAACCCAGGTATTCTAGTAATTTATGCTCTTCTACACAGTTTCTAAAACAACCATTTATCTCATACCTGCTTTCAAAAAATGCTGTGAAGCAGTTGTGCAGCTTCATTCTAATCTAGCAAGTGTGTATTTGGTTCTGTAGTCACGCTTCTCAGCCTAAGCATTCAAACCCTTACCTCCCACCTTTCAAGAAATGGTTCTTAGCCCTGAGCTAGAGATTGGGCTGGGATACAGCACTTTTCCAAATTGTCACATTATATAACAAGATTCAGTGGATCAGAGGAAAGTAATGACAAGCAGCTACTGGTAGAAGCCCACCTGCAGCTGACCACTGAAGCACTGGAAGACATGGGAAAGACCAGACATGGGAAAGACCAGACATGGGAAAGCCCTTTCCTCTGACCTGTACTACAAAGAGTACGTTCATATTGAACAGCTGCTAGAGAAAACACACAGAACGTTGCTGGGAACACAACCTGCCCAATTGCACTTCACTCTTACAAATCTATCCTAGTGGAACCACTGCTAAACATCTTTCTGATACTGTATTTCTAGTCCCATAAATCTTAAATATTTAGGTGTTATGGTTCACCTTCAACAGAAAAAGGGGCAGAGTCTCCAGCTACATAGTTTATTACATTGTGGCAGCTTCTCTTCCAATAACTGATCTAAGGAAAAGTAATAGTAAATTTTTAAATAATTTTGACATTTAACACAATAAAATCTGATTAAAAGAAAAACATCGTTATATAAATGTGTATAAAACCAGCTTCTGTTTCAGTAGCTCTAGCCACAGATATTTAAACTAGCCAGTTATAGTCTAAACTCTGAGAATAAAAGTTAACTTGGTAAAAGATTTAAAGTACGTTTATTTTTAACTTCAAAAGTTTCAAAACAAAACACAAACCCCAAAGAGAATTGTATTTTAACAGAACTAACACTCATAAGAAGAGGAATAACTCCAGTATAAACATTCTTCCACTATAGTCTGCCATCTTTTTAGTTTTGCTGTATTTTCTGATGTCATCCAAATGGTTTTTCTATTCTATAATTACTAGATCATTTTAGAAAAAAAATTAAAAGAACAGCAACTGAATTGTAAATGATACCATAACACTAGCCACAGAAGAATAAAAAAAAGCTTGAAACTATGAAATCAATGACAGCGGAAGAATAGATTTTCAGCAAACCAAATGTAATGAAAAAGAAAACAAAACAGTCTAGAAAGCACTCAGCAATACCCAAAATGCATATGTGCACATAATTGACTTTAGCCAAAGTCAATCCCCTTTTTTTATATTAAGACCAATTTTGTCTAATAAAAATACTGATCCAGTAGATATTGGTATTTCCTTTCCATTTCTTGCTGAGGGTCAGCCAAAAGTAAAAATAATTTACCTATACCAATAGCTTCCAAAGAAGTTTCCTGGACCCATAACCACATACTTACTTGTATTTCCTTTCACTTGACATTTGAAGAAAATTTGGAGTAGTCAGTTTTCAGTAACCCAGAGTGTGACAGTGTATTTAGCACCTTACAAGTATACACAAGCTTCTGCTTTCTTCTCAAGATTTGTACCAAGAGACGGGGAATAAGGGTGAAGGCCCTTCCTTCAGTGGAGGAATTCATATCCAAATGGAAAATTATTTAATTCCACTGAATTGGTAGACACAGAGTGCTAGATAAATTGACACTTTATCTGCAAAATTTCACTGTAAATTCTTTCCTCTGCTTTCTCACACCCGAACTTCAAAGGAAACTTGTTCCCATCTGTTCCCATTGCCCCCTAGTCCAACCCATGGCCATATACATTTGTGTCAAACTACTTACACTCCTACGGCCTCTTGGGATAGGAAAGAGGGGGAAGCAAATCGTAAACACTTGAAGAAAAACAGAAGGATTCTCCTTGTCATCAGCTTTTGCACTGGGAACAGAAAAGCAACACCAGTTTCAAGGAAAACCCTTTGTTTCTGCTGCGGCTTTAAGCTGAAGCATGTATTTTACAAAAAGATCATGGGAAAAGAACACAACTAACAAACAAACAAAAAGACATTGATAACTAAGATACCTAATTTGGTCTTGCATAAATAGAGATGTTGTCTTCACATGTTTTGCATGGATTGGCCAATACCATCACTTTTCCGTGACTATTTTTCCCATTAATTCAAATAGCAACAGAAGATAGAAATGTTAAAGCCCCTTGATAGAAAAATAAATAACCTATTTTTATTAAAGATATCTCCAGTTATTAATGATGCATTACTGCCATTTGCCTCCATCAGCACCATCAAACTTGATGCAGAATCCTGCAGTACATGATATAAGTGTTTGACCTGCAGTCCATCACTCCCTATTTATACTGGGACGCATATCCCACTGAACCATGTATTTTTTCTTCAATCTCAAGCTGAAAAAGCTCACTAACTACTTACACTAAAGAAAAATAACAATTAACCTGAAGCAGACACTGAGCATGGAAAGTTTCAGCCCAAAATGTTCTCACTTACAAGCAACTGAAAACAGAATTATAGTGGAAAGTGTTAGACTACCTTAACTACAGGTATCAGTGCCAAATCCACACATAATAAAACAGATTTCACAAGTATCCTAGGCACTGATTAATGCTCTCCAGTCCCAAGATATCTTATACACTTACCACATGGTAGCATGGAAAGTCAAATCAAGCCTGGCACCAAAATGTTGACTACAGTACACGCTCTCAGATCCCCTTTCCCTTTTAATGACACTTATGAAGGCTGTCTTTCTCGTAGACACGAGAAACTTCCCACTACTATAAGATCCCATTTTTCATATGATTTCCTTTGACATAACTAAAAAACAAGTGACAGTGAATGTTTATAATGTTCTTTATTATTAAAATACTTAATATTATACAAATCAGTAATCTTTCAAGATGCAGGGGATATTTTTCAAATTTATCAGTCTCCTGGCAGTTATAGCTAACACATTTGAATTTTCCTGACTAAAAAAGATTACATAAACCATATCTCAGATTTCCCTCTCTAAGCCACACTTCTCTGAAGCTTTCAAACTGTAATTTTTGCCAATTCAGTTTCTATTTCATTAATTAATTTAAAGGCCTCATGTATGTGATTGTTTTCAGTTGTATTCATATGAAATTTAGGTAGCAGCATACACGACTGAATTTAGGTTGCCTTCACTTTTATAACACATGTAGTGTTGTCAGAATACAGATTTATTAGTTGAAGATTTTATTCTAAGAAAATTTACCTCACCTCTCACTATGAAGCAGCATGGCTGTTATCACATCCACTTTGGCTCTTTTCTGACTGCTGCTAAGATTCTCCTCTGTATCAACTATACCAATAATTGCATTTCCTTTTTGTGCAGTGGTGTTGACTGTTTGACAGAACTACTGAAAGGTGCAGATGCTGCAAAGGACCTTTAATCAGATTTTTGTACCAGATGTACCAAAGATACCTAAAATTCAGCCATTGTCAAGAATCGAGACCAAGAGGTACACATATAGAAAACACAAGACCTGAGGATATAAAACTATATATATCCACTTTTAGCACCTCACTGCTGTATGCATTCCAAAATGAACATTGGGTCATATCTACTTCGACTTCGTTTTTTGCCTACGGTTGAACACAGGGTATTTTTTATAAAATTAGCTTTCTTTAGCAAAAAGGCTAATTTTTCATGCATCTGCCCATCTCTCAAAAACATTACCGAAATTCAATGTTAACACTAACAAATTACAGACTCATAAAATTCAGTTTGACAAAAAAAAGGTGTTCTGTAGCAATTAAATAACAATACATCTACAGTCAGCAGAAAATCCTCCACCTCTCTCACCTGCCAATCTGGTTTCGTGGTGATCAGGTCTGAGGTGTAGTGGCCTAGATAAGCAATAGCCTGAACTGACCAAAAAGCACACAAGAACAATTAATGTGCTCATACTCACATAACTCCATGGTTCATAAAATAATCTACCAAGGCCAAGATTTTCAGTCTTCTTCAAAGTTATACCCAAAGAGACAGTGAAGTAACATCATACCCAAAGTCATGACTGTATGATTAAGAAGGCAATATTTATCTGTTCACTTCCTAGGATAAGCGGCCTAACAGCCAACCAAGCTACCAAGGAATCCAAGAAACTCAGGATCGAGAGTAAAACCAAACTGTGTTCTTCTTTCGAAAGGGATAGATTTACTCCATCAATAGCTGGCAGAGAGGCTGTCACAGCCTGTCATTTATTCTCTGCTATGGATTTTGTTCTGCCAAGTAATGTCAGTCCTGCCTTTTCCACAGTAAACATTACTAATGCTGTTTTCTCCAGATGTTTCCTGTTAAAGCCTATCTTAGTCAAACAGTATGGACACATAAGATAAAACTTGAGCAATATATTATTGGAATACCAATCACACTGAAAACTAAAATACTTCAGATAGTTGCTACCACTACTTCATATAATACATTCTGTTCTGGAAGCCCACTGGAATGAAGTGTAGACCAGGACAACAAATACTATACAATCCCAATATCGTACATTTCTAAAAGTAATTTTCCAGTAAAGAAAACAGCCTTCTATTTTCTCCAAATAAAGTATTAAGCATACTTTATCGTGTATCAAAGATACCTAATTTAAACCTCAGAGATGCCTCCAAGATACACTCCCAAGAGATATGAAACAAAGCATCTTAAACTATTAAGTAGTCCTATCTCTTCCATTTACATACAACTATATCAGAATATCTTTGCCAACTCCCTCATCTGTACTCTTTTACCTACCATTATTAGTACCTAAAAAGTTCCAGTGAATTTGGCTCTTAAAGGGAGAACAACCAACCACATAATTTTATCATTCACATTTGGGGTTTCCTGGGGTGTTTCTTCTTTGATCTCTAGATCATTTTATGCAAGTTTTAAACCTAATCAGATGCAATTTTAAAGCTTATCACACCACAGACACACAAGGATGGAAGTATTTCATATAAATAAGATCGGAGCATCTGATCACAACAATAACAAACTGAGATAGGCCTCATCTAATCTCTTCTTTTAAAGACAAGAGGAGAGAAGAAAGATACCATTGCTAATCTCCATTTTATGAATCAGAACAGAGCCATAGAAAGACTAATGTGACTAATAATATATTTATGGGGGTCAAGAAATAGATCATAATCTTCTATGGCAATGATTACATTAGGAAGCAGTGCACTGCAAGAGAAGCAGATGTACAGAACAAAAGAGTGCTGGCAGCCCAACCTCGAAATGTGCTTTTCTGACAGTAAAACATTAGAGTATATTGCTCAGCAGCACTGATATTTATTTGGAATATCAATCTCTGTAGCTACTTAAAACTAAGGTGTCAACTAAAAACAGATTCTACAGTTTGCGTTATGCCTGATGCAGAATCTTGAGTTTGAAAGTAACTGAGTATGCAAACAAGATCAGGTCTGAGTTTGCATCCAGCCACCCCTCACAGATCTGCAGAACTCTTTGGACATGTCCCCTGACCAGCATCACTTCCCAGCATCACTTGCAAAATGAGAATTTACTCTGAAACCAATTTTGCATGAAGGTTAATATTCAGGGATTCACAACAGCTTATTAGACTGATGTTACCTATATGCATCAAATTGCTTTATCTTGTCTCCTTCTACTCCTTTTGATGATGCTGCCCTCTGGACTACTCTCTCAAGATTTGGTGCCTTCACAGTTGGAAGGCATAAATTTAACCTTGGATTTAGAATGTGTTTCAAAGACAGTGTTGTGAGCAAAATCCTAGATTTTGTTGAAAAGGGTAAATAAAAGGGAAGAGAACATCATACACTATCCATGTATTTTTGTTATTCATGTAGCAACCTGCTACACTGAAAAACTTCTGGGTTTGTGATATGGGTCAATCCATGTGAACTATGAACACAGGCTTTGAGATTTGGCATGGACAGAAAGTTTTGTTAGAAAATCCAATTTCAGCACTCGGGTCAAAACGTGCCTCTTAGAGTCTACAGTTCAAAGAGAGCTAGCAAGAATGAGTCTGAAAACAATTAAAGAGACAAATATTTATTTCTGCATTCCTTACTTCATTTCTGGAAACTTGGAATTTATTCAGAGAGCCCTAAGGTCTCCAAAGACAAAAATTAAGTGCCTAATTAGACATAAAGTAAAACAGCTAAATAGAACTACATGGCACAGAGAGAAAATTAGTTCTTCTTTTTATAAAAAGTAGCATTTCACACTGTCCAGATATTTTTTGTCTTTTTACTCTAAGATTTCTTTAGTCAACAAATGTTTAGGGAAACATTTTTGTACAGAGCCCGGTAAAATGGAAATCTAAACCCAATTAGGGTATATTTGTCCAACATCCTTAATACTGTTTGATAGTCAGAAACCTTAGACTGTCCAATTGTAAAATGGCTATAAATTATAATCTTATGTGTATTCAGTTAAGAAAAAGTCAACTAATTTCACTTGTAACCTTAGGCTATTTCGGATGCAGAGAAGATCTGATATTAGAAGAATTAACATTCTATATTTTCCAATCACAATTAATTGTGCAAAGGGCAATCACAGTTCAAAACCAGGATACTGGTTACCTGCTTGATCAGACTGTCAGGTCTTACACAGGTCTTGATAAAGGTTCTCTTAAGGAAGTTGGAGTAATTAGTTAGGGCAACACTTTCAACCCCCAATTTACAGTATCTACAAATCTCACACTAACACACATGAGAGCCGTTCAAATAAAACCAAGTGGCTACTTCAGCCACACAGAAGCTATATCAAGCTCTTATACAAAACAAGTCATATACCCTCTAAGTGGAGAAAAAGGCAGACAGAATTTTCATCTCTTTTTTTACAATAACATATTTTGGTTTGCTGTTTCTGTGCCCTGTAGGAATCTGATTTTGCTATTAATCAATGTAGACAACATATTCCTCTCTGTCAAATACTTCAGATATTGTGAAATACAAAAGGCAGTTTAAGGTCAATATCTCTCAATTATGTTCCAATTATGCCTCTTTTGGCTTTAAAATCAATCACATTTGCAAACCACAGGGTGCAAGAATTGCACTTGATAAAGTAAACTCCAAGATGACTGAAGATGCAGTTGCTTCTCAGTAGAAAGTTACATAACTTATTTCCAGAATGCTCTTTTTGAAGATAATGCTTTGTATCTACACTACTGATTTTTATGCAGCTTATTCCAGTAGACATTCATTCATGCAATCTTCAGAAATATGTGACTTCTTGGTACTATTAAAACTGTCCCAGGTGCACATTAAGCCATCTGTCAGGATGTTATTACTCAAAAAATACAAATGGACAATTCAGTACCGCGTTCAATTTTCTGTTTCAAAAGGAAGCACACAAGTATATGCAGTCTCAACACTTCAAAAGGAAGCCTCCTAAAAAATGCCCCCAAACTGCACTTTGTCCTAACAGTACAGTATAAGCAAGAGTCCAAAACTTGACTCAGTTTTCCTGAGGGGACAAGAAGAACAATGAAAGTTCTCTACAGACATAGGACACAAATTATGCGAAATTCCAACCTAGGAGCCACACTAAAAAGTATTGACTGGCACTGTGCCCACCAGGGACCACATGCCAACTGGAGCAGGATGCATGCCAGCTATTCAGCTTCCTCTGATGACCCACCATGTGCCAAGAATGTGGAGTAAGGACAAAATCATGCTGTCTTTCTTTTCTTGTATCAGCACTAATTACAAACAAATACTTTAATGCAAAAGAGAAGACAAAAGGTCTTGTGATTGCACCTCTTTTTATACAATTCAAAAGCAACTTTAATTAGTAACCTCAAATAAATATATTAGTATATCATATATATCATGACCTGAGATGAATATTAGATGCATATTTTCACAGGCAAAGCAAAAAGCCCTTCTTTTGTATTGCAATCTACATTTTGAAATGCTATTTACCAGAAACTTGAAAAATATGTTTAACATAACTTGAAAATATCAAGAACACAATACCTATTGCCAAACCTCCAGCAATCTGCCAATAAAATCTCTAACCTTCACACATGACTTGAGCCAGTATTTCAAAACTAGCCACAAGAGTAAATTCCTCTTGTTCTGAATTTGAAGTTGACCAGAAACTCTGTGTCATGTTCTGATTATCAACCTAGAAATACCTAAAATAAATTTAAACAGCTTTCCTACCCAGCTGTTTTGAAAGGATGTGTTTGTAATAAACCCAACCCCAGTCCAGTTTCGAAGGCCTATAGTGCAAGTTAGCAATCATCCATCTCTTCACAAACAGCAAGAAAAACATCTGCCAACAATGCAGGCAGTACTGAATTAAAATTAGATGCAAACTCAAAAAGGTAGCAGCAATACACGTGTACTCAGGATTAATTTCTAAATAATTTAAATATGGTTGACATTGATTCAGAAGAGAACCTGTCTGGGGAGAAAACACACACACAAAGGATGTGGAAAGTTCTAATTCCAGTTGAACGACCTCTCATTTTTTATTCAGCTGATTGGTTCATAAGAAAGCCATAATGAAAGATTCATCACCCTGTATTCGGGAGCTTAAGTAAATTAATGTGCATTTGCTACAGAGTTCCTCGTGGTCAGATATGTACACAGCACATAAAGCTGTGCTACAGGGAACACCATTATCCTCATCTTTGATGGCACATGACAATTCAGAATCAAATATTATGGAAACCCATAGAAACAAGCTTTTAACAATTACTTTGAGCACTAAGACTTAGCTGCTCTGGGATTTTTCAGACAAAATAATAATGAATTGCATGTTAACTGCTACATGCGAATGAACTATATGAAAGTATTATAGACCCCAGTAATGCACATTAAGATAAATCCTAGAAACATGCTTGTACTCTTTTATGTACAATATGAGGAGCTCCTATAGTTTAAGAGGAAAATAAGCAAAATCATTACTTACATATTTGTCATCTGATCCACTGGCTATAAAGCGTCCACAGGGAGACACTGCAATTCCACATGGATAGCAGCGGCTACTGTGCCCTTCAAAACGACGTTCACACCTACAGGGAAATTTCAATGTTATTAACACCAACTAAAAATTACCTCTTTTACTGCCATTTTCATGAAATCCTGCTGAAGTCTCATCTGTTTTTCTTAGTCTGCAAATTCACTAAGGCAAATCCACAAGTTAAGTTTTAAATATCTCTGCAGTAGGATTTTGTCAAAACTGAAAGACATTAAAGAACATTAAAGACTAAAAATAAAATGAACAGACAAAACTGCCCCAGGACAAGGACCAAACCCATGCTTTGGCCTTGTTTAGTTTACAGGGATAGAAACACCATTAATAATTAGGAATGAGGAGCTGTGATGCCTATCAATTAGCTAAGGGAAAGGTGTTGTGAAAGTCTGCTCCATGAAGATTGATAAATCTTCCTCAAGTTATTTATATCAAATGAAGATGCAGTATGTGGAAACATAACATAAATAATTATTTCTTGCTTTTCTCACACCCAAATCTGAATATTTAAACTTTGTTGCCTGTTTAAATTTCTACTCCATACACTAATTTATTGTACATGGTAAATCAAGAAAGACAATATCCAAACAACATTCCAAAGCGAGAAATCTCTCTCTCTCTCGCTCTCTGTCCTATAACCATAGATAATTTCTTACCTATCTGTGTTAATACAGTCTAAAGGAAGCAATGGATTTAAAATTAGTGCAAGGAATTAATTTCCTACTTTTCATGTCAATATTGCAAGAAGCATTGTAGAGTAAGTTTTAAATAGCTGAGAACGCTTGAGCCATTTAAAAATAATGATGTTTTTTAATGAGATGGAGATTAACATCCACCTAAAAAGCACCACATGATTGTAAAGAACCATGATATGTTTGCAGTCACCACAAAACTAATATTAAAAAAATATAATTTAGAGTTTCCTCAATATTAAAAGACATTTTAATATAAATTTCAACACCATTCAGAGCTGTCATTTACATATGTATACCTCATTTCAGAAGTTTATTTTTATAACTCCGAGGTATTATTTTAAAACAGACTTATAATAACCTATATTCTTCTTTTGCCTTTATTATGAATGCTGTCAATCTACCCTTCTTACAAAACAAATTCACATACTTCACCATAATGCAGCTGTCATATATTCTTTTTTTTTTTAATGTCTGCTAGGTCCAGGAACAAATTTGAAATAGTAAAATCTCCTGCCAACTCCTGTGATATACACTTTTTCCTGGCCAGTGAAATCACAGAAGCTATGTAAATGCAATCGACTGAACCCATGTGCAGAAAGCTTTAAATTTTTATACCATATTGTTCTGTTGCAGACACGCATGTATGTATAAGAATGCACTAAATGCCAACTTGGTTTCATTCACCCAGGTGAAACAGACATACTTAAACAAAAACATGACTTTATGACTCATCTAATTGCTATCACTTATTAAAGCATAAAAGAGACACTTTTGAATGCATGAAAATACATCATTTTATAGAGCCTAACTCTGAACTTTACTATATTCTGTATAACAAAACCACTGATATTAACAGACATTTTGAGGATACAGTGACCAGACACTTCACCTCAGATGAGTCCTATCCTAAAATTGCTAAAATAACCCAATTTAAGAGAACACTACAGTTCAAGAGAAGCAACTTATGAGGACAGCCAATTACTGTGACTAAGATGTAAAAACATTTTTCAACTTCAGTTTTTTTGCGTGAATCTTCAGAGACTTTTAGTAACCAATGGCTACATTTGGTCTATTGAATAACCTGCCTCTGTTCAAGCTTCCTATTGACAGCAAAGGAGAATACCAGCTACCTCAGTCTCCTCAGTATTCTCCTCCTCAGTTAGGCTTCCACCAAACGTTACTCATTGTGCAGAGTAAACTTCTCCCACAACTTAGCCTCGAGTCCCAGTTGCACTGTTTGCAAATTATAGGGAGATTTTTTTTTCCTTCTGAGTGCCTTTTGATAGAGAATTTGAGGAAAAAAATTCTTTTTAATCTTATACTTGTAAGATACATCAGCATGACATGAAAGAAATTTCCTCATGAGAAAAATAAACAAAATTCATATCCACTGTCCCTCCTGAAGGTATCTTCAGGTTCACCATTCTTCCTTAAGTATAGCACTGGTCATCAGGACTACTTCTAAGTGTTTAAGACCTCATTGTCAGAGCCTGTAAAAGATAATTTCCTCAATCGAGTCTTCTTCACAGATGAGTCTCCTAATAAAATACTGCAAAAAACTTCCTTTCCAAAGAATTCGACTCCTCTGTATTTGTGACCAATAACTCAAAAACTTCACCTACAAATGAAGTAGTTAGTTCTACATAAGAACTAAAAGGATCCCAAGGCTTTGACTGATCTTTTCTCTGCTACACCACAGCAATATAAAGCAATGTCCCAGTCATGGGACAGTACCCTTTTCCTTGTGCTAGCACAGCCACAGTAATTACCAATATCCGGGATTCTATTTTCTTAATTGTTTTCTTGTTCAACTTTTCCATTATATCAGGATATATGTTCCAGTACAAGTTTAACTACTTCCCCAACCCCACAAAATCCTGCTCTAAAAACACATTTTAAAAAAAAAAATTATTCCAAGTAAACTTTCCACAGAATTAAGTTGAAACTTTGTTATGCAATCTATTAACTCCAGATACCTACAGGTATCACAGCAATGAAAAAGAAGAGAACAAAGAATCCTAGAATTAATAGTAGATACTCTGTGTATGATTTTAGCTTATTTCAGGGATTGTCTTCTTTCAGGCTTTGTTTTTTTTCATTCTATTTTTTTTAAGTAGCAACAGGTGGTGATCCAAATTATTTTGGATATTGCAGGCTTTACGTGGCCAGCTGGCATGCTCTCCAGCCTCCTAAGAATGCTTTTCTGGTCAGAGCTTTTCAGGGGTTACCATGACAAACATCTGGCAATTGCATGAGACAAAAAACAGCCAAGTTTACCCTATGTTCTCCATTTTACATCTTTTAGTCTACATTCCAAAATATGTATCATTTTATGTTGGAAAAAAACTTGAAGAATATTAGAAAAAAGTGTACTATGTTTTCTATCTTTGGAAGAGAAAGATACTGGAATGCGTGTCTTTATAAATAAGACAATATTCTCACAAAGAAGTCTATTTCATTCTACTTGATGCATTAAAAAAATAAACTGCAAAGAAAAATTCTTTTTTTTTTTAACCACTTTCATTTGTATTCTTTTACTTTGTGCCAGTGCTCTGATATTTGTTCAGTACCAGCAGATCTATTGAGCCTCTGCAAAATGTGAGTATAACTTGACAGTAGTAGTAGCTACCTTAGATGTACTGTACACATGGGTTTAATTTCATTGAAACACCAAACCCTTCACACAGGAGCTCAGCATGTTTTCACCATAGCATCCAGCAGAGATCACATCCCTGTGTCCCCCATCCTCTATACTTTCATGCATCTCCAGTCCCAAACTTGGAGGAACTCCAGCCAGTCTTTTATCCCTCAGAATCTGAATAACTAGACTCAAAAGCTCCAAGGAAAAAAAAATTTAAAAAAAAAAAAAAAAACAAGATGAAAAATCATGGGATCCTCATGTTCATAAGAAACCAAGAAGGAATCAAATTCTGAGTATGTGTATATTTGTATCTTGCTTAGGATGATGTCAAGCAGCTAGGTCACAGAGAAGCTGCAAACTGAAAAGTACCTCAAAATTCAAACTGCATGCCTGACCCCAAGGTCTCAAAGTGCAATTGTCAGAAAATGTATGAGATGAGTTCCCTGTGACTGCAGGTATTCTGCTAAAATATGTTGCCAGAGGAGCTTATGCTCCAGTTGCACAGCATCATAACACTAGTTGGAGACTTCGCCTTAATGTCTAATACTATCTTCATACAATTGGCAAATTCTTTCAGAGACTGAAAGAAGGTGAAGCTGATTTTCTCTGGGATCATATATCAAAGCATTATCATGCAGCTGAGTATTCTGCTGAAGCAATTCAGTATGTGCAAGTAGTTCAATATTCCTCAAGTTTTCACTGTGGTCCGATAAGCGCCCACTGCACTTTTTGTTTCTTCTTCAGGAGATGAAAAATGACTATTTCAGCAGCAAACAGCTTAGTTCAACAGCTGAACTTCCATTTCTCAGCTGATCAGAGTGTGAGTCAGAGGCAGGCAGCTCCTGCCACCATAGGTGTTAGTGTGTTTGGTGTTGGGAGCTCTTCCTAACACCTTGTTCCTGCTATTCTTATCACCTGCAACAGTAATCTAGCAAGTGCCACACCTACCTCCTCACACTACCATAGTAACATCCCAGACTTCCAAATTGGGCTATACTAACTCTTCCCCGCTCTCCCCATCTCTGTGTGGATAATAAGCACAGCATATCTGACAGCATAGCACAACTGTCCCTTTCCTGCCTTCTAAATGAATTTTCAATTTCAGCTGTTATTGTACATCTTGCTCTCTTAGTCAATATTACATCAGCTGCCCCACCTTCTCATACCCTACCTTTTCTGTGGCAAGTTAAGAACAAATGCTATTTTCATAGAATCACAAAGTGACATTGTAGTTGAGGTTGTTAGGCAGCTCTGGAGGCCATCTTATCCAAACTCACTGCTCACACAGAGCCAGTGTGGCTTCACCAATGCTAAACAGAGGGGAGGTATCACCTCCCACAACCTGCTGGCAACACTCTTCCTGATACAGCCCAGGACATCATAAGCCTTCCTTGCCTCAAGGGCACATTTCTGGCTCATGTTCTTGGTGTCCTTTTCTGCAAAGCTGTTTTCCATCTAGTTGCCCCCCTCAGCATGTATTGGTGCCTGGGGGCTGCATTTGGTGCCAAGAGGACTTTGCACTCCCCCTTGCTGAACTTCATAAGTCAGTTCATTTCTACAGAGTTCTACAGCCTGGAGCAAGGAGCAGAGCAGGGTCAGGGCAATTAAGCCCCAGTGGCAAAGAGAGCATCCTCACAGCGCAGCTCAGAAATTGAGTAAAGATACATCTGAAAATCTGAGGTCAAGCCACGCCACAATTACTGACACAAAGAAGGATGAAGCTTTATTGCATTATGGGTTTAGCCATAATTTACTGATGAGAAAGGAAGGTCCACATCAGTGCTTAAAAGCGTTACAAGAGATCTGAAATCCGCCTTGGGGAAGAAAAGTTACACTACTTCACATTCTAAAACCTCTCTTTAGGAAAAAAACTCCTTGGAACGAACCATGCAAGGGAAGTTGCAGAAAACAGGACACACAATATTTCTCATTATCAGACAGCCATGAAGATATCTGCATGTAACTTTGTTCGTGAATGTGAGCTGGTGTTACTAAGTGTTTATTCAATATTCTAAATGCATTTAATGAAGTGAAGAGGGCCACACTATGAATTTATAGTTTCCTCCTAACAGAATGAATGAAAGAAATTTCCTTTCCTCTGGACATTTAAAGAACAGAATTATCTAATCTACAAGTGGGAGGAAGTGAGAAATTTAAAGGATCTAGACTGGTAAAGCAGAATTTAAAACTCTCGTATGAAATCTAAGTGATATATGAATATATTAAAGCAGCTGATATTTAGTCTAGTCTGATACTTTGTATTGTTGTGAGTTTACTGTGTAAGGGAATGGAATGTTCAGTAATTCCTAAGTTTCTACATTCTCTCTATGCTTTGGTTTTACAGCACTGGGATGCCAAAGTACATCTCACTGCCCTACATGTTCATGAGCATAGCCACTAAACACAGGCAGGACTGGCAGACAGGGAGGCTTGGTGTATTGGAATTTTCTAATATATCTGGCCTCTGTGGTCAGAGTCCTGTGTAAAGGACTCAGCAACTTGTGTTATTCCAATTCAGACTTTTCTGAGATATTAAATTTAAATGGTGAAGACAACAGGTACAGGTGAGTATGGATCAATGCTAGATTCCTGACTTCAGAAAGAGTTGCAATGTCTCCAAAATGCATTCAATACACATAGCAGTATGAGAAAGAATGGTAAAGTTTCTCATGTCTTACAGATGAATGAGAGTCTACAAGGTTTCATCACAAAGAACACTTCAACTCCTTCAAAAATGTAGGAATGCATTAACTTTTTCTACCTCCTGATCATTAAATGTTTTTCTGAGTCTTTTTTGGGAATCCTGAAGCTGGTGACTATAATGTTCTTCTCATTCAGATTCCACGGCATCTCAGCCCAACTCCTGTGTTCACTGCTTTCACCTTGGACACAAGAGAAAGTAATTTTACTTGTCCTCCAAGCAGTCATTCTTTTAGACAATGTAGACTTAAATTGCTCTTCAAAATGTCCTGGAAGTTGGTCAAAAGTCATTATCTTATTCTAAAGCATGTATTCATAAGGTCTCATAGTTCATTATCCTAACATGGAAGACGAGTAGCCATAGTTTTCTTCTTCCAAGAAAAACTATTTTCCTTGCTTCTTTATTCCTAAGTCTGTTTTGCAGATCATCAGGAGCTTTTCTTAGCTTTAGTTACAAATGAGGAGAATGCAGGAGAAGTATAAAAATATTCAAAATCTTCAGATGAAACTTCACAAATCCATGCATTTCAAAGCAAATGAAGCAGGAGTCTGAGTAAATCCAAAAGCCACTAGCAGTGTCCAAGATTCCCTCATTTATTGGCAAGATGACCTGGCTGTGTGAGGTTGGCTGACAACATCAGAAAGTTAAAGTGTCTTTTCTTGTACCACCTTCAGAGGAACCCATGAGACTTTCTGGCACTCTCTGAAGAAATCTTGGAGTGCCTCCAGATCATCAATAGTGAAAGAGACAGACAAATTCACAGCTTTATCCAGAAAAGATGATGAAAATTGTAGTTGCAAAATACTTTCACTGAATTCAAGAACATAAGAAAAGTGAAATGAATTTTCACTGGGGAAAAAAATGTAGTTTGATAACACAGGTTGGATAGCAAAATTCTTATAGAACTCAGAGCAAAAATATCAATATATTCAAAACTTATAAAGCTGTAGGCCAGGTTAACCTGTTTGAAGATTTAATCTAAGCAGAGCAAAAAAGAACCTGAGCATCCTGCTATGATTGCTCAGTCAATTGTGAGAAAAGAAATGCATGTCATAAGAAAAGGAACCATCATCAAACAAACTGAATAAAAAACCTCCTAAGAGTCCTAAGGAAATTGTGCAGAGTTATTCTGTAAATTATTTCCCATGCTTTCAACATCAGCTTTGAAGAGCACTGTGCTGGAGGGATTTTTTCCCCTTATTTAATGAAAATTTTGTACTTCACAGTATTTTTAAATAAAGTAACAATGGATAGATTCTCAAGGGCAACAAACAGATTAAACAAAAGCAAAACAATTTTCACTGTGGATGTCTAGGGAAAATATTTAGAACCAAATCAACAAACAGTAAAGTGGAGATCTTGCAGTTAGGGTTACTATCCACAACACTGCAAAGAGTATAAATGAGAAGGTGGACTTACCTTTGCTATATTTCAAGAACACTGGACAAAGATTTCACTAAACAAACCCTATTCTGGCAAACCCAAAGCAGAAACAAAGAGAGGTCAGTCCAGAGGGACTGGAAACAGTTGCTCATGCACCAACTTTACAAATCAACTTTAAGAGATTAAAGGTACTGGCCCACCATAAGACTGTTTAGGAACTAATCTCTCCTGTAAGTACTCAACAGTGCAAGGGATGGACTGGACTTGATTGGACAAGACCTATGAGCAAAAAAAATAAGCAAAAGTGTACAGCCTGTGTGACTATAGTAGACCTAACACTTCAGCGGAGACTTGTTCCAAGTTCAAACAGAGCTTTCCAAACCTAGACATTTTAAATGTATTTATGTGAAAAACACCTGGTGAACACATAGGAAAAATTGAATAGTTTTACTCCTTTTGAGAACTCAAGAACAGATTTTAAAAATATAGAAGACTCAGTCTCTGGTCTGAGCAATGTCAGAAAATTTCATTTAAAAAAAATTGGTTTTTCTTTTTTTCCTTGAAAATTGCTAGCAAGTGAAAAACAATGATTTATTTTTTGTATTTCTTCTCCACAAGAGTTAATGTCTTTGATGACTGTGTAATGTGTAACAAACACACACATATACACAGCACCTCACAAGCACCCGTAAAATATCAGTCATTAAGGACCTGAATTTTTTTTTTTTTGACGCTTGGCTAATAGAACGCAGTGGACACTAGAATACACTGATCTAGCCAAATTAAATATACAGCAAGAACATACATAAATTAGTCCCTTCTTCTCAAGACAAATTCATTTAATTGATTGCCCAGATTTTACGCTTTAACTATTTTACCATTCACCGACTTTACTTATGTTAGTGTTTAGAAGCAAAGAGACAGATAAGTGATCTGTGAAAAGCTTTCTACTTTTTCATTACTCTTCAGCAACAGAGTTTGAGCAGCTTATTAGAAAAACATAAGAAGGTAACATCCCAACCCCAGCAGTCTCCAGTTTCATTACTTTCTGGCATAGAGTGGTTATACAGCAATGATTTTGGAAAGAACATATATGCCCCCTATAGATTTAATGCATTCTTACCACAGAAAGACAGAAATAAATGAAAGGTTCATTAAGCATTGCCCAAATAGAAAATTAGGTACTAGAAAAATTATATTACATCTTTCCATAGATTTGTTTACATACACAGAAAGCAAATAGGAAATTATTCTTTAAAGCTTAAACATCCTCCTGCCCAAACCCCTTTTCTTTCAAACATAATTCTTTTGGCCTGCACAACAGAGCTTTCCCCAGGTATTAATTCTCCTGATCAACGTTCCCTCCTTGATGTGCTATTCCTTTTTCCCAAGGTTTTCCCAAGTACAACACTGAAAGATGTTTAGAAACAGTGTAGCATTTAATTCTGAGTTTATGGTAATGTATTACGCAAATTTATCACACTACATACATGGTTTATAAAAATGTTGCGGCAATTTGCTTATATTTTAAAAGATAGATCATAGATTTTACTTCTCTTAGCAGTAATGGCATGCTGTTTAAGAAATACCACTAGCATTCAGTTCAGTACACTATTATTATATACAATTAGATCTACAAAGGTGGGTAAACATGGCTGATAAATCTTAAATATTTAATGGCTTCCACATAACTAACTATGATAGAGGAATGAGCACTTTGTTCGGTCTCTAAAAACTAGTAAACTTCAATTAGCCTGTAGTTCAGATTCCACATCTAAATTTCTACTGATATATGACAGCAAGTATGACAATTCTGAATAAAGATAAAGCATGGATTTTTATTCCAAGGTACCTAATTCATTATTACCTCAGTGTTCTTAAATCCCACAGTTTGATGCCATCACCTGCAGCTGTGGTCATGAAAAGGTTGTAAGCTTCAGGTTGCTGAGTGCTGAAGGACGATCCCTGTAAAACAATAAATCAGTTTCAGGTAACTATTCTCATGGCATTAATTATTTATAGAATCACAGAATATCTTCAGATGTAAAAGATCCATAGGGATCATCAAGTCCAACTCTCTGCTCCTTGCAGAATTATGCCATATGATTAAGAGCATCATCCAGATGCTTCTTGAGCTCTGACAAGCTTGGTGCAGGGACCACTTCCCTGGGGAATCTGGTCCAGGGACCAACCACCCTCTCAGCGGAGAATTTAGTCCATCTAAGAAATAAACAGTAAATATTTGCTAGGTTATGTGAAAAAAAGCTTGTCTGCACACACACAAAGGAGCAAAGAATAAAGTTGGCACGTGGAGGAAGTCCCATAACCCAGTCAGAGAAATTGAGCATGGTCTCAACTCCTCTCAGTGCTGTCCCAGGACAGCCATGAGCCCTTTGGTCCAGGGGTGACACACCAGGATGGTCAGTGAGACAGGCTATCTGGGTCATCTCACAGATGGATGGGGATTACTAAATATCAGGGTATGGATCCATCATGTGAAGCAGAGGAAGATCTTTTTGTGATTGCACAAGACATTATGGGATGTTCAGGGAAGAAAATACGGGCAGTGAAAAGGAGGGAGCAAAGATTAGTTCAACGATGAATTATAACACATGTTTAGCCCTGGGTTAAGTGTACAATTTCCATTGACTCCAGTAGCAATTGCATTCATTCATAACAAGACTAATTTTGGCTTCATACCTTTAAATAATTAAATCCAGTTTAAAACCTCTGATTTTTTAACACCCACATTGGCAAATCCCAGCCTTTTTGCTGGCTACAAACTTCTTTCTCCAGAGAACAAAATTGAAACAGTTAAAACATTTTCTTTCCTTTCCTTACCATTCACTTTCTTGATTTGACTGAATACATCACAGAAAGGTAATTTTCTGCAATCAGTATTTGACTGCCAGGAATCTTCTATTCATTATGAAAGCTGGTGCACAGCTTGCTCTAAGAGATGAATTAAAATGCACTGTGCAACAGATTTCCCAGCAAAGTCTACACATTCTCACATTAGCTGTGTATAATTATAAATTAAAAAAAGAGAGTAATGCAAAAGACAAAGACAGTTGCAGTGCAAAGGGCAGTTGTCATTAAAAGTTACAGAGCACCCTTTTTTGTGCTTTTGAAATGTTTGCTCCCCATCCCTTGCTTCAGTCAGCACTGGTCACAGAGTCCAGAATAAAAGGTTATACAGACACATACACATTTACTTTGTGCATTACTCCTTTACTACAGAATACACAGAATACACTAACTAATAAACTAAGGAAGAAGTGCAATCCATTTGTTCCTTCTCTGCCCTGAAATTTTGTCAGCAATATACTTTATTAATACATATACTTGTATCTTCAAACTACATTTGCTACTGAATATTGATATAGAAGACAAGAAAATATATACTAGTTGGGATAATATGCAAGCTGAATTTTATTTATCACTTTGTGTTTTTATAGTCCATTAATTTATGATAATCTATTATTTATGAGAATCTAATGCAAAAAGTAGCATAGTCCCACATACTCTTGAAACTATCCTTTCATTCTGACAGACAAATCCCTTCCCTCTGCCCCATGTGCCTCCTCATCCACCACTGTAATCCTTCTCAGCTTCTCTCTAGACTAACTACATTGCAACCTTCACATAAAATTTGGCCTCAGGGAGGACATGGTTCTACAGAATCCCTCTTTCTTTCACTAATTCCCTGTGAGCAGCATTTATGTCATCCAAACAGTGCAGCTGGCTTACACTAAAGGCATTGATCAACAGACATATCAGAAAGCACTACATATCTTCAGGTGATCTTGTATTTTCACCAACATTGAAACTATGGTTAGGAAAAAGTTAACTGACTGAAACTTTGGAGTTACCTATTATATTTTTCAGTCTTCACAGCAAGTAGACTTCCTAACTAATGAACCAACGAATTTTGAAACAAAAGTGTCTGAACAGAAAACTGAAAACTTTGGTGTTTCTGTGAAAATGAGTGTACTCTGTAACTGTGCTAGCAGAACATAATACCATCCAAATATTTGTGGCTCATAATGACAGATTCCTGTTCAAAGAATATGTTCTGCAGCATAAAAAACATATTATTAACACTAAAGCTCTAAATCTTTGTGGTCTGTTCTCAAATTGCCATTTATTTCGGTATCTCAGATGTTCCTAAACTCTAAGACAGGAACATGATTTTGACATTTCAATCAATTCATTTTACTATGTCTCTTAAAAGTGAGTATAAAAAGCAATGGACTGTTATAATAAGCTTAATCAACACACTGCAGTCTGAGATGAATTTCATGCACTAGCATTGGAACAGATCAAAAGAACAATTTAAAAACAAAGTCATTATATGGCTAATTATATAAACTTGCTTACAGCTGCTTCTGTCTAAAACCAAAAATAAGAGAATGTCATGCTAATCATCTAGGTTTCTAGGACATCCTAGATGTATTTAATAATTCGCTAAGAGGTTTCTCCCACAGTTAATCGGAACATACTTTTCCTATTGTCCCGCAAGACCCTCAAAATAGATTTTCTTTTTTATTCATTTAAAGAGTAAATTTTATGATTATGCCCACTTACTACTGCCCAGGTAGAATCACAAAACAGTCTTGGAACATGAGAACTGATTTGCATTAATCTAAACTAGAAAATGCTCTTCAAGAATATATACATACTGCAATCACAAATGAGTATTCAGTCCACACAATGCGACTAGGAATAGTCCAAAGGAAAGCCTTCCTAAATTTTGGGGTGTAGGCACTGGATCTTCAGCATCAACTGTTTCACTCCACAGATTTGCTTCCATTGAATCATGTCTCATCACTACCTAACCTTAGATTCCAGCGTGTTTCATACTTTAAACAGGACGTAGTTTGCACACAGCAATCTGCAAATTTTTATAAGTCTATAAAACATTTTAGCGTGTCATCGTAAAGAAAATGCAGGTATATTTTCTCTAATAACTTTAAACTATCCAATGTAATAAAATAGTTGACATGTAATTTTCCTATTGATTTATCTAAAGTATTAATTTTATGTAACTGAAAAAAAAGAGAACCTTGATGTATAATTTTCCCCCAAAATGGTCAGTTTTCCTTGCTATACCACACACCTCCAGGTTTTTTTCCCAAGTCAATACTTGCCCACATCTTTAAAGTTTTTCTTGATTAAATAACCTGAAGGCACTAAGCTGACCCAGCAAAAAGAAGAGCCAGAACTTTAAGCCCATATGTGTTACAAACAGTACTGAAACAGTTAGCACAATTTTAAGTGTTTTACCAGATCACATCTATAAGGAAAACCCACAAAGAGCTCTACAACAGTAATAACAAGGAACTGTTTTAAACCCACAGAAGCAAGGACTTTCCAACTGGGAATGAAGCACCACATTCAACCAGACCTAGCACAGCAGGCATTCCAGAACATATGGTACCATAAAAACTACAAACACTCAAAGCAGTCTTCAAGGAAAAAAGAAGAGCAAGGATGAGGGTTCATCTATTCTGTTGTAGTACTGAGAAATTTTTTTTTGGTTGCTGTTTCCAAATTTTCAGAATAAATCACACAGTGTCAGATTGAGCTTCAGAAGAGAACGCTTACATAAGGAAAAATTCCTGCTGAACTACAGTATTAAAGTCTAGCACAAGTAACGCAAAGGGTAATAAACACTTCTCTAACAGCAAGATCATTTGGTCATTCTCACTGCTCCCTCCTTTACACTAGAGAACAAATGAAATCTGTATGACTCTATCACAGAGACTCATGTTCTTGCCATCCTCCCCAACATATAAAAACTTATCGGTTACTATCAATTCTATTTTTAGCCTCTCATGTCTTTGTTGATGGTGTTGTAGTGGTACTACAAATAAAATTCACTAAAGTATATACCTTATTTTGGCAGATCTGATGGACTGATCTAACATGAGCTTCCTGTATCACTGCTGAGCTGCAGCCTGCATTGAGGTCAAAAACTTCCAATGCTCGGTTGCTGCCAGCTGTAAGTACAATATCTGTACAGTTCTCTGTGTTAAAGTTAAATTTATCTAAAGAAAAAAAATACATAGATAAAAATACAGATAAATATATATATACATAAACTCTTGTATTTAATGCTCTATGAGCAACACCAAAAATCTTACAGCACTAAAAATTTATGTCTAAGGATGAAGTTCAACATCAAAAAAATTACAAGTGTTTTACTCTAATAGAAACGGAGTAGTAAATAATCAGATGCTACTTACTTTAACTGATGTCCATGTCATTAAGCCCAAAGAACTACAAAGAAAATAAGAACTACAAAGGATACAAGAATAGAACTCATTTACTGCTGAAAGGCTGGTAATCTCCATTGCTGATGTCATGGGAAATTTCTGTACCAATTTGCAAAAACTCCTCTGTTTGTATCTGCAAACAATACCAAATGAATGCTAGTGTTAATGAAATAAGTTATGATTTGTAGTCACCAGTAAACTCCCATTGGAATCACAAAGCAAATCAAAATGCTTTCTTTCATTATGAAATATTAAAGCCACAGATCTTTTGGCTTATTGCTGAACTCTATTAAAGAACTTGGTAACAAAACTCATTTGGATGAAAGTAAACATGACATTAATATAGAGAAGACTGATCTTCCATCAACACGAAACACTAAAATAATCCTATATGTATATTGAAAATGTTGAAGAGAAAAGAAGTCTGTAATATACCTATGTTCAAAAAAGAAGATATGCCACTGGTTTCAGTGTAGCATTTAATGTGCTGATGACAGGGCAATCAGGAAGACAATGAAGAGAAAACAGTGGGGAAAGAGTAATTACCACTTAGATGGGAGGGGAATAAGAGGCTGATCACACACGACCAAAGAAATTTTGTTTCCCAACTAACACAAAACTCTTTAAGGTCCTGTGGGTTACCTGTCAGCTCCATGCAGATGTGGCAAACATGCCAAAACCTCTAAAATGGTTTCAGACTTTTTTATATTACACAACAAAAAACTGTGTTGTTATTCAATCTGATTAGCGCTCTCTCTTTACTGAAATATATCCACATAGACAACATGGATCTGTTTTTAAAGTAAACAGAAAACACAGCTCCATGGATATGGATATGGATATGGATATGGATATGGATATGGATATGGATATGGATATGGATATGTGAGGCAAGAAGAGTGTGATTTTCAGAGAAGTCACCTAAGGAATACAGAGTTAATAACAACTGTACTGGGTCTGGTTGGAGTGGAGCTAATTTTCTTCATAGTGGCTTGTATGGTGCTGTGTTTCAGACTTGTGATCAAAACCGTGTTGATAACACACCAGGATTTTAGCCATTGCTGGACACTGTCTGCACAGTGTTAAAATAATTCCTGTGTAACAGCCAATATTATACTTGCATTTTAGCACGTCTGTCTAATGAAAGTACAAAAGTCCATGCATGACATGCTTGTAGGAATCATTACTGTTTCTTTCCAACAATGCTAAAAGTTTGCAAAACTGAGATCATTGGACAAGAACAATATGGTTATCAGCCAGATCTGTTCAAAAGAAAAATGTTTAATGACTTGCTTTTACATTTTGTTGTCATTCTCAAACAATGGTTTGCTGATCTTTTCAGATGGACATCAGAGCTACTTTAGCAGTGATGGTGCAGCAGAAGATAATATACAGTGTTTTGCAACTTAATCCAATAACCTTTTGTCGTTTCCACAAGTACTTTATTCAAATAAATGAAAAAAAAAACTGCACTAGACTTCAAGAGTGTGTTAGTTTAAAACAGTGTAGTTTTTTTAGTGGGCAGAGGAAGCCACAGGGGCAGCTTCTGAAAGATGGGGCTACTCAAAGCTCATACAATGTCTGGCACAGAGCCAGTCACTGAAGACTCTGACAATAGGCAGGTTGCTGGCCCAATTAGAGCAGTTGGTAACACCTCTGTGATGACATATTGAAGAAGGGAAAAAAAATGCGGGTTTTTTTTCTTCCGAGGGGTGATGAGGCAGCCACCAGGGCCCATCCTGGCAGGGTGGGGGCCACTACCAACCTCACACTGTCCACGGGCTGCCGCCTCGATCACAAGGCTTGAACTCTCTCTTCAAAGTTCTTTTCAACTTTCCCTTATGGTACTTGTTGGCTATCGGTCTCATGCCAGTATTTAGCCTTAGATGGAGTTTACCACTCACTTTGGGCTCCATTCCCAAGCAACCCGACTCCAAGAAGCCATGGGCCTGGCATGCCAGGACCACCCATGCAGTGCCGGCAGGGACCACGTAGCCAGTGATGAAAACATGGCGAACAATTCCCCGACACAGAGCACAGATGAGATCAACCTTTCCAGCACTGCGAAGCTCTATAACAACTTTTCAATTGATAGAACTTGAGAACAATAATACCTACAGATAACAATTTTCTTCTGAGTCCGAGAAAAAGAAAAAGTGAAGACATGCAAGGAGAATCAACATGGCAGCACTGAAGTCAGTGAAAAGAAGGAGGAGGAGGAGGTGCCCAGGGCGTTGGAGCTGAATTTTTTTCTACAAGCCCTGGTGAGGACTATAATACAACAAACTGTTTCCCTGTAATTCATTAAGTGCGTGGGGGGATGCAGAGATCCCCTCACAGCCCATGAGGAAAAGTGTTCACGCTGGAGCACATGGATGCTGAAAAGCTGTAATCTAGTGATGAACTCGGACAGAGAGAGAAGACCCTTGCCTCCAGAGGATGAGAGCCCTTGCTTCCAAACTTGAACAGCTTATCCTTAAAAGACTAAACCCCATGAACTAAAATGACGCACGCTAGGCAGTTTTGGGAAGACTGCTCGGCCTGTGGGAGGGACTCACATTACAGAAGGTTGGGCGGGACAACTATTTGTGAAAATTAAGACCACGCTAAGATATTCACAGAAAACTATCTCCTGTGGGAAGGATCCCATGGCACAGCAGAAGAAAGAAACTCCTTTCCCTAAGCATACTGAAGGTAGATTTTTAGGAAGCGAAAGACTGACCAAAATCCCATGTTTTGTCTCCTTGCATGGTTGGTGGGAAAGAGGGAGGGGCTGGGAAGAAAATAAGTGTTCTAAAGGTTTATTTTAGTTCTCATTACCCTTTTTACTTTTAATTCTGTAAATAAGAAATTTTCTTCTTTTTCAAAACTGTTTAAGTTTTGAGCCTGTTTTCCCTTAGAGTGTTTTTTTCCCCTAATCCTTATGTCAACTCATGAACCCTTTGTTACGATTCTTGTGGGTGCCTGGTGCTTTTAGCCAGCGTCAAACCCACGACAAAGAGCAAATGATTTATCTCTATTTTTGGGTAAACCTACCCAAGCTAACTTTAAATAAGCTGACTGAGATAACAGGTACAAGCTAATGAAGGCAGTATGAAGCTTCTTTTGGTCCAATTTACCCTGCTAAGAGAGGATGATTGAAACAGTTAAATTACTCCCAAATGCAAGAACAATTGAGTTAGCTGAAGTACCTTGCTTCTACACTGCAGACTGCTACACAGATAGATAGATCACAGGGAATGGCCCAGGTAGAATTTCACATAGAAAGCAAATCAACCAAGAGTAAACTGGGATTCGTCAAATATAAGTTATGAGAAAACTGAACCAAAGTAACAGAGGGGGAAAATTCTTAGAAGAGTACCCATTATTTTAAAAAAAGAGGAATTTTAGTATATTTAAGAATTTTTTTTGACACAGTGCATTTGCTACATGTCCTATACATGTTCAATTCAAAGTGCAAGTCATTTAAAATTCTGGCAGGCATTGTGGACACACTGAGCTTGACACTGTACATTCATTCTTGTCTCTTAGAAATTGAAGTTTATGTAGCAATTTGGGTTACCTTTGTATTGGTTTATGAATATCTCCATAAACTAAGAATTAATGAGTAAAACAGAAGGTAGGTAATCAGACTATGGAAGAAAGCTATTACATAATTCTGTCTGTTTCAGTGAAGTTCCACATACCAGGGTCATGCCTCAGTTGAGGAAAGCACTCCTATTCCTAAACATATTTAAGCTTGTGCTTAGTATGTTTTTCTGTGCAGCAGTAAAACTACCAAGGAAATAAAACAGTTTTTCCCATCTAAGGATGCAGCCCAATACTGTTTAATATCATCAGCAGACAGGACATGCCATTCACAATATCAACTAAGACTTCAGTGTTGTAGCTCTAATTCTTTTTGTCCTTCCACTCAAAACAAAGATATTTTGCAAGTTGCTTTTACCATTTGTTCAATTTTTTATCTTCTGTAATATTTTTGCCCCCTCAGCTCACCTCACCACGGACAAAATCCCAGATCAAACTGTACGAATACTTTCACTGGTCTGTTAATGAGAAATTAACTCACCGTTTTAGGTCATCCTTGGTTGTGTCTAGATGGAAACTTAATAGATGAAATTCAGCTCCACAACACAGCAATATAAATGTATCTATAAAATAAAACTGTGCAAAGCATACATTCTTATGGAAGTTCTCTTTACCCTGAAACATAAAGGAATCTATTAAGAATGGCTTCAAACATAACAAATATATTTGTCTAAGATTCCTGGTGGTAAGGCAGAGCCTCCTTGTCATCCTGATCATAGGCCAGGAGGTTAAACTACTACAGAGTGGCCCTTCCTATTTTTGACATCTATTACTCTCAAAATAAAGATTTCATTCTGCTTAAATTAGCAGGCAGTAAATTTAATTGTATCTGTAGTCAATTGAATCTAATACAATCTAGTTTCATACTTTGAACTTCTTTTTGAATTGGGGAGTAGACTAAAGGCAAGCAGAGCTGAGCCAATGAAAATAGAATGTACAGACCAGACAATAAAACCAAAGCTTCCAGACATGCCCACTAGTTTGTTTTGGTTTTTTTTACAAAGGTTGATTTTTTTCTTTTCCTAAATTATCATGAGGAAAAACTAATTTTAAGTCGATGTAGATCACCCGGATCGTTATATCAGTTGGAGTCACCATTCATCGTTCTAGAAATTAGTTCTTTCTACAGAGCTTTTGAAACAGAAGTAGATGAAAGTGCAAAACAGTGTTCTCTGTGCCCAAATCAATGGAAGTTTCCAATTACCAGAATTAGGGCAGGTTCCTTATTGAAGACTGACCAGACCGTTAAAGTTCTGTCTTCTGATGCAGAAACTAACCACTTCTTGTCATGACTCCAGCCAACAGAGTTAACTGCACCATCATGACCTAATAAAAATAATAATGGAAAAACCATAAAGATCATTTCTTGCATTCATGAATTTCTCTGGAGTTAATTATATTGTTTTAATACAATTATGCACAACATTAAAATATATTCTAAGTACAGGTTTCAAATGGTTGCATTAAAACTGGTAACAGTAAACCAGCTATTGAAATTTTCTTCTACCAAAAAACACAGAAAAATGTCTTCCATTAATAAACAGACAAATGTAATTCCAACTTTTATTTTTCAAAGTTATTGGAAGAGCACTTTCAAGAAATATTCTTGAAATTCAATTTAAGCAAAGATTCAGTATTGAAAAAAGAATCTGAGTATTATATTATAATGAAATTTTATATTAAACATAATCTGGAAACCCCTTAAGACATTAAAAATAGTTGAAATACTTTATTTTATTTATTAACCTTTTATTACTGAGCTAGCTATTTTTGTCAAAATAAAATGAGTTTGTCACTGCAATGGCTTGTTAAAAACAAGATTGTAAACTTACAAAGAAAGAACTTTAAAAGCCAGAAACAATATTCAAAAGCTAAAATTATTAATTTGATCTAACATTATATTGACGCTGATCAAAAAGATCAAAAAAGAACATGTCATTCAAATTTTACAAGCTTTGATGCATGTTATTGCAATTTGTCAGATGAAGTCTGATAAATTTCATCTAGCTTTAAAACATTCAAAGTTCTTATGCTGCCCTCTTGTGCACATTTTCTTTTTAGTCAACTGAAGTTTTATATTAAAAAAATAGTTTGCTTTAAATTACAGGAGAGCTATTAAATTTATCTCAGCAATTGAGATATTTCATTTTGTAGACATACGTCTACAAAAACTCTTATAAATGAGATATATTAATTCCCAGTTACCAAACAGCTGCAAAATTTTCACCAGAAAACTGTACAGATACTGCACAAATACACGTTAGTATTATTCTTATTTTGTTCACAGCACAAAGCTTTAGTTAAAGGTTTCAATTTTCTAAAAATATTTGGAAGCCTTGAATAATCTGCATTTAAGAAAAAAACCAAAACACAAGACCAAACAAACAAACACCAAAAAAAAAAAAAAAAGAAATCCACAACAGATTATACAAAACAGTTTTCCAAAGTAGTAAGGAATCTGAGAAACTTTAGGAAAATCTGAGGTTTGGAAAGTTGGAAGAGCCACACAAAAAGCTTAAGAACCTCTGCACTCCAAGCCCCTCAGTCCCAAAGCACAGTGAAGGAGATGCCAGCTGGCTTGAAAGAGCCCAGTCAGATTCAAAACAGGCATTAGTCAGGGTTCCCCAGTCCTGGAGCAAATTGAGAAGAGCAGCTGGTTTTGTAAAAAGACTTCTTCAGAAAGGCCATGCTGGCTGTAACTCTTTACAGCTGTTCAACATTACCTGCACTTCACTACAGGACACAGACACCTGAAGAGCCACCACTGAAGAAGAATGCAGAACTACTTAAAACTGTAACTGAACCCTTCAGGGAACAAGACTGAATAAATTAGGCTTACAGCAAAACTGTTGTTATAGCACTCCTCTGATGCTGCCTTATAAAACCATAACTTTTGATAAGCAGCAATATTTAGATGTTAATGCTGCCTTGAAATTGAATTTTTTTAGCAGAATAGATACAATTTCCATTTCTTGAAAAAAAGAAAATTTTACATTGCCATTGATTGCAGCTCTGGGTAAGAATAATGCATCATGTTTTTTTATGAAAACGCATGTTATTATGATATGTCTAAAACACAAGCATCAAGAGTAGAAAGTAAGCAGGTGACTACGTGGTAATCTGAACTGCACAGAAAAACAATGTGAATGAAACAAGCAGGCAGCTAATGGTTTGTGGTTCCTACTCCCTTGCATTACTTTATCTGGCAGTTCAACATTTATGTTGCTTTTGAAAAGAACTGCATGCACAGTGGAATGTGGTTTACATTGCTTTTCAGACTTGTGTATCATAAAAAAAAAAAGACAAAAAGGATTAAAGGTATCAATGAAATAAATCAGTGAAAAACTTAAGAACTTGCTATTGTAGAAGAAAAAGACCCCATTACTCTGTCCACACCGCATATTTTCATCAATTTCCTCACACAAGAAGGAGAATATCAGTAATGTCGCCTCCTCAATGTCACAGCTCCTTCCACTAAATATAATGAAAATTACTGAAAAAGAAAAACTGTTTTCACAAATCAGTTGTCAGAGTTATGTACTTAGAAATAATTCTCCAAAATATCTTTAAGTAGTCTGGTTTTAATACTTGTTAGGGTCAGCTAGTAAAAACCATTCATTTTCCATTATGAGCTTTCACAGAAAATTCATTTAGCAGGACTGATTTAAAGTCGTAACATTTACTGTTATTAAAAATTTAACAGATTGTTCCTGTAAAAATTTAGATATAATCTGGTGTTTAAGACTCATTTAAAAGCGTACATGTTTACACATACATACACTTTTGTGGTTGTGGATTTCTTCATAGGAATAGTCCCTCTTTTTTTAAATGGTTATTCTTTAGAAGTCTGGAATTGCAAAGCAAACACGTCTTTTGCCAAGCCATCACAGCCAATTTTTGGCTAATAAACTATAAGAATATACTACTGCGATATACACATGCCTTATTATTGCAATATATTGCCTTTATTGTTTCTCTTTAATTATTGTACTGTACATCATTATGAAGATTTCAATATATATCATCATAGATTGCTTCTTACCTCACAAAAATTGAGAAATGGGAACACCTGGTAGTCAGTTTAATTCTAGGATACAATTAAGCAATCAGAAAAATAAATTTTACATCTTGAATCATCAGTACTCCCTCTCTCTCATTCTCAGGGTGATGTGAGTGGAATCCGTGCCAATTTAGATCAACTCAATCATATGCTATATCTTTAATAATATAACTCATAAATTTACCTGAAAAAACATTATGCACATCCGTGAGATTGGAATTGAATATCAGCACAGTTTTGTCAGCCAGGCCACAAGCCAGCAGCTTTCCATCCCCTATAAAGAAGAGCATCTAACGATTTACATTTGAAAGCAAAAAGGAGCTAACATGCTGCTTCTTTAATCATAAAAAACACATATGTCACTACAACAAAACAAAAACCAGATATTCATATCACAGATTTTCTTATGAACATCACAAATTAGTGTTGCAGAATTTGGTATGATTTTGTAGGCAATTCATTTCTTGTCCTGACATATTCTCTAAATAACAAAATTTTTTAACTCAAAAAAAGAACCCTCTGAAATTTTTGCTAAACTGTGATTATTTAAGCCTGTATGTGCATGCATGAGTGTGCAAGAGACAAAGAGAAAAAGAAATATGTTTCTTCCTCAAACTAAAAGAGGATTTATGCTTAAAATGCACTAGCAAAACAGAGAGATAGCTGGAATATATTTTAGCAAAGTTACTGATTGCATCTAGTTGCTTTTATTTCCTAAGGGTGAAAGTTGTTCTTGTCCTCAAAATACTTACAAAGATTTAATTTTTTAAATATTTTGAAAATATTTTGGCTTGCAGGGTGTACATTGACATAATTATATGCCAGGTAGAATGCCTGATTGCTAACATAGGAAGTGCTTTCTGCTTAATCGTATTTACACTGGAACTGACTAAACCTATTGCAAGAGTCATTTATCCAAAGCAGTTAAGAAAAATGCCTCTCTTTGGAACACACAGAAGAATTTCCTTTTTAATATTTCAATTTATAAAAATTGCATAATATGTACATAAGAAATAGGAGTATTCTGAGTATTTTGAAACAGAACTTCAGTTTTTAATGTGCCCTAATGACACTAAGTAAATATGTCAGAAAATAAATTCCTTAGTGAAAGAACTCTCAATTTTCAAGTAGTAGTGGAAAAGTTAAAGAATAAATTAAAAAGGGAACAAGACATAAAGTCAGAAATAGAATCCTTTTGCATATGTAGTAACAGCTTGCATGGTTTTGCAAGATAAAAAAGTATGATCAAACAGTATGTGGTATTACCAGAAAGTTTTCTGTGAATTTCTCCACAGTAAATCCACAATTTTTAGAAACTATGCCACACAAATATTGGATTTCTTTCTGCACACTGACACAACTACATTTTTTATAAAGCCTGTACTTACCAGAATGTTGAATACAAAAAATTGGGGTTGGTTTACAAGTAACAGATATTTCTTTCTCATATTTGATTGGAGGATAACTTTCCAATGGATATTCTTTATTTTTACTTCAAAGAAGGAAAAAGGAAAGAAACCATTACATCTTCATTTCAGTTATTAAATAAATGTGCTTTAGGAACTATTCTAAATATCTTTATATAAATATTTGCTGGAAAAAATACATTAAATCCAAGGTAAGAGTCAAATTAATTTTAAATTTTCATATTTAAACTACTCCTGTCACTGAGAGCTGTGAAATCATGAGATCAAAAATTAAGAGTCTTGCAAAAAAAATTAGTCACATAGCTAACAAAACTATTTAAGGAATGTAAACTCTACCTTGTTTACAAAGACCTTGTGACAAAATTCAATATTAATTAGAAAAAGCAATTTAACTAAAAAACCCACACAAAATTTAAAATACTAAGTAGCTTAACCGATATAAAACAGTGCCAGACCAAAGCTGAAATTAGCTGAAGTACTCATGTAAGGGGTCTGATATGTGCAAGGTTTACAAAAACTTAGTCTTGAGCTATTAAGTGAGTTTCTTAACACTTTAACTACTCTTTTAAAATGAGAAAAATGATGGCATCAATCATTCTTTACTTTCATGTTTGTATTACATAAAGCAAATACTTTAATAATAGCAAAGAGAAAAAATGTGTGCAATACCCCCATTTAACATTCCACGCAAATTAACATGAAAATGCCAGCGTAAGAAAAACATTTGTTCTTTGTGGCCAATGATAAAGATTGCACTGGTCAACTTGTCCTATTACACATACTCTGTTTAAATCCACTGGAGTAAGTTTGCATTAACTTAAAGTAACAATATTTTAGGGGTGAATGAGGGACATGATCTGAAATCATTTCTCCCTGTGCCACATCCAGTTATTTTTCTGTCCAGAACTGCAGTTTAAGAACATGTTGGGACTTAGCTTTCAGCCACATTTAGCACCTTTTCTTCTTACCAACAAAAATCTAGGAAAATAGATATGCATATTTTCTTTTATGTGAAGCACTCCAATTTAATTCATAGTCTGATAAACCAAATCCCTTGCTGCAGTGATAAATTTTATATCAAATTTACCAAACCTTTTAGTTCTATTGACAAACTTTACTAAAAAGTTCCAATGGGAGAAGCAGAGACAAACCATATTTTCAATAGAACTGTAATTATGCTTGTTTTAATTTGTTCCTCCTCTAACAGAATTGTCAGATTACCTACCATTTACAACTGGTCTTCCACTTTGATACCTCTTTTTTTTTCAGGTTAGTATTTGGAGAAAACATGGTCATTCTATGAGAGAGAAAACAGACTCTCTTATATGAAACATTAAACACTGCATGGGAGAAACAGCTTTTTTCAAACAAAAGCAATCCTACTTCTTTCTTATTATTTACATCTATGAGTAATGTCAGTAGATAAGAGAATGTAGACTTTGATGACAATATAATTGTCTAATATTCTTATGCCAGAGTTTGCACCTTCATTTCTGTGAGTTATTTGTTGAATAGCGCATTCTGAAGGTCAAAATCAATAAAAATAGTTCCCAGACAATTCTTTCTGCAAGCTGAAGAAACAAGAGTCTAGTCAGATGAAAGAATCAGGACACCTAACATGGATTTCAAAAAGAAGTTGACCAATGACCAGAAGCTGTGAAAATTTTGCTTTACAATATGTTTTTAAAATTCTTTTCTTTGATAACATCATAACTGTTTTTCACAGGTGATTAATTTCAAAGTCATGAGACCACAGAGTTATATTATGTGAAAAAATATCACACACCAATAAAACAGGGAAAATAGTTATATTTCTACTCACCGTGGTGCTGCTGTATATCCTGATGACTTAATTTTATTATGGAAAACCAATGGTTTATCTTTCACTGTGCTCTTCACTCCTGTAGCAAAATAATTTAATTTACATTAAAATGTTTTCTTAATATTATATTTTTACAGTTAAGGTAGATAGGCTTGCACAATATAAATATTTGATGTTTCCTTATATTACAAAACACATTTATGACCAATCACTCTAAAATAATGATTAGTGAGAAAAGGAAAGAAATATGAACAGTTACATTGTATTAAACCCCTCCTCCAATAATGTGAATGAGGAGGAACTTCTTTAAACTCTGAAGTAGCAAGAATATTGTTCTGAATCACTTTTTCACCATTCGTTCACAAATGTGTTTTCTAACTGCCTCTGCTTAGACTTTGTATGCATTAGCTATAATGTATTCACACCCTATATTTGGAATAAGGGAATCAGGAATGCATCTAAAGATCATTAACAAGCTGACTGGTGGGTACCTATAAAGTATTTGTGTTCCTACACGGCTCAGGTCATGGGTAATGTCTGCATGCCCAGTGCTGCACTAGGAAACCCGGGGGCCACCCCTCAGCCCCAAACTGAATACGAGTATTTCATATCAGCAGAAACAAACTAAACAAATAGACATTGTAAACGTCTACAAATGAATGTTGTATCTTGTTGATATTCCCAGGGAAAAAACTCAGATGCATTGGGACACATTTACCCATGCTGAGGGTAGAAGTCCCTTCAAATGCAACTAACTGTCCTTTCTCTATGCAGCAATGAGGCACAAAAAGGTCCTTCCTGAGAAGCTCCCAGTACCACATGCTTTAAGGGACCAAAGGATTTCATTACAGCACTTTTCGATCTGATCACAAGATGTCAGTGATGGGTGTCCAAGGCAGCCTGGAATTCTAGCTAAAATGCTGTAGATGTATTCTGAAGATACCATACACCCCCAGAGATATTACCTTTGACGTTCTAATGGGCGCAATAAGTGCAAATAGTGATGATGGAAACTTTTTTTTTAATATTTTTTGGACTTTGTTTTTGCTGACCAAAAAAAGCTACAAGTGTTTCAATGGCAATTGGAAGTCAGATCTTCTCTTTTTTTAAGAAGTAGAATATTGAGGCAAAAATTAACTTCCTAAACATCCAGTATTGGCAAAAGATCATTCAGAACAATGAAATATATCAAAACATCTCTTTGGTATATTTCATAACCAAAGTTAAGAAAGAAATGACAAATATACACAAAAATTTACTATATGCTACGGAAAAAGAATTATTTATGAAAATGTGAATATTCTACACTCTAACACTTTTAAAATCCACAGAAAGTTCTCAGACAATGAATTTTGAAAGAAGAAAAATACTTATAACCATAATTTTCAACTACAATTACATGAATGATGTACATGCATGATATGAAATTATCATACATGATGATATGAATTACATGAATGATTACATGTATGATACGAAATACTAATGGAAGTGGAAAATTCTTCCTACTGAAGTAAAAGTATAATGCAATATATATTTTTTTAAAAATTAACATACTAATTGTATTAGGCACAAGCCAGCTGGAAGTCAGTTACTGTTATTAAAAATATAACTTTATTAATTTATTTCAGGATTGTTTTATACTTACCAAGTGTTTTATTAGAAGGTTCTTTCATGTTTTTCTTTAAACCTTTACACAGTGGAGAATTTGCCAATAAAGTACACCTAAGTTATAAAACCAAGAACAAAAAATTGATCAACGCAATGGACAAAAATGTCAGATTAGAAAAGGTGCCAAAACTCCTTTTTAGTTATTTGTCTGCATATGTGTGTGTACATGTGCAGTAGCAATGAGATTTTAATGAAAACAAGTTAGGCATAGTGGATTAGTTATCAGCTCAGATATTCATCAGCACGGACAAGCCTTGGCCTTGACTTGATTCACAGACCATAGCTTTTACATGTTAGATCCCAGTTTTGTGAATATTAACTGATGATTTTATTGTAAGCACTGAAATCTGCACTTCAGTGTATATTGCAGGGGTTTTGTCATCTTCAAGATGTCAGCATTTTCTCATAAATAATTTATAGGGACATAAAGGCCAAAAAAGTAATAACCATCAGGGATTCACCATGGGGAAGTCATGCTTGATCAATTTGATAAACCTCTGTGATAAAATGAGTGGCTTGGCAAATGAAAGGAGAGCAGTGGATATTGTCTATTTTGACTTCAGTAAGACTTTCCACACTGTCTCCCATAAGAACCTCACAGATCAGAGAAGCTGATGAACTGTGGTCTGGATGAGCACACAGTGAGGTGGATTGAAAACCAGATGAAAAAACAGGCCCAGACTATGAGGATCAGTGGCTCAAAGTCCAATTGGAAAGCAGGAACTGGTGGAGTAACCTGGAAGTTAAAACTCCATTCTATATAATTCCATTATTATAATTCCATTAAACATCTGCATTAATAATCTGGATGAGGGAGCAGAGTGTACCCTCACCATGCTTGCCGATGACTCAAAGCTGAGAGGAGTGTCTTAAAGAGCAGAAGGTTGTGTTATCATCCAGGGAGACATTTACTGCCTGGATAAAGGGGCAGACAGCAACCTTGTGAAGTTCAACAAGGTGAAAGCAAAGTCCTGCAGCAGAGGAGGAACAAGCCTATGCAGCAGCATAGGCTGTAAGGCAGACTCTGGAGCCAGGCTCTGTGCCCAGAGCCCAGCACCAGGACAAGAGGCTGTGCACAAAACCTGAAACACAGGAGGTTCTCTCTTAACACTAGGAAACACTTTTTTACGGTGAAGGTGACTGAGCATTGGCACAGGCTGCCCAGAGAGATTGTGGTGTCTCCCTCCATGGAGATATTCAAAAGTTGTTTGTACATTGTAGTGGGCAAATGACTCCAAATGGCTCTGCTTGAGCAGGGTTGTTGGACAAGATGACCTGGAGAGGTGCCTTCCAAACTCAACCATTCTGTGATTCTGTGATTTCTCCCTCTCTATACAACAAAAGCATGATAGGAAAAGAAGTAAAATCAAACCATGTCAACAAATAGCACTGCAGAAAACCATATGACAAACTTTAGTGCCAGATAAACAAATCCATATTCCAACATGGAGAAAAAACATTTAATTATTCTGTACCTGGCAATAACTGATAGACTTTTCTCATTTCCACGTGGGAGAAAATCACTGTGCTGAGTTCTCACCAATGCAGCAAGGTTAACTTCCAACACAGCAATCATATCTTCAAACATCGAGGTGATCAAACATAAAACCTGCAGCAATTATACCATAAATTAACACTCCATTTACTTCATAATTCAAGTAAAAAAAAAACACATTTATAATGAAAAATCAAATAAATTTCTGAAATTTTTAAGAATTAGTCAAAAATATCCATGGATTTAGTCCTGAGGTGCATTAAGTTGTAAAGAATGGTTAAAGTCATCCTTCAAAACAACACCTTTGTTGCTTAAATGTGTTTTAAAAAACTTACATACATAGCAGTGGCAGAAATTCCAACACCTCCAACACTAGAGACAGTTTTGCAGTAAGCGTTGAGAGAAAAGAAGTACACATGGAAGAAAGAGTGGCCTCAGCAACATGATGAGGACATGCTAAGAACTGAATGCTAAGAACTTTAGAGAATGCTTCTCTAAAGCAAAAGACTTCTATGTTAAATATGTAGCCTAGATTGAGCTTACATCTGCAGGAAAACTGCAACATCAAAAGTGGTGTATACAAACAAGAATAACTTCCATTTTTTTAAAATCACTTTTAGTGACTCTCAACAGAAATTTTCTCACAACCCAAATAGTTTTGACAGATGCTTTAGAAGGATTCAGAAGTAACGCATCCTAACATTTGTTTGAGAAACAAGTTATGACAATGTTTATATCTTTTTTTCCCCTAAAATATTTCCTCTGCTTCTCCACTGTTCATTCTTGGCATTCAAGGTACACCCTGAACACTGTAAAAATACACCTTTTCCTTATTAATCACTTCAGACTGTATATAAGCTGTGAGAGCTTCAAACTACCAGATTCCATAATGAAGAATCAGCCCTCTTCAAAGACATTGCTGTGTAATCCACATTAAATAAAACAAATCTGTACATTAATCTGTTGGCAAAATGTCTAAATAATATTTCTTGAAAATAACTGGAACTGTTAAAATTATTAAAGTGATGTTTACTGCATACTCACCTTTTGATTAGCTGCCTTCCTTGTTAATGCACATGATCTGGCAATCCGAATGCTGAGGTCACTGTAATCTTTACCAAAAAGAACACAGTGCTATAAAATAATATCTGCATTTCAGAAGAAAAAAACCTAGCGTCTCTAAGACACACACAAAAAAAACTACTCATACTAATTTGACATGACCCTAATCCACTCTCTTCAAATTATATATTTCTATCTTACCCTCAAATTATAATGGAGTAGAGTAACATTTCTTGTATTTAATACTCACGAACTATAAAATTGAATAAAAATTCATTGCTAGCCACTACACAGATCTAGTGCCAACATGTCTTCTGAGAAAAGTCACCAGGGCCAGGAAAACATACAAAAACTATTAGGAAAAAAACATTTTTAAAAAACATTTGGTTTCTATTGTATTATGCTATTTCACAACCTAATTCTTAAACTATGTATGTCAGATAACAAAAGCAATCACATTATGGTGTAATCAGATATCTTATAAACATACCTCTGTAAGATAAAAAAGCTTCTAATTCAAAGTTTGCCAAATTAATTATTAACAAGCCAGTAGAGGTTCCTATCCAAAAATAGCTAGTATTCAGGGAAGAATATCTATTAAAACAAGGAGAAAAAATATCTCTGAGTAGAATAAAGAAGCTTTTCTTGTTACCATACAACAAACAGCAACTGGGTTTTTTAATACTCGTTACCCAGTCCCAGTACAACAATAATAAAGCAGACACACACACAAAAAAAAATACATTAAATTTAAAGCTTTTCTTTTTAAATCTGTAGCTCAAAGTTTCAAGCAGAACTGGTGAAATTTTTAAAACTAAGAGCAGAACACAATCCTTGATTTCATGTAAGTGCTTCGTGGCACATCTAAAACTGCACAGGAAATACTTTTCTTCAAGAATTACTGTGGTTTGTAGGAGATGGGAGATGCTGTTAAAGCACTGTATATGCAAAGAGAAAATTCAAACCTAGAAGCAAATCCACTCATAGTTTACTTTCGCCACTCATATGAACACCCAAAAAGCAATGAAATTCAATGTATGTTTTTACATAATTAAAGTACAAGAGAAGAGCCAGCACAAACTAAGGGGAAAAAGCCCCAGGCAAGTCTGGAATGTCTGTCTCAGCCTGTGCTTACTGGCAGCACTATTGCAGTCGGGTAATGAAATCCAGCTTCTGCAAGCACCACAGAGTAAACCAACTGGTTACAATTTCAGTCAACACCCTAACAGAAGAAATATATTATCAAGCATAAGATAATTGTAACAAAATAACAGTTGTCATTCTCAAAAAACTAAAACTGTTTCCATGCCACAATAAATAAAAATTGACGTCAACATTTTAATAAATTTTCCAACTAGGAGTCAGTAGACTTATCAGTTTTATTTGTAAAATCAGACCACAGGAGTTGAAGTAAGGATATGGAAAAATATGGAGCTGTAACTTGGTATGAAAAAACTCACCACAGTGGCATAGTACTATTTTTATTCAAAACAAAACAACAAAAAAAAAACCAAAACAAAACAAAACAAAAAAAAAAAAACAGAAAAAAAACCAAAAAAAACCAAGGAAAAAAGCCACTATCAAGTTTTTGTGAAGAACATAAAGTGATATATCCAGGAAGTTTACCTCTCTCCCACTTTACAATAATAAAATCCATCGTGTTCAATGTCAAAAAGCTTAGGAAAGTGTGAGATGCCTAATTTTGGACATCAGTGTTCCAAAAATGTTTCATTGTTGCTTTTCACTGCAGGCAGGAAAAGCAGTATGTCAGGGATTTCTCAACTGTTCAGGCAAATCTGAAACAGCTGCTGAAACCAACATACAGTATTTAAAAAATAAATAGAAAAAAATATTTATAAATACAAAACTCTCAACCCAAAAGATAATGGACCTGAATTAATAGTAAGAATTTAATGGCCATGGTTGTTTATAAGCAGAACAAAACCTTCGACTGCGATGTGACAGCTTAAAGAACAAATAGACCTCAGATGTACAATGTGATGCAGTAACGTGGGTATGGGAAAGTGATGTTATCTCAATTCAGAAAATTATTTCAAATAATCTATTACTGTGTATCCATTTCAGGCAACCATGTCTGAAACGGGGACTGAAAAATAAATGAGATTGAGTTTCAGAAAATTTCAAGAGCAAACGTTAAAAACGTTACACAAAACATGCCTTATACAAGGTACAAACTATTTTATCAAGAAGTGCAGAGGTGACTTGTTCATGATCTGTAATTTTCTGTCCAAGGAGAGAACTTGATAGCGGCTAGCACTGGACTATCAGAGTAAAAACATACTAGAAGCCTGTATATTAAAAGAAAGTAATTCAGACTAGAAATAAAATTGAATGAGTCAGTTCCTGGAACAACCTCACTAGGGACAGGATGGATTCTTTATCAGCAGAAAACTCGTCATCCTTAAAAGTTCAAATCAAACCTATAGTTGTGATGAAGACAAAGTTTTGATAATTTGAGAGTGATATTATACAAGCAATAAGACAGACTGTAATAATTCATCATCTGGTCTTCAAGTGCTGTCACTGCATTAAAGTATGTCTGAGACGTGCATCTTAAAAATCACTACTTCCTTCCTCTCAATGATGGTACTTCTAAATATGCAGGCATCATCATATGCAGGCATTATCAAAAAAATAACTGTTAATGATTACTTAAATTTGACATAAAGACAACCAAAATCATCCAGGACTGCTGGATATTTTTCTTCTTTGTTTATCAAAAGTTGTTTGTATATCTAACCAGAGACTAATCAGTTCCATCTGAATCACCCACCATGGAGCAAAGGTTAGGACAAGGGTTTTCTGAAACATGATGTGGCTGAGAAATTTATCCAAGTGACAATCATCAATTACACCACAAACAGGTTGTTCTTTGAGACAGTTCTTGTGGGACTGTCCTGAACAGATCTCCAGGTGCCTGATAATACGGTTCAACTTCTCTTCAGGAAAGAAATGCAATGTAAGGGTTAATTCTACCTGGCTAACCAATTCCATGGGAATGAGTAAAAGCATCATGTTCTGAAAGCATCATGACAGAAGTTTTACTGAAGCAGGTTATGTTGTTCAGAAATTATTTAAATTTGGAAGGCAAACTGACACAATCACACAGTGGCTGCATCAGACTTTTTTTAGGAAAGAAAATTCAAAATAAATTTGATTCATTAGTTACATTTTAACTCATCTTCCCTCATCATCTGGTATCAGTAGATGCTAAAATGGACATTCTCAATGACATTTTTATAAAATTATTTTTCAGAATAAAAACCAGTTTTAGTTTTGTATCAGCTTGTGTACATTATCCTCCTGAGAGTAGGCCACCAAAACTTGCAGATCACTAAAAACATTATTTGATTTTTCTATTGCATTTTTCAAAAAATACTAAGCTGCAGTGAAAATAATTCCAGAACCAATAGGAACTCCTAGAAATAAATTCAAGCCAAATACTAGGTTGTATTTTAAAGGACTTACGTGTTTTCTTCATTATGGAAACATACAAAAAAGTCACAATGTTCAATTAAGAGGATAGGCAATGATGTTTCCACTGATCCTTCTGGTCTCATGTTGTCTGTTTTGCAAAGCTTGGAATTATTTTGCCCTTCATCTAAGAAAGTCAACAATACCAGCTATTAAAAAACTAAGAAACAAGGGAAACAGACAGGATTCAAGAGAGAATTTGTAGCAGTAATGAAAAACTAAGACCACACTCAAGAAACTTCTATTTCAAAAGATGGATATATCCTAAGAGCCAGCTTTCCCTGTTATTATGTGGGGTTTTTTTTCAAATACCTAGGGACAAAATCCAAAGAGCCTACTTATGGACTGAAAAGGAGTTTGCAGCTTTTAAGTGTTTTCATCTCAGGAAGTGACACTGAAAGCCATATTCCAACAATCCTTAAATATGCTGGGTATCTTTCCACTAGCCTGAAAATTCCCTTGACACTAAAGTTACAACATAATCCAAAAGCAAGATGAAAATCCACCTCAGTTCCCTGTTCCCAAGGAGTCTCCAAACCATTCTGCATGTGCGATTCACACTTAAGAACTATTAGGATCAAATTCAGCATTAGACACAGACATTACATCACACTCTTTCAAACATGAAAGTGAGATCCATAGACTTTAAATAATAACAAGAAATGTAGCAGTCTTTCTCCTTAGGTTAGGACTTTAGGATTATGGAAGCAGGACCACTAGGCAGGAAAGAACACAACAGCCATTGATCCAGAAAAAGAGCAAGCGAGGGAAACCAGATTTCCCTTTCCCCAAGAAAGCCACAGCAGTGCTGAGGGGATGGGCATTTACACTGGCACCACACCAGGGAGAGGGTTACCTCCCGTTGTACCAAGGCTGTCACCTGCTCATGGTGATCCCAAGGCAGAACAAGAGAACTATTAAGCCAGTCTGATATCAGGGCATCACCCTGCTGGGGTTACCAGGGCAGTCTTTAATGACTTACATGTACTCCGTGTTATACCACTAGAAATATCACAGCCAGAGAAATATCATTTCATGAAGGCACTGGTATGGATTAAAAAAAATAAGAAAAACCAAAAAAAATAAAGAGATTCCTAGAAACTTCAAAGGTAACTGAGAAATGCTACTCCATTTAGACTAATTTTTAGGCACTGGTTCTGTTCTCACTGAAGCCTTGGACAATGAATTCAATAAAAACCAAATACTTAATAGTGTTCACAATGCAATGTTTTATGAACAAATGCATTGGCCAAGAATTTATTATATACATAGATGAATAATTCCTTCCAGATACACCAATACCCAACTACATATCAGCTTCAGTAAGAATTCCATGCCACGGTCTAAGACTCATAAGTCTATCACTTAAAATAAATTTTCACGGTATAAAAAGCACACACTCAGTAGCCAGTAACAACTACACTATACCATAAACAGCATTCTAGGAACACTGTGCTACCTATTTCTTTGCCAGATTTCCACACTTTATTACAGAATTTCTCTTGTTCTTTCTTTAAGTTGATATGTGCTATGCAACGGTAATTGTGATCACTGATTAAACTGAAGATCCAAAGCTGCAAGAAAAAGAAAAAGCAATTGCAATAGCAGTTTGACACTAAATATAAAGCTTACATAAATACAAACTAAAGATCCAATATTTAAAACCGTGGAGGTAATTAGTAAACTTTTGTACATGGCATCTCACCTTGGACAAGAACTTCAATTATATGTATTTCTAAGATTATTAAAGATAATCAAAGATAATGTATTCAAAATTTGCAAAAGCAGCAATGATCAGTTTGAACAGTATGACTAATTCCCACATGTTTATGTGTTTGAAAAAAGCTCCTTATAGACTATTTGCCACAATTAAAAATCACAGGTAACATGCATGTAATTGCTCACTGGGTCATGTACATGAATTTCATTTATACCGTTCTCATTTTAGACACCACTATAATTAAAGCTTTAATTTTCTTCAGGATCACTGAATAGGAAAACTGAAGAAAAACAGCTGGAATATATCACATAAATATATTCTTACCATTAAAGAAGAGGTGAAATGGACATTCACATTTACCATATTTTTATTAGAATTTCAACATGCTGAAATCATAGCCTCTTCCATTTATTGTCATGCATTTCTTTTTTTTTTAGCCAAAATAGGAGAATCCTATTTTTCACCTGTTTTTTTTTAACAGATATATTTATAGCCTCTCAGTATACTCTTCTTACATAATCACTGATTATGCTCTTAAAATTTTTCCTGGTTTTCAGCAAAAAGTTTCTGTTTTGTAATAGAGGTCTTAAGTACCATTAATGGTTTACACTCAAAGCACTGAATTATGCTTACTAAAATAACTCTTTTAACAGTTCAAAACACTTAGGCAGTTTGTGAACCTTTTTAATAGACAGAAACATTAATAATAGTTGGCTCTAGACACAGAGACTGAGTTTAATGGACAATCCTTACCTGTCCCTCAACACATCCAGTGATAATCTGTTTGTTTTCTTCATCAATTAGCAGACTTAGCAAAGGAAATGCTGCTCAAAAAAGACAGATAAAATTTTTTCTAGAGTAGACACAAATCAGAAACTTAATTAAAATACATGATTAAAAATTGCATCTTCCTATTTATAAAGACAGGGGGGGAAAGCCCTTACTGCAGTTCTATTGGCTGCACAATGCTTTGTGTGCCTTAGCCTTTCTGCCTGCCATCCAAGCTGCCACGGCAGTGGTTTCCTGCACCTGCCAGCCAAGCTGCTGTGGCATGGTTTTCAGACTTGTTTAGGAAAGTACACTAAAACTATCCACTGAGAAGCAGACTTTAAGGAAAAAATATTTACTGTTGGCTTTAAAGGATAATATGTTTACTGCTGCCTAGTCTACTAGAATTATTTTCACTTAATCAACCTAAAACTTCTATAATAATCATAGATCATTGTTTAGAGATAAGAGGTTTTTGCTGTGAAAAAATACATTTAAAAATAGAAAACGTACCTGTTATTATTCCTGACTGATATATTAACTGGCTGGTAGAATAGTCCCACACCTTTAGATTAAAAAGAAAAAAAAAAAAATATATATATATATAGAAAGATAGGTACCTACTTAGATGCCTACGGAAAACACAACTTTTAACAGCCATCATGTGGTGAAAACAGAGAAATGCAGCCACTGAAAGTGATGTTCTTAGGAAAGGATTTTTTTTCAGCACCTGTTTCCAACTATGAAGGGTTTTGTTTAACTGATAACCATCCCTGGTGAAAAGGGTGAAACTCACATGATATGGATACACGAAGTATCATCTTTGCTTAGGTTGATCTCTCAGTGATTTTCACTAAATTTAGGAAAAGGCATACATGAAAAAGAAAAGAGGGGAGGGGGGCATTGCATACAATAACCCAATCCAATATTCCCAAAAGGTAAAATTCAGATTAATGCCAGCAGACTCAAAGGGAAATGTTTTCATTCAGTTCAGCATACCTGAAACACTTCAGCTGCAGCCAAACTGATCAAAATATTTTATTTCTATTTTCCAGATTATAATAATCACTGAAATTAATAGTTAACTGTGGAAGTTTTGAATATACAAAACCTGCATTGTTCTTTTAAAAAAAAGTAATTAATTTTTATTGCGATTTTCCAAGCAAATCTAACAACAATGTCTTTATCTCCATAAAGTCAAATATGTTCTTTACTTAATCTTCAAAACATATTTAATGGGGAATAAATAAAATTACTTCACATATTCATTATTCTTTTTTAAGTTTATCTCTACAGTTTCCTTGCCTTAAAGGTTCTGTCTTCTGACACTGATATGAGCATACTTTTCTCCCAGGTGCAAAACTCAGCAGCAGTCACTGGAGCCAAGTGGCCATCCAATTCAGCTAGTATAGCTTCATTCTGTGATTAATCAAGTCAAAAAATAAAAACAGAATAGACTTCAACATAAAATTGACAAATAAGTGTTTTAATAATCAACAACTGTTGCTAATCATTGTCAGATTTGTTTTCAAAGAAAAATTCAGTAAGATTTTTCGTATTGAAACTGAAGCCCTATATACCATCCTGCTGGCAAAGCCACTACTCATTATATTTGCTTCTTCAGACTGAATGATATAGGAATAACCTTTCAGATGACCTAAGAATATTTTCTACTTCTAAGTTATTGAGATACTGTTTAATTTCAATTCCTTAAACTTAGTCTTCTATCTGACATATGATGCATTAGCAAGCATCAGTTCCTATTTATTTCATGACACAAAATGAATGTTTTTGCTTAATTTTACTAACATTTCTGTATCATGATTTTATTTGAAAGCGAATATCAGTAAGAAAGAAATGAAAGAAATATCAGTACCATGGCTACAAAGAATGGTATCTCACCGTTGCACTTAACATGTAGATCTTATTTCCAGCACACACTGCCACTTGTTGATCATCTGGGCTAAATCTTATATGAAGCACCATTCCCAAAAGAGTTCCTATAACAATTCCTCGAGGTGTAGACCCTGCAGCAATTGTATTGTTAATGAGACTCAATGAAATACAAAAATCTGGTGCACTGAGATCCTTAGAAATTTTGCATAGCAGTTACTAACCACAGAGCTGCCCCAGTTTCTGTCAGGAAGATGTACAAAAACACTGTTTAATTACACCAGGGTATTACAAAGAAAAGGATAGAACTATGCACCACCAGAATTCCTCCATCTGCCCTGTCACCTAGACATGATGTGGTACTCTTTGAGATATTAATAATTCCCATCAAATCATGCTTTCATGCTTCTGTTGAAGATTGCCAGGGAAAGGGTTTTTGGAGTAGGGTGATGTGCCCATGAAACCCACTAGTGCCACAATCACTTTGGAGGAAAGAAATCCTAACTGAAGCCCAGCATAACAGGACTTTGAAAAATACTTCTTCTGGGAGAATATGCCAGCCACTCAGCCAACAAGCAAGGAGAATTTTCCTCCTCTGGTTTTAATTTTTCTGTGGAAAAAGGCTGAAAGAGGAAGTACACGACTAAATATCATTATAGAGTCAGATAAGACTAGCTCTGAGAACAGGTCATGTTTGACTCCCGTCTTCGTGATTTCATTCTGGTCGTCGCACTGGTTCGAGCAGACTGGTTTCTGCAGATCCCCATTTTATAATGCTGCCTTTAATGTGAGGACAGTTTGGATATGTCATTAAATTCTAGGATTTCACAGGGAACAAATTAGCTAGAATACAAGCACAACTACAGGTGTCCTTTCAGGCTTTCATCTTAGATGCTGTGGAGTCTTTTTACAATTGATTAACAGGCCAAGATCACACAAAGAATTCCTTAACTACTTTGACACAGTTTATAAGAAATAGTATGAGAAAACATGCCAAGAACATGCAGAGGACACTCTGGGGAGACAAAGACTTTGCAGCATCTACTGAAGAGCCTGTAGATGGAGAGAAAATGAAAAAGTCCAGCAGCAGACAATCTGGATGTCAAATGTCTTTCTATCAAAACTACACATACTCTTTATCTGTCTATTTCTATTCATATCTGTCACTTTCTATTCCTATCTCCTAGTTTTATTTCCTCCAAATTCATAGTCCCATTTTATTCCCAGTTCCTGAAGCACCCTTTGATTCTCTATGTTACTCTTATACGGATTAAAATATAACACTGACCTTTTTTTATAAAAAGCACTGATTTTGTTAAACTTTTCTTTATGACATGTAGTTTTCATAGTATATATTTATTTATTTATTTATTTAAATATATATATATATAAATTCAAAGTGGAGCAGAGTACAAGAGAACTCCCTCGCATTAAGTCATCGGCAAATCTCTAACTACAGGTAACAAGGAGGAAACTTTTAATAATGTGGGACAGTGCCATGCAACTTTAAATGTTGACACCAAAGGGGGTCAGACTGCCTCTGGGAATCCAGTGAATCATGATTTTGGGGATCTTGCTCTTTTTTTTTTTTTTTTTATTTTTCTTCTACTTTCCTATGAATCTATTAATTTAAGCTTGCAGAGAGGTTAGCACTGCTCCCTAGAATCTAATTCCATTGGTTGAAGCACCAAACCAAGACAATGTCATGATACTAAAACTCCTGTTCTCTGTGTCTTATGTCACCACAATGCTCTTTCACTCATGCACTCTTCTCCCAAATCAGACACTTGCATTGGTCTCTCTCACACACACACATGAAAACAGTGCTCCAGAGACAGAAGGAGAGGCAAAGCAGGACGCAAAACACTAGTTCCACAAGTATTCCAGAAAAAGTAGTATTTTGGCGTTGCATGTTTAATTATGCAGTACTGCTATGATTAACTTTTCTTCTGTCCGTTTTCTTCCACAGAGGCAGAACGTCACTGCCTTTGCACTGTCTCTCTGTGCTTGCCCCGAGGCTGCCGGCAGGCGCTTGCTCCCGCACAGCACCTCGGCCAGCTCCCGACCCAGCTCAGCATCGCCGCGGGGCCGCCGCCGCCGCACGGGGCCGGTGGTTGTGAGCGCCGCACTTCCAAGGAAGGTACGGTGACAGGACTGGCTGCTGTGCTACCGGCCTGGTTCAACTCGGCATTGCCGAAGAAGAGCGACAGAGAAATAAAGCAATCAATGTGGCTGTTCGTGCTGCTGAATCTGAGTGGCTAAGGCGTGCTTCTCAGAAATAACAATCTTGTAACAGAAGGAGCAGTGGGAGAAAAGGAGGTGTTGGGGGTGGCCTTCCAAGGTGGCAGTTGCTCAGAAACTGGCTGGACATTGGTCAGAGTGAGTGGTGGTAAATTATTGCTTTTGAATCACTTCCTTGTTTATATATATGATACACACATTATATAAACAATACTCTACCTTCTTGCACTTTCTGTGTACATTCATCAAGATTCCACACTATCACACGTTCATGAGAGGCAGAGCAGACAAGAAGCGGATTGATTTTACTTCCGAATGACAATGCAGAAATTGAGTAATGATGCCCTGACAAATATAATGGCTGACAAATGTAGATAAAGAAGAGTTAAATGAATCACTTCAAACAAAGATTATGAGTAGTACAAAACTACAAATGGATAATGTACATGAAATCAACACAACAATAATTAATTTTTATTTACAGCTTCAAAATAACTTGAACTACAATGCAGCTTTACTGGGTTTGGCTGGGATGGAGTTAGTTTTTTTCATAGCAGTTTGCATGGCACAGTGCTTTGGATTTTGTGACGAAAATAGTGGTGATAACACAGCACTGTCCTGGGTGTTGCCAACTACTCTTTGCACAGCATTGATGTCTTCTCTTTTTTCCCACTTTCTCTCAATTTCCCCATCCCAATAATAGGCTGAAGATCCTTAAGAGGTTGGGAGGGGACACAGCTGGAACTAATTTTTCAGTTTGCTGAACTGGAAAAGGGATATTCCCTACCATATGATATTCTCCTCAGCAATAAAACTGGGGTATTGCATGCAAGAAGGTGTTGAGGGCCTGGGAGATTGATTCTAAGGTGGCTGTTGCTCAAAGCCTGTACTGGGATTGGTCTGCTAGTAGGGGGTGGTGACTGCCTTCGCATAGCTTTTTTCTTTCTCTGCCCTTCACTCATTAAACTACCTTTGTCTCCACCCATGACTTCTCACTTTTGCTCATCCTACGTTCTCCCCTACCCTGCTGGGAAGGAGAGAGCCGGAGACTGGGTGAGGGTTTAGCTGNTCCCCTCACCTGGGCAACGGGCCCCGCGACCGGCGGCAGCCGCCCGGGGCTGCTTTCCGGCTCTCCACAGCGGCGTCCTGGGCTGCACAGAAAGCAGCACGGCCAGAAGGTCCAGGGAGAGGACTGCTCCACTCGTGTCCCACTAGTGGGACGCCAGCCGGAGCACCGCACCCAGCGCTGGGGACCCCAGCACGACACAGACAGGGACCTATTGGAGCGGGACCTTAAGGACAGATGTGAACACATCTCCTGTAAAGACAGGCGAGAGATTTGGGCTTCTTCACAGAATCACAGAGTCAGAATGGGTCATGTTGGAACAGATCATGGTGGGTCATCTATGTCAACCTCCCTGCTCAAGCAGGGTCATCCTAAAGCACATAGCACAGGATTGCATCCAGACAGTTCTTGAATATCCCCATACCCCTATCTTGAGAGAGACTCTACAACCTCTCTGGGCAATCTGTTCCACTGGATGGTCACCTGCATGGTTCTTCCTCATATTCACGTGGAACTTTTTCAGCCTGGAAAAGGGAAGGCTTCAGGGACACCTTGTAGTACCCTGTGAATATATAAAGCAAGCATATAAGAAAGACAGAGAGAAACTTTTTACCAAGGCCTTTAGTGTCAGGACAAGGGCAAAGACATTAAACTAAGAGGGAGTTGATTTGGATTGGACAGAAGGAGCATATTNTGGCTGTTGCTCAAAGCCTGTACTGGGATTGGTCTGCTAGTAGGGGGTGGTGACTGCCTTCGCATAGCTTTTTTCTTTCTCTGCCCTTCACTCATTAAACTACCTTTGTCTCCACCCATGACTTCTCACTTTTGCTCATCCTACGTTCTCCCCTACCCTGCTGGGAAGGAGAGAGCCGGAGACTGGGTGAGGGTTTAGCTGCCAGCCAGGGCCAACCCACCACAACAGCTTATTTTATTCTTATCACAATAACAAAGTTCAAAACAAATGCTAGTATCTTTCCAGCATTAAAGTGAAACCTAACATTTCTACATTACCCTCAAATATTTGATTTATGACTTAGTTTAAAGCAGCAGCCTATGAAAGGCTCTATTCTAGCTTTACCTGAGCAGTGGCTGTGTTCCAGATGCATAATTCATTGCGATTCACAGGGAAAGCACAGAGATGATGACTGCACGCCAGCTGAAAGAGGGGCTCTGGAAGTTTGCCTTTAAACAAGTGTTTTTCGCAGACAACGTCAGGATCGCGGCTTCCTCCAGAGGCACAGCGGGCCCCGGCGCTCTCCATCCTGCGGCTGCGAACGGCCCCGCGGCGGAGCCGGACTACTGGGGCCGCCTTCGCCCGCCGGCTGCGTCCTGACCGCGGGGGAGCCGAGGACTGTCACGGCCCCGCTCGGGGCTCCCTCCGGCTGNCTCTCTGGGCAATCTGTTCCACTGGATGGTCACCTGCATGGTTCTTCCTCATATTCACGTGGAACTTTTTCAGCCTGGAAAAGGGAAGGCTTCAGGGACACCTTGTAGTACCCTGTGAATATATAAAGCAAGCATATAAGAAAGACAGAGAGAAACTTTTTACCAAGGCCTTTAGTGTCAGGACAAGGGCAAAGACATTAAACTAAGAGGGAGTTGATTTGGATTGGACAGAAGGAGCATATTTTTTACAATGCAGGTGGTGAGGCATTGGAACAGGGTGCCCAGAGAAGCTGTAGATGCCTTGCCACTGGAAGTGTTAAAGGCCAGGATGGATGAAGCTTTGAGCAATCTGGTCTACGAGAAGGTATCCCTGCCCACAGCAGCAGGACTGGACTAAGTGATTGTTAAATGTATTTCCCAACCCAAACCATCTGTGGTTTTGTGATGCAGAGAACACAGCACAGACAGCACATGAAGCAGCATCACCAACAAGAAAAACAAACCTTCTACTTTCCCCAGGTTGGTGGATGATGCCAGACTGGTGGGAGCAGTCAGAAACAAGCTGATGAGAATTTTGTGGAGTCCAACAACAGCAAGTGGAATCCCACATCTGGCACAGAGTAACTCCATGCAAGATTAAATGCTGAAGGATGGCTCTCTGGGAAGGGGCTCCCCAGAAAAGGATCCATACATCCTGCTGGACAAGCTGAATAAGAGCCACCACAGTGCCCTTGCAGCAGAGGCAGCCAACTGCATCCTGGGCTGTATCAGTAACAGAGAGTAGCCAGCAAGTTGTGGGAGTTATCCTTCCCCTCTGTTCGGCACCTCTAATGCCACACCTGCAGAGCTATGTCCAGTTTCGGGGTTTTGGGTACAAGAAAGATCCTGAAATACTGGTGCAATTCTAGTAGAGAGCAAGAAAAATGGTCAGGGAGCTGGAGAAAATGATGTACACAGAGAGGCTAAGAGAACTGGGTCTCTTCAACCTGGAGAAGAGACAGCTGAGACTTTATTGTTGCCTACAACAATAATTAGAGGATATAAGAAAGACAGAGAGAGACTTTTGTCAGAAGCACTCAGGGATAAGCTGGAACCTGGGAAAACCCAATTAGGGTTACACCTAATCAGTATTTAATTTTTTTAAATACCATGACAGTAGTTGAATATCAGAACAAGTTTCTGAAGAGAGGTTATGGATCTCTACATCTGGTGTTGTCCAGGAGTCAAATGGACACAGCCCTGAACAACCTAATTTAATTAGAACTGTTTTGAAAAGGAAGGTAAAGTGGGGGAGTCTGGAAGTCCCTTTCAACCCGGGTTATGATTTTATGATCAAGTTTTTGATCTGCACCAACTTAAACCATTTTGATGCAGATCAGTCAATACTAACCTTAACTGCATTTCAAACAAATAGTTTCTATTGGAATGTCTTTCTTGTGTCCATCTGTAATTAACACTACAAGCATTTTTAACTTACATAAGCATCTGATATATATTATCACTGACAACACAGTCTCCCCTGTGTTTGTTAGTTTTGCCTGGAGAAAGCACCAGTCAAAATTCTCTTTTGTGTGTGCATGTGAATTTGGATAAAGCCACTGCATTGAGCACCAGCTGCAAAGAGGCAACTCAGTGCTCTGCACATGACACTGTTTTTCTGAACTGTGACTCGTGGCTGGGAAAATTTTATTGTTAATACGTTGGTGAGAATTTTCATCAGCGATACAGTCATGAATGTGTTATGACAGTTTAGTCATCGGTAAAGAAAAATAAACGCTGACACAGCAAAAAAGGTGTTGTTCTGACAGGCAAACAACTCCTGGGAGTCTTAAAGAACTTGTTCTGAAACATGTTGTGTCTCTGTAACTGCTTCTAGGCAATTAAGCAGCACCCCTTTTTACAATTTTCACCTTACTTTACTTTCGTCTTTCAATGTTTGTACCTTCAATACTTTCAACAACCTACTGTCCATAATAACTAGGGAACTAGTAGCAATCCAAGGAAGTATCACAGATCTTGAACTGATTTCTTGACTGTTCATTAGTGACATGTACGTGTGCAGGGAGAATTTTATACCTCACCACACCCCTATGAAACACCCCTGTTTCTATGCAACACAATGCTAAAAAGACCTTGGCTCCACATACTCCCACACCTCGGGTACCCACCTATTTCAAATCACAGAATCAGAGAACCAATTATGTGGGAAAAGACTTGTGAAATTATTGAGTCCAACCTATGACCAAACACCACCATGTCAACTAGACCATGGCATTAAGTGCCACATCCAGCCTTTCCTTACACACCTCAAGGGACAGTGACTCCACCAACTCCCTGGGCAGCCCATTCCAGTGTCCAGTCACCCTTTCTGTGAAGAATTTTTCCTAGTGTCCAACCTAAACCTCCCATGGCACACCTTAAGGCCATTTCCTCTTGTCTGGCCATTTGCTGCCTGGGACCGACCCCTACCTGGCTACACCCTCCTTTCAGATGGCTGTAGAGAGTGATAAGGTCTCCCCTGAGCCTCCTCTTCTTCAGGGTAAACACCTCCAGCTCCCTCAGCTGCTCCCTACAGGATATGTGCTCCAGACCCTTCACCAGCTTCATTGCCCTTCTCTGGACCCACTGCAGCACCTCCAGTGAAATTGGCATCCATGTGGAAAATGAAAGACTGCTGGAAATAACAGTTCCTTATCATATCATGCTTTTGTGTCCAATAATATATTTCTAGTCGTCTCAATACTCAATCATAAGAAGAACTTTAAAAATGAGGTCCAGCAACTTTAATATTTTTATGTTTTAAGCAGAACAAAAGTCTTTATAGGAACAAAACTGATTTCAAAAAAGCTAAAATTTATCAGAATCTGCACTTGGCAGTCTTATGTAGCCAGTTTGTTTGAGCTAGGAATGAAGACAACCAGTTACGGGTATTATGAAATTAGAGGGCTTGGAAGATAGAACATTAGCTCAGTTAATACAGGGCCCTTGGGGTACGTACACAGGCGCTCTCGAATCTCTTAGAACACAATGCACTCCAAGCAGATTTTTTTTTTTTCGATTTCAATCTTTCACTCTTGCTTGTGATTTTAAGCAGCTCAGCCAAGTCCAGGTAATTCTTGAAATCAATGGGTATTCAAAAGCAGTGTTGGGGTTTTTTGTCACTGTCACACAGTTTTTCTGTTCTGTGATCTTAGGTCAGGTTTATGCCGACACTCAGACAAACTGTCACTAACCCACGGAGGGACACCTACCCTCCAGCAAACACCTTACACCCAATTTCAGTGCAGCTGAAGGAAGGCTTCTCTAATTTCAGGCTTTCGTGGTGAAAAACGCCTCGCGCGGCGCACCAATCCCTCACAGCTCCGTGCCCCTGGGCCTCCCCGCCCTCCTCAGGCCCCTCCCTCAGCCCGTCCGCCCG